>JAGFMF010012290.1:498894-513111 GCA_019455555.1 Galemys pyrenaicus | reverse complement strand
TTCCTTTCCTTGATCTTTATTTGGTTCCCTTATGTTCCTCCTAAGGGAAGAACCATCTGGTATTTTTCTTTTGCCTTCTGACTTGCTTCGCTAAGCATATGTCTTTGCTTTTCTAATGAAGGTCATATTATTCTCATATGATGATAGTTGGTTTATTCCCCTGTGCTCTGAAAGATTTTGTATGCAAAAGGAATTATCTTTTCCTTTAAGTTTTGATAAAATTTATGTAATACTGTCATTGTCTCCTATTTCTTCTCTTCCTTCTTTTTTTATTTTGAAGTCATTTTATTTTTTTTTTAAAGATTTTTTATGCATACAAGAGTTAGGGTACAGGCCAGAGGTGTGGATGGTGAGAGGATCCACCAGAGACAGAGTGGGGAACAGAACAGGCAGATTGACTGAAATACAGTACTGAGAGAGCAGTGGGCGAGACAGGAAAAGTCTGCTGCACCATGTGGGTAACCTCCCTGGCTGGGGATTGAACTCATGCTGCAGTGGCTGCAGATAGCTTTATAGTGCATTGCTTAACCCATTGCGCCACCAGGGAGGCCCCTGAAGTCATTTTAGTCTAATGGAAACTTGTAAAATGATACAGAGAGTTCTGATAAACCTTTCACTCAAGCTGAATTGAACTTGTTTTCTATGAAACACTAGAATTCCATGATAGTTCCTGAGGGGGTAAGGGGCCAGCAGATTCTTTAAGGAGTTTCCCTCCACCTTCAAAGTCTTTAGATCATCCTGACACCATGCAGTTCCTTCGGAGATTTGGTTCTGTGGCTGCCTTTATATAGTGGCTGACTGAGTGCTCCCTGCCTATCTTCTCTGATATAGACTCCACTGTGCTCTGAAAGGGCTGCACAGAGGCTCAGATACAGTCCCCCAACTTCAAGGAAGCAGCTTTTATGGAGGCCTATCTAGATTGAGAGAATGAGAGTATGAGGCAGAGTTCAAACAGTGCTACCTGGAAGGGGCTAATTAGTGGTGATATGAAAGGAACTGTCAATTGTTGGTCAGTGAGATGGTGGAGTAGGGAGATGCTGGCAGGAGATTGGAGGCCACAGAACAGGGTAAGAGGGAAGGCTCAGTCATGGTTTCCCTCTGGAGCAGACAGATGCTCTCAAATGGAAGAGTGAGACATGTTGGAGATCAGAATGTGGGGTGGGATGTGTGTGTGTGTGTGTGTTTGTGTGTAGGGGGCAGAGGTTGGAGAAGATGATGAAATGGAGGGAGTGACAACCATGAAAACAAACTTTCCTATTGCACAGTTTTGCCTGGGGCCAGCCCTGGGCCTATGAGCCATCTGGCAGGACCTGCAATTTCCCTTACATGAAATTGTCTACTTTCCTTTCCCTCTGCTCCCTTACTGCTGCCCCTGGGTGTGTGCATGATGGCACAGTGCAATTTACAAAATTAGTACATTCTTGCTGACCCCACCCTGTGCCGCCTTCCTGGTGGCCCTGTGATTTCACGGGTGACGTGTTTGGCAGGCTCCCTGCAGCCTACGCACTGCTGAGAGATGACATGGGCCCTCAGGGTTGGAAACCCACAAGGGTTATGAGTCCTCTCCCCTCTCCCTCTTCAACCTCTTCCTCTCTGCTTCAAGAATGTGTGACATTCCAGCCAGGTGACACTGGGGAAGAGGATTTGGACTCAAAGATGATCTGGGACCTCTCCTCAAAGGGAAGGCCACATCGACCCATTTCACAGGTGAGGCTGCTAGGGGCACACTCAAGGCTCAGCAGGTCAGCGGGAAGCTCAGGAGAAAACCCTGCATCTTCTAGTTCAAAATGACAGTTCTGATGTTTCAAAAGGAGAGCTTCACAGTACTTCCTTCAACTCACTTCGGGCACTTTTAAAAAAAGGGGATTGAAAAGGCCAATATATGACCGACATAAATAAGGGTTTGTGAGCACTAAGAAAAAGCCACACGTCTACTTCTTTCTCTCTCTTACCAACTTTGGACCTCCCATAGTTCTTCCATGGCACAGCCAGCCTTTATGCAGTGCCTACTCCTAGGGCAGGTGCATCATATTACTTCATCTCATTCTCAGTCCTATGGAGGAGGGCACTTTATCCCTACATTAGCTGAGGACACAGAGATCTTGAGCTACTTGCCCAAAGTCACACAGCTAATAAGTCAGGGAGTCAGAATTTGAAAGTCAGGTGGTCTGCCTACAGGGCCAGGCCTGGTACACCACGGAGTGACTGTCAAGGGAGGGAGCCCTTGAAAGTGGGAGGGGCCCCATAGTTAGCTAGTATCAGGTCTTTACCTAGTCTTGGTACTCTGAACACATCCTCTGCCCTTCCCTTCACATCCCACCTGGGAGGGGCGTGTGGCCCATGTCTATATGGGAAGGCTCTTATCCCAGTTCCACAGTAGGTGGCAGAGAAGCATCACAGGGGGCAGGCGATGCAGCTGGTGATGAGAGCAGGAGCACAGACTCACAAGACGCACTAGAGCTGCTGCCGGTGCAGTGGGATCTGGCCCTTGCTAAGATGGCTGGGTGCGAATGGAAACTCCTAGGTGGCATCTGGCTCCGAGAACCACCCTCTGTGGGCTGTTTTGCTTTAGTGTGCTGCTGCTGGTATGCTTAAAGAATTCCTGAGGTGACGGTGCACTGGTGAAATGGTGGTGGGAAATCCATGGGGACCACGTATTCGACATCTAAAACAAACAAACAAACAGATAGATAAATAAATAAATAAAGAATTCCTGCTTCACTCCATGCAAAGCCCCAAATCAACCAAATGACTCGACAGACTTGTGCTAGAGAAATAGGATTTCTTCCTGAATAGACTTTAGATTCCTAGAAAGCCCCTCCCGGCCTTCCCTCCCCAGGACTTACCACTTCTTTTTAATTAATTAACTACATTTCATAGATGCAGGGATCGGAGGAAAAGGGAGGAAGTGAGACCCCAGCATCTTGTGGGGGCGGATGCTGCCTCCTGCTCCAGAACAGCCTTCAGTGGCTTGTTTCCTGCAGGAAAGCCTCGGGTCCCAGCCAGACACGGATGAGCAGGAGATCAGTGCCTTCAAAGCTGATTTTAACTAGCTCATCAGACCAGGGCAAAGAAGGGGCTAATGAGCAGAGCATTTTCACCGGTACCAGAAAATCTGGATTTTGGCAACAGACATGATCTTGAAAGGCTGTGAACAAGCTAATGTTTGGAAAGGAAATACCATTTCAAATGTATGCGGGGACCTTGATTTCTAAAGGGAGTCTGCAGAGACTAATTTAGGGGGATCTTTCTATAAAGAAACCTTTGTAAAACAAGATTTATTCTCCCGTTTGTGGGGTGTGTAAATGTGTGAGTGCATATGAGTATGTGTGTGTGCTTTTTCTTTAGCTGGGCACCTGTACACAGAATCAGTCCTTAGAGCAATTGCAAGGTGGAAAAATTTGTCTTCAGGGTTTCTTCTCTCATTCAGTGTCCTGATTCTATCTACGCCTGATTCCTTCTGTAACCTCCCGATTTTCTTTGGGAGGACTGACTGCAACGATTGGGGTGGGCAGGTGAGCAAGGCATTCCAGGATGATGATGTTTGTACAAAGACCTAAGTGTGAGCCTGGCAGGAGGGCTTGGATTTTTACACTCTGTTTATAAAATAGGAAAACATTGTAAATTCCCATGAAGGGACCACTCCTGGAGGATCTGATTAGCCTCTGCCAGGCCTGGCTAGCGTGGCTAGCCAGGGGAGACCCCCTGCCTGTGGCTCGTGTTGCTGTCCCTGGAGCTCATGGTGTACTGGTGCCACGAGTTCAATCCTGGGGGGAGTGCTCTCTGACTTCTGGGGTCCTGTAGTGCATTTAATGGGGACCCCAAAGACAGGTCCACCAGGAATCTGTGAGTGTAACTGGTTTTGGGAAAAGGTCTTTCTGGATGTATTTGAAGAAAGGATCTCAAGAGGAGATCATCCTGGATTAGGGTGGGCCCTAAATCCAGTGGCAAGTACTGTTAGAGGAGCAGAGAAGGGGAGAAGACCCACACCATGAAGATAGAATCAGAGATCTGAGTGAAGCATCTCCAAGCCAAAGAACCCCAAAGTGATTGCCAGGTGCCCCCAGACACATGTTGGGACCCTCCCACAGAGCCTCCTGGTGAAACCAGTGCTGCTGACTCCTTGAGTTTGGACATCTGGCCTCCGAACTGTGAGAGGAGGCATTCCTCTTTATTGTAATCTGCTGTAGTAGCACCAGGAAACCAATACAGATGTGCTTCCTGTAGCCTTCTTAGAATGTGGGGACAATGAGAACCCGCTACCTGTGTGGCACCTATCATAAGTACCCAGAAGGGCTTTCCTGCTTAAAAAAGAGTCATTTTTCCCATTTATTAATCACAAGTGCCCCCAAATTCACAATGAGTGATTCCCAACATAGGTGGCCAACAGGTCTGTGTATCCATGTGCACATGCAAGAGTGTTTACGGCAGCATCTTTTTGGAATGGTCCCAAATGACTCTCCACAGCAGGCCAGATGTGCACATTGTGGTCTCACCCCACTATAGAGAACAATGCGGCATGAATAAGTGAACCACAGCCCGTGCAGCATCAGAATGACTCACACACGTGATGTTGGTGAAAGACATCAGACCTGAAAGAATATACATCAAATGAGTGCATGTATAGAAAGTGCGAAAGCTGCTCAAATTATCTGTGATGTTGGGAGTAGGGGTGATGGCTAGGAAAAGGACTGAGTGGGGAGGGGAGGGAGAAGACATGGGCTTGTGAGGCACCTGCAGTGCTTTATTTCTCGACCCTGGTGGTGGGTGCTTACTTTGTGATAATTTATTGACCAGCGTAAGCATAACTTGTGCATTTTATGTGTGTTATAATGCACAATGAAAAAAAATTTAATGCACTACTAGCAATGTCATAAAAATGATATGTTAAAGAAAGCGATGATACGATTGTTTTAGTCTGGGTCTTGCCAGAAACAGATGCTGAGACAAAGACGTCAGTGTAGCAGTCGATGTGGGAGGTGTTTCCAGGAAGCATGGCGGGAGAGGGCAGTGAGGTGAGGGAGAGGGAAGAGGCCGATAAAGGACACAATATGGGGCAGGGTGGCTCTGCACAAGCAGGGTTCAGTCTGGCCCCACAACGGTGGCAGATGCTACCACCACGCCCAGGCTTCCCCTTTAAGTCTGAATAATGGAATCTGTACCCTCCCGCCCCACTCCGAGGGCCACTCCTGGGTGTGACTTTCTCTGCACTTGGGGCTAAGAGAAACCCTCAGGTGGGAAGGCAGGTATTTGCAGGTGGACTTCACCCATAGGATATGGAAGACGGTGTGTCCCAGGTGTGTGGGTCATCCACAGTGTCGCCTTTGAGAATCTGTGGCATTAATGTGTCCAAAGCAAGATATATAGCAGAAATAGAGGTGTCTGGGTGGAGTTTAGAAAAACTAGAATGACCTCTTGGGTTTCCTGCCAAGATCTCCAGGGGACGTAAACAAATAAAAATTAAAAACTGTCACAAAACTAGCCCAGTGCTAAGTTGAAGGGATCTGAATTTTAAAGAGACTGCTGTAAGACAGGCACAGGCCAGAATTGTCACCCTAGAGTGTATCCCATGTCCCACAGTCACTGCAGGTCAGCTATACTTGTTCAACAAATACAGTATTTGGAGGCCTCAGGTTGGTGGGATGACTCAAAGGGCCTGGGGTTCTAAGAATCAGTAGTGTCCACCCTGGCACACTTCACATCTGGAAGGGGAGGCAGAAGGGGTGTCACAGTTCTCTGAATCCTTCTTTCGTTCCATAGCTTACTGTGCCTCATGCACTGCAAAGGGATGAGCAAGACAGAGGAGAAAACTTTTATGTTCAAGTCCTGAATGGAAGACTCATCATGGTGGGGGTGTGCAGATTTTCAAAAGTGACATCGAAGTAGTGATGGAAAAAGACTTTAGGGGAATATGGTTGTGGAAATTGTGTAGAAGCAAGTGGGGGAGGAGGAGACACATCAGTAGCCTCTTGACTTTTTAGGGCCCTTTGTATGGAACCAGGTCCATCACTGGGCCTGAGAACATGCCATGTGGTAGAGAGGACTCATGTCTGTTTTCAAGATGGAGGACCAAAACACAGAGGGGTTTGACGCCTGATCCAAGGTCACACAATGGGACACCCAGAATTTCTGATTTTTCCATCCTTGGTACTGGCCTCTGGATCCCACATGTTCTTAATTCCTTCATGTACTTGCCAAACGTACCTGGGATCCTGCAGATACCCTCCATTCTAAGATGCTGGGAAAATAAATGCTCAAAGCAACCAATGACTTTATGAGGGAGGACCCATAATTTATCTGGGTTCACAAAACCAGACTGAAAAACATGAGGGATAAGCAGGTGAAAGGAAGACTGGTTTTTATAATATGTGATGATAAGGAGACTTTTTAAGAGCTGGCACTTCTCACCAGTAGTCATTCATTCATTCAACAAGCATTTCTTAAGAGCCTCCTGTGTGCCAGTCACTGCACTTGAACAAACTGGGGCAGGAAATGCAAGAAGAGTTGTGGTGCTAGAGAACAGCAGAAGCCCATGGAAGGGTATGAATGGGAGGCTGGGTGTGGCAGTGTTGGCTAATGGTTTAATGCCAAACAAACCTTGCCAGTCAGATGGGGTGACACTGGGACAAGGGTTGGGGGTTCAGAGATTGGGGCTCCAGTGCTGGCCAGTCTGGTTCCTCTTGAACAAGTCCATTCCAGGAATCTGCTCCAGGGCAGTGCTGCCCCACAGAATATTCTATAAGGATGAGCAGGCCAAGATGGCCACCACTAGCTATATGCAGCTTTTGGGACTGAGAACCTGAATTTTAAATTTTGTTTAATCATAGCCTTAATTTCATTTTAATAACCACATGTGTCTATTGGCTATCAGAGTGAACAATGCAGCTCTAAGGTACTTAGATTTTCTAGTGGTCAAATTAGATGCTGCTGTTTCTGTCTGAATGTCATTTTCTGTTGCTGTCACGTCCTTGTCCCTCTTCCAACCCCCACATTTTTTTCTGGCTGTTCTCTTTTGCTCCCAGGACTTCAAATACCTTCTATATATCTGTGACTCACAAATTTATTTCTCTTGCTCAGACTTCGTTCCTGGGCACCTGACCTCATTTCTGAATGCTTTCTGGAAGTGTCCACAATAATTTCAGAAGAAATATGTTCCAAAGTAAACTTACTATTTCTCCCCACTTTTCCATACCCCCATCAAACACACTATTTCCTTCCCTATTTCTGGTCCAAAAAAAGGGAGGGACATATTTCCTTAAAATCCTTCCTCCCCCTCCACATGTAATCAGTCGCTAAGACCTATTGGGTCTATGCCAAGTCATTTCTCAAAGGTGTCTCCTCTCCATCTCCCCTGCTGACGTATCATACTTTGCTCTGTAATTTGTGAATCCAGCACAAAATGCAGGGTCCCCATGGAGATGGGGAATTCCCTTCCTACAGGTCTCACCCCAACTCAAAGACAGACCAGCACCCTAAGGTATTGCAAACAAAGTGAAGGTCTGTGCCTGTACTGGGTGTGGGGTGCTGAGTACTTCTCAGCCTCCTCTCCCCTTGGCACTGCCAACCCAGGGTGTCCTGAAGGTCCTCCCCATGCTTACCTTGACCCCTGTATAACATAACATATTATGTGATATAACATATACGCATGACACAGCCCTCATCATTTTATCCACTTTAAACTTTATCCACTAAGCAACACTTCTTGGTTTCCTAGCCCCCGCAACCACCATTCTCCTTTCCGTCTGCATGAATTTGCCTCTTTTAGGGATCTTAAGAATGGTAAGAGGAGGGATGTGATGAGATAGCAACTTTCTTGCTCTTGGCCAAGGTAAGGAAAGACAGGAAGGAGGGGAGCAAGAAAGGAAGAGAAGTGAGAGGAAAGAGAGAACCTGTGTCCCAGGACTGGCTAATGTGGATGCCAAGGAGGGAACAGATGCTGCAGGCTCAGAGATGTTGATGGGAGAGTGAGAACAAGGCTGGTGACATAATTGGCAGGACCTGCAACAAAACAAAAATGCAGGGGAAAGTACAAAGATACTGAAATACAAAGCCTTTTTCTTTTTTCTCTGATTTCTCTTATTTTTCACTTGTTCTTTAATATCATTAAATGCAACAAAAATTAAACTTTAAAATTATTAGTGTGCATTTTGTCATTCATCTTTATAACATGTCAGCTACCTATTTATTCAATTGTCAATTTTACTTGTGGTAAAATATAAATATAATACAAAATTTGTCATCCTAATCATTTTTCAGAGCACAGTTCAGTAGCATCAAGTACATTCAGTGCCAGCTTCACCACCAGCCACCGTGAACTTCTTCCATCTTGCAAAATGCAAACTCTGTGCCTACTAGCAATGACTCCCCACTTTCTCCTCCTCCCAGACCCTGGCAACCACCACTCTGCCTTCTGCCCTTATGAGTTTGACAAGGTTAGGTGCTATTTCATCCACCAGTGGGTTCTTGGGTTATTTCCACCTTTTGGCAGTTGTGACTAAGCAAGTCCAGTTTAAGTGAAAACGTAAAAGCATCTATGCCCATGGACTCGCCAAAACCAATGCTTTCTATTTTATCTCTCATACATTCATGTGCATTTTACTCTGCAGCAGGAAATGCCAGTGAAAACTAACTTGGCTCTGTTTCACTCCTTAATAGGCATACCTACCTCCACCTTCAGTTCACTGCAAGTAAGGAAGGACTTAAAGAAAGTTGGGTTGCTATTTCTTTTTCTTTTTTAAATGTCAATTCTCAGCATAAGGGACGGGCTAATACAGACAAGTAACATGAGTCATGAAAGGGACACACTGTGGTTCCTTGGCCATTTGTATTTCCTAGAGACGCCACTGTTGTCCCTCTGTCTTTGAAGCAGTTCTGGTTGGAACAGAAAGAGTGGCCTCTCGGGGCTGTCAGCGCCCTGTTCACTCAGTCACTCTCGAGGAACGTGAGCACAGTATGCCTGCAGCTTTGTAGATGCTATTGTAGCTTTGACAGTTTATAGAAAATGTTTAAAGGTCTAGATAATTGCAAAGATAAGCCCTTGGAGGACTTGGACTGTGGTTTCTTTTTCTTTTGCATAATGGTGAGTACACACATGAGGTTGTTGGTAAGTCCTTGTTGAAGGGCTGTGTATGGGCTGGGAGGCATTTGAAGCACAGTGAACTTGGTGGGTGGCCCTGACAATCCCTGATAATTTTAGCTGGGCTTGTCTGAAAGCTCACATACATACAATCTGGACAGCATAACATTCGAGAGTGTGGTTTGCTCTGGGTTCTTCCAAAAATTATCACAAGTTATTTGTATTAAATGTTCATTCCAGAAAACCTGTTGAATGAATGAGTGAAACAGGTGGAGAGAGAAGGGAGCAACTCTGTCAACAATTAGGCCGTATCTTCACTTTTGAAATGAGTGTCTTCAACTATGTGATGCATTCTAACTTAAGGCGTATGGTTCTATTAGTGTTTACAATTTCAGTGAAGATGGTCTCTGCTCAATAAGAGGAAACGAAGTACATTTATGTAACATGATAATACGTTCACTACCAGGTATTAAACCAAATAAACAGTGTTTGTAAAACAGAAGAGTAAATGGGAGAACAGAAAAAAACATTCCTTAACTACGAATTAAGAAATGTCTATGGCTGTGAAAGGGCCAGACACAGTGTGGGCTTAAGTAGAAGGCACCATCCCTAACCTCAAGTTATTATTATGGAGACAAGTTGGAGTTATAAGAATAAAGCTATGAAAATACATTATTGGACAAGATGACACAACAGTAAGAGATGCAAGAGGGGTGGTCTCCCTATGGGCTGAAGGGAGCATAGAGACTGCACAAACCCCTCTTTCCTACAGACAGCAAGGGGGGTTCCTGTTCTCGAACTATGGGAAGGAGAGTCTTTTGATCATTTATTCAGCAAAATATTTCTTGAGATTTTATTAAGTGCCATGTTAAATGGCACTTTCATAAGGATTGTGTAAATAGGAGTTGGGGTTGACTAAAAATTTGATTGGATCTGGCCGCAGAAATGCAAGATGAATTAAGCACTGTGGAAAGTACTGGAGACACAGAGCTGAGCAAATGGAGTCCTGTTCACCAGTCGATCCTGCCTGTTTGGGGACAGCTGAGGTATCGGAGGGCAGCACATGTGGCAGCCTGGGCTGGTGGACACAGCTGCGTGGTACCTGGCCAGGGGCCATTCCAGCTGCTTTTCCTAACTGGTGATGGCAGCTCTTTCCAGCTGTGTGTCCAGAGAGGGCCTCGGCAGCCTACTTGATGCAGCACCATGTAATCACTGCCTATCAGTTGATTCTGGCACAAAAGAAGGACCTCTTTGCCCCCCCAGGCAACAAGGGTCATCATAACTCTGTACAGTAAGTCCTCACTCCAAGCATTTGGAGACTTCAAGTGAACAGTGCATCTAATGAAAGCAGTTCCTTGAATAACGCCGTTTTATTTACGCTTGGCCAGGATTGTTTCTGCTCATCAACATTATAACAAAACAATGTCGAATGAAATGATATTTGATGACCTACTGTAGACATTTGCTGTGGGAGGACCGATAAGTAACTGAATGGTCTCTTTTGGCAGAATTTGGGCAAGAAGCCACAGACTGGATGACAAAGGATGTCAAAGCATGAGTTGATTTCTGTAGGTTAGGGGCCGCCTGGCACCCTTTCCGTGCATGCCGGTTGCTCCTGGGAAACGTGACTTCCTTTTGGGTAATGGTGGGCCTTACTCAGGATCCGCCGATCAGGGGCCTGGGAGGGACAGAGCCTGGAGGTGAGCATCACGGCTGAGCTGGCCTGCTGGAGGAGGTCTCTGGCCCAGTTACCGGCTTTTCTTTGGCAGAAGAAATGTTCAACTTCTTCTTGTAGCTGGCGCCAAGCAGTCGAGGGGCTGTGAGCTCATGGTGTGCTGTGAGTGCTGGAGCTAGAGACCGAGGTAGAAGGAAATGGAGGGCTGGAGAGAATGCTAATGGCTCCAGGTTTGTAGCAGGCGGGCACTGGGCCAATGGAGACAGGAAATCTTCTGGGCTTTCAGACGTTGTGTCATATGGTTGTTTATTTGGGAAGAGGATGCCATCCAGGGAGCACTGGTACCATTACCACCCCCTGAGAGAGAGACCCAGCTGGTGCCAATGCTATCCTCCATATCCACATGTCTGTGGGATACACACACACACACACACACACAAGCACATGTCCCTCATCCCCTCCCCCATCCCGTGCACACAGGGGAGCTGAGTTCACCATGTTCAAAGACTACCAGCTACTTTTCTCCCCAGATTGTGCCCCCAAGGGACCCAGCTCTCCTGTCTCTCTTGGAAAGGTCGTGACCTGCCCAAACTCAGTTTCCCCATCTGTAAAGTGAAGAAAGGAAAACTTTTCAACCTGGCACCTGAGAAAACAGGGAGAAGAACTGTGAAGAACTCAGCAGCTCCACCCAGACGATGAGTTAGTTTTGTCCACATTCAATCACTCGGGTTGAGCATCACGGAGTCACGACAAGTCCCCTCCTCTGCCACGGTCAGTTGGCCACTGACTCCCGTTGATTCTCACAGGCATCTAAAGGTCATCACCATCTCTCTGTCCCCACAATGTTGTCCCACTTGAGACTCTCGTTACCTGCGCCCAAGTCAGGAAGCCTCTCACTGTGTCCCTGCCTCCATACGCGCCGGTGCTGACTGTCCTCAGTCTGCCCTTGGCCTGGCTCTGCTCACATATTTCTAATTTTATGGAAGTTTTATTTTTAGGGAATTTTCAAACTGCTTTCCATAATGGCTGTAGCAGTTTACAATACTTACAATATCACATGAAGATTTTCTTTTTTCCACAGCCTCCCCAACACTTGAAGGTTCCTGTTTTTCTGATAATCATCATTCTGCTCCCATATTTCATCCCCAGGCCCCTCTGACCTCCTCCTTGCCCACAGACTCTCTCCTTCCAAACTCCTCCCTGACCTGCACTCACCTACCTTTTCAGCCATTTTTCTCTTTTCCTTTATCAGGTTCCTGTGCTGCAGCTGCACCAGATTCTTATTTCTCAAACTAACTTTGTAAATTCTTAACTTTGTACATTCTTCTTTATTCTGTGATACTTTTTTTTTTTTTCAATACTCATCACACCTATCTATTTGGAGGAGGTGGGGACAGTGGTTTCCTTACCTCATACTCTACACAGATTAATTAAATTTATTTATTAGATAATTAGATTAATTGATGATTTAACTGTGGAGAAAGGGAAACCATAGACACAGTGGGGGAAACTACAGGTGAGTGCTTTTATACACATTGGAGTCAGGAAGGTGTTTCTAATATGATACCAGGAGGAGTGGATGACATCTCAATTTAGCATCACAGATAACTTGCAAGGCTTGACACTTATACATCAAAATGGATCTTAACAGAAAGGCATGGAACTGGTTCAGAAATTTATCAGCAAACAAATTGTTAAAAGTGTTTATTTCTGGAAAAAGAGTAAAATTTGTGTGTTCAGTGGGTGTGAAGGGGAGTATGATTTTCTAAATCTAATATACTTAAGTATTATTAGAAGATGACAAAGCTGATATATCATTTTATAATTTGGAATATTAAAGACATTGATGCAAATAAAATTTGTGGCAAAGTGGTAAAAATATTTGCAATATATGACAGTCAAAGGATTAATATTCTCACTATGAGACAGTCAAAGGATTAAAATTCTCACTGCATTAAAGTCCTTACAAATAAGGAAGAAAAGTGATGAACAAACCACTGGAAAATGGATAAAGGACACAAATAATAAATTAACAAAAGAAGAGATATTAAGGGCCAAAAGCTTATGAAATAATATCAGCCTTAGTAAAAATCTTTATATGTAGATTAAAACAAGGTGCTTGGCATCCTTACACAGACAGATAGATATCAGTATATTTTTGTCAAACATAAAAATATTTGTATATATGCACACACATACACTTATGTATACATACATATGTATGCATATATAGTGAACTTTTCACAGGTACTTTGATAATAATTGTCTAGTATTACAAATGTGTATATATTTTGACCCAGCAATTGCATTCACATGTTTATCCTAAAGGAATAATTAAAGATGTGCACAAATAATGCTGTTCACCACAAGAGTATTTGTAATAGTAAAAGCTGTGGATCCAAGTGCCCAAAATAGAAATTAAATCACTAATAATTATTCATAAAATAGAATATTTTAACCATGAATTGTTGGCCAAATAAATATTCCATGGTTTCTAAAGAGGTAGCTGATATTGTTAAATAAACAAAACATTTTATAAATAATACGTATAGTATGAGCTCACTTGCATAAAATATACATGTAAACACAAAGAGAGCACTGAACACATCAGGAATAGTCACTTCTACACTTCAGTTATGGAAAATAATAACATTTGCACTTGGTGCTTGTTAAAAGTGGCAAGACATTTTATTCAAGTTATAGTGGTAGGGGAGAGAGACCAGCATAGAACTGAATTCAACAGTGAGTACAACAAAGATGATGGGGATTTACAGCCAAGGAGGTCAAGGGTTGGAAAATGACTGAGGAATATCATTTGAAAGGAAGAGTGGGATTCTTGGAAAGACAGACCAGGGATGGGTGTGGGGATGAGGAACTTGATTAGATTCAAGGCTTAGCAGGATTCTTTGCTGAAACTGAACTCAGCAGACCAAGATCAAGGGCTGACTGAGGAGGGACGTCAGAGAATACTGACTGGTTTGATCAAGAATGAAGATCTCACATGTCCTCATGCTGGCATCCAGGGCCATCCCCTGTGCCCTCAGCAGGCTCTGACTCACAGGTCACAAAGTCCTGCAGAAGAAGCAGTGGCTATTTCCTTTGATGACTTTTGAGAATTCAGCTCCACTATCTCAGGGCTTTTGTCCTTAATGCTCTCTCTTGCCTCCAACTGATGTGGCCATGTCATGTTTTTCCAGAGAGGTCCCTGCTGCACACTGATGGACCTTCCTTGTGCAAGTAGTGTCTCTTCTCATGGACAGTCTCCTTGCCCGTATTCCCCACTGGCAGCAGTCCTAGAAAGTAGAACTTACTTGTTTCCTAGGGCTACAGTAACAAATTATCATCAACCTGGTGTCTTTTTTTTTAATTTCTTTTTTTTATTAAAATATTTTAAAATTTACATATACTTGCCATTAATTGTAATCCCCACGTATTCCCCATCACCATCTCACCAGTGCACCATCAC
>JAGFMF010012290.1:468481-498627 GCA_019455555.1 Galemys pyrenaicus | reverse complement strand
CATAATCCCCTCCAGATCCATCCATGTTCCCATGAATGAGTCTAGTTTTTCATTTCTGATTGCTGAGTAGTATTCCATCATGTATATGTACCACAGCTTGCCGATCCTCTCATCTGTTTTGGGGCATTTAGGTTGTTTCCAGGTCTTACCTATTGTAAATAGTGCTGCTATAAACATAGGAGTGCAGGTATTCTTTTGAATCAGTGTATTTGTGTCTTTTGGGTATATTCCTAGGAGTGGGATTGCTGGTGTCTTAAAATCACATTTACTCTCATACATTTTGGAGGCTGAAAGTCTGAAATCAAAATGTCTGCAAGGCTGGTTTCTTCTGAAGGCTCTGAGTAAGAATCTGTTCATGATTCTTTCTCTCTTAGCTTTTGGGTTGCCAGAAATCATTGCTGTTCCCTGCCTTTGGCTGCATCACCCCAATCTCCACCTCCATCTTTGTCTTCTCATGGCATTCTCTCCTGAGTCTCCATGTTTCCTTATTTCTCTCTCCTTATAAGGACATCACTCACTCATTTTATTTAGGGCTCACCCTCATGCAATATAACCTTGTCTTAACTATTCACAAATTCCTTTTGGAATGAATTTTCAGTGGATACTGTTCAGACCAGCAGACATGGTCAACACAGAAATAGATCACATTTTAGGAATGCACTGTTGAAAAGAAGACATTTCCTAAGGTGTTGAAGAGAGGACATGGATGGACGATGCATTGTGTTATGTTTATACCATATCATTCCAAACGGTAAAGTGAGCAGGATCTAAGTGATGCCTCACATTTTCCTGCATACTCTGGGGAAGATGTACATTCGAAATCTTCACCAACAAAGCAGCTACCACACCTGAGAGTCACTGGAAGCCAGTGTGCAGAGACCATGGATGGAGGATGCCATCCTTCAGTGGCATTTGGGATATGAGACTAGAAGAGTGATATTGTTTCAAGATAAATAGATGTTGAGGAGCCATGGCATTTTGAATAATAAAGGTGTTGTTACCTTCTCTCATGCTGGGAGATACAACAATGGGACATTTGACAATCATGAACAAGAAAGAAAACAAAAAGGTGGTTTGGGGCTTGAACAGGAAGAGATAGAACCTGGACTGTGAATAATCTTTATGTGCCCTGATGAAACAATAAATAAATAAATGTGTAAATTTGTTTTCCCTCTCCATTACTCTAACTCTTCATCAACAAATCACTAGAGGCCATGGATTTTGAAATGAATTTTAAAATGAAATCGTTTATGTAGACAGGCACTCCCTAACAAAAATTTGACCTGTACCTCCCCTCCTCCACACCTTTTGAGTAGAGTGAATGCTCTTGGTTTAATCACATTCTCAGGGAAATTGAACAGCTCTGACCTGGTGCCGTGTGGCTATGGAAACCCTGGAGGGGACCCTTTTCTATTTTTTTAAATCTATATTTATTACATCATCCTTCATATTTGTACAATGCATGATTTCCCTGTGAACTTCCACCGCCAATTCACCTGTGCACCACCCTAGTTCCTTGTGCTCTTCCTGCCCCATCCTGGTCCTTCTCCCTCCTCCTGAGTTCTTATAAGGGGATAGAGCAATGAGCCACTATACATGCAGAGAGGGGAGCCAGCAAAGGAAAGGAACTTCGACATTTTTCAAAATTTGAGAAAATTAGCAAATTGCTTTTCCTATCCTCATAGATTTAGATTGAACTGTCTCTATGAGTTGTCCTTGGTGGGTGTGGAGTAGTGTGCCTGTGTGCACATGTGAGTCAACCGTTACTCTTTGGGCATTTGGAAGAATGCCCAAATGTGCCATTGGCATATCCACATTCAGACTGGAAGGAAACTGGACTTACAGTGAACCTTAGCTGCCACCGAACAACCCTGCTGGTCACCACTCAGTTAGTGATACCTTAGGTGACTTGACTGACTGAGGCGTGGGAAAAGCGTTTTGAGGGGAATGGGAAAGGGATCCCTTCCTGATCAAAGGGGCAAGAAGAACTTTTCAAAACTGGGGAACCACCTTAGAAAAGGGGTACAACATTAAGAAACAACTGTGGAGAGTTGACGCCCTAGTTGCTCTTTTCTGGAATATATGGGAAATCATGTCTCATGCACAGCTTGGCGTTACCTGGTCTTCTGCTTCAATTCTTTTGAGCTACCTTAGCCTTTTATTAACTCTGCATTAGGTCCTTTGTGGGCCCTGCTGTGGCAAACAAAAGAACAGGTGGGTGTGGGGGGTGTGGTTTGCTCATCACAGCTACTTCCTGGGGCTGCTGGGGAAGGCAGCACACTCTAGAGGGAGATAGGAACTAAAGTTTGGGAACTGAAATTAGGATCCAAGTGGGGGTGGGAGTGAGGGAAGGGGAGTGAGGTGCACCAAGGGGGAAACAGCAGGAGGTGCACGGCACACTGAAGAACTACCAGAAGAATTCTGGAATACCTTTTCAATATCTTCTAGGTGAAGCTGATCCTTAAGGGGTGGTGGCAATAGGCTTGGATTACACATGTACATTCAAAAACAAGAATTAATACTGATTATATCTGATGGGTAATTACAAGTGGGTTTTAATTATTTTCTGTTTTTTTTTTTTTGACAGTTAAAAAATGGTTCTCGGGCCTCCTTGGTAGTGCAGTGGGTTAAGCAACGCACTATGAAGTAAATCGCAGTTACTGCAGCACGAGTTTGATCCCTGCCACCGGCCAGGGAGGGGACCCACATGGCGTGGCAGACCTCTCCTGCAGTGCCTGCTGCTCCCCTCAGCTGTGTGTTTCAGTCAGTCTGTCTGTTCTGCTCCCCACTCTGTCTCTGGTGAATCCTCTCACCTCCCACATCTCTGACCTGTACCCCAGCTCTTGTATGTATAAATAAATCTTTAAAAAAAAATGGTTCTCAGACTTGTCAAAATGGTAAGGAAGACTTTATTTCAGACTATTGCTAAAGACACTTTGTAATAGGGAGACATGTCTGGTTTAACAAGGACACGTGTGGATTTATAGCTGAGGAAGGGTGAGGTTTGACAGATGGAAAATTACTAAGAGAGGCAGTGAGGGTAGGTGGATCCTTGCTAAACTGACCTAACAGGATCACTAAAGACAGGTCAGGGGATCAGGGATCAGTGGGGGATTCTCATTAATTTAGCAGGATTCTTGCTGACTTAGTGGGTTCTTGCTACAACTAGATTAGACTGGCCAAAGAGAGACTCAAGGATGAGGCTTAGTCAAAAACAGGACTCAGGTGTTAACAGTTTATTATTGGTTTGGTTTTGCCTGAACTTTGTTATGTTTCTCTGTATTCCACATTTAAGTGAGACCATCCAGCATTTGTCTTTCTCTTTCTGACTTACTTCACTTAGCATTATCCTCTCCAGTTCCACCCAGCTTGTCACAAATGGCAGTAATTTATTCTTTTGTATAACTGAGTTGTATTCCTTTGTGTACACACACACACACACACAGAGTCTGATCGACTCCTTGGGCTCTTAGGCTGTTTCCACAACTTAACTATTGCAAACAGGGAGGGGCCCTATAGTGGGCAGGGTGTGAAAGGATACATTTGTAGAAGTTTGAACCTATAACCTCTGGGACAAACGCAAAGATGTAAACCTGTTTTACCTCAATAAACATAACTGGGGAGGGGAGGAAGTGATGAGAAAAACTATGTGTTCTTTTTGCTATTGTAATTCATCTGTTAAATTCAACAAGATGGTAGCTTAATCTGTTAGTTTGAAATGGGATTTGTTTGACTATAAATACTTTATGAAGAGGTGGTAAAGAATAAATGTGAGTTTAGGGTGAGGAAGAAAACAAAAACAAGGCTCGCAGAATCCAGTCTAAAGTTGGTCAAAGAAATTGTCTCTGTGACTGCACATGGGCCATAAGTGTTTACCAATCAGAAATGGAATTGATAAAATTATTTTTAATAATTAAAAATACCCTAAGAGCTATGACAAATGAATGCAATGTAAAATCCTGGATTGGATTCTACCAGAATTTACTTTTCATTTTTGTCATTAGTGGGACAATTGGCAAACATCTAAATGTGGTTTGGATTTGATAATTGTGTTGATAGCAATTTATTTCTCGATTTTGATTATTATGTAAGAGAATGTTCTTGTTGGAAAATGCTCACTGAAGTATTTGTTGGCAAAGGAGCATCACGTCTGCAGCTTATTATCAAGTGATTTAGGAAAAATTAATTTGTAGAAAGAGAAAGAGCAGGATAGAGCAGACATAAGAAATGTTTGCATTTGGGAAGTCTGGGTATTATTTCAAAACAAAACAAAAAATATATATATATATAGAGAGAGAGGTAGAAAGAAGGAAAGAGAGAGAAACCATGCAAACTCAGAGGATTGAGTCAAATGCCACCTTTCCTGGGAAGTTCCCCCCAACTGAGATTGCACCTCACTTAATCTGCCCTGTGGTGACACCAACACTGTTTTCTTGCAGTTCCGTTCAGTCATGATTTCCACAAAGCCTCTTCTCTCTCCTCTAGAGGAAGCTCCACTGGTGAGTTGGGCCCCAGTGCCGGTGCCGCCACTTTCCAGGTGCGGGGCCCTTGGTCATATCCACTGCTGATCTGCATTCTCATCTACAGAGCGCGCATAACTAAGTGTATGGCACACAGCAGTCATGCAGAGCTTAGGACAATGAATGCCACGATTCTGATTCTGGAAGGAGCTCTGTTAATGTCAGTTTCCCTCTTTTCCCTTCTCTTGAGTCAACCCCTCAGTCATTTGCCCTTGGGACATAGGTAAATATTTAAACCTAACTCTGATAATTTCTGTGAGATTTATCCTAGTAATTAATATTAATTTACAGTATACTCCACTGGGCTAACAGGCAGTAACCCCTTAATGAATGCTGTTCATGGGTGACACTCTCCACACTTTTTCTCACCTGAGCATCCTATAGCCCTGGGGGTGGGAGGAAGGTCCCATCATTATCTTCTTTTTTATGCATATGGAAGTGGAAGCCTCTATCTCCTCAGATGATGACATGCTTTTCTAGCTTACAGGGCAGCTAATTAGCAGAGTCTGGTAGGATCCAATAAATATTATTATTTATGGCAAAATTTATTGTAGCTTATATATAAACAGATACATTGCAAATGAGTCTTACAGAGTTCCCTGTATCTCTGTCCTCATGTACTATCATACCTACTCCACCATCCTAAAAATACTGTTCATTTGGTTTATCAATCTTTGAACCATATTAGGTGACAAGTCTGTGTTAGGCAATGAAGACACTCAATCTAATAGGGTAAGGAGCTCTGATCTTAAGGGGAAAGGAGTACCTGCACAAAAATCATAAATGCAGTAGAATAGCTGCTCTCTTTAAAAATATTCTTTGACATGACAATGCAGGTGCTCTTACATTTGTCTAAGTTTTGCCTGTCCTGATTACATTCCCTAACCCTGAAGCTCACTGATCAGAATGCAGAAGTGTCCCTCCCATTGCTCATGCCATGGAAAGCCACTCAGTGATCCACAGCTATGGAACATCTGCTCTGAACCAAGCGTACCCCAAAAGGGAGGAAAACCTTTCCAATTCAGAGGCATTTCTAAATTAGTACCTCCATCTCTTTTTTTCTCAAACAAAACACCCATTGCATGGCTATAGCTGTCCTCATCCCCAGAACTGCAGTCCTATCACGTGCAGGGGTTTTGCCATTGCAGGGCTGGTATTCTCCAGGTACCCCCTGCAGCACGCCCATGGTTCTGGCTCAGAAGCTTGAACACATCAGCTGGGTCAGCAGTACTTCAAACTGCTGAAGACCCTTTAATGAAAGGAAGTGAGATAGACAACCTAATTTATCAGGAGACAGACAACCTAATTTGGGAGGGCAGTGACTCCCAAGGCCACTTACAGCAAGGATATTATTTTGCCACTGGATGCTCTAGTTACATGGAAGCCTGACATACTGACTCTGAAAATCTAACTTTCTGCTACAGACTCCTCCAGACTTCCATGCACTGTGAAAGAATTGGGTAAGGTGGTGCTTCAAACTGTTAAACAAAGGACATCTGCTTACCAGCAGAAGCCAGCCTTTCTGGTGACTGAAAACCTATGTTCCATATCTCCCTTCCACATCTGTGCTGAGCTTGCCCTGTCACATCCTCTTTCCTAGCAGTTTCCCTTGCTTTTCACTACTTCCAGCGTGGTGCCCTGCAAAGTGCATTTATTACACGAATGAATGAAAAGGCAAAAAAAGTTCAATTAAGCAACACTTAATTTGTTTGACAAGTGTCAAACAAAAGGTCCACAGATTTGCTTCTGTGACTCCTGTAAAGCAAGTCATCGAATATCCTCAACATTAAGAGACACCATCCAGATAGCATCAGTCTCACCGCCCACTGCAACTGGACTATGGCCAGAAAGGGGACAAGAGAGAGGGATTCGCTTTGTCCCCTGTGTCCTGGGAGCCCTGCGCGACTCAGGTTAGTGTGTTCCGGTAGGAGTTTGAGAACTGCAAACTTTCCTGAGTCTTAGGGGAAGCTCTGTGGAGGGCTGCCTGACATCCCAGCTTACAGTCATGGTTGTAGCTCCAGGGCGGGCAAGGGTTCCTAATTCTGCCAGGAGCGCGGAAGCGTGGGTTGCAAAAAGGTAGAGCGAGAAGTCAGTTCTAGTCTGCCTGGCCTGCTGGTGGCCAGAACATCTGCCCTGCTTTGCCTCGCTAGCGAGCGCTCAAATGATAGCTCCCGAGTCAAGACTCCTCCTCTTTGCATGGATGGGCCCTTTGAGGTGTCGGTCACCGCCGAACCGTGAGTTACACCTAGACTCTGGCGGGTGCCGTACCGAGGGGGCGGGGCTTCCAGGAGTTAGGCGGAGCCATACCCCTCCAGGGCCCGCCCCCCGGCTGCAGGCTGAGTGATTGGATGCTGACGAAGACCGCCTTCTGGGCAGTCCAGCGGAGTGACAGGTGGCCCGAAGCTGCTCCTGGCCTGCGGGGCTTCGAGGTACACCCATCAGTGAGGCATGGGGAACCCTGCGCTTGAAAAGCTTCCTGGGCAGGTTGCTTGCAGGAATTTGGACGCTGTAAGCTGATGAAAGTCTGGTTTCTCTTGTCGGAGTGGTGTCTCTCTGAGCTGTTGGAATTCCGAGAGCATTTGGGAAACTTCATGCCCCCCACTCCTTGCTCCCTACTTTCCGGTGGCAAAGCAGTTGCTGAGTTGTTTTATTTCCTCCCCCAATAGGACTCTGCAAAAATAGCTGCGCGGCTAGGCGAACGAGCCAAGCTCTGCCGCACCGCTGCCTCGGGTCGGGTGTAGACCTAAAAATACCCAGCGGACAGGAGCCCGTGCACTGGGTGCAGGCGGGTCCGGCCGGGCCGCAGAGGGCGTCTGGAGACCGGAGAAAAGGCGGCCGCCTGGCCCCTAGCCTTGGCCGGGGCTGTCCCTTTAAATCCTGGAGGAGGCAAAGAGAAAAAAGGAAAGAAAGAAAAAAGACCAGGAGCCCCGAGCGGATGGTGGCTCTGCCTGCCCCCCCCCCCCCCAAACACACATCGCCCCCGCGCTGGGGCCTGACTGCCGCCCGCTGCCCCGCCGGTCCTGGGNAGACCAGGAGCCCCGAGCGGATGGTGGCTCTGCCTGCCCCCCCCCCCCCCAAACACACATCGCCCCCGCGCTGGGTCCTGACTGCCGCCCGCTGCCTCGCCGGTCCTGGGTACCCCCAGCTGAGCCGCCCACTGTCACAGTTACTGTCAAAATAGAAATTAAGAAGAGCCTAGGAGGAGGTTGAGGCGCAGCAAGTGCATGTGTGGCAGGGCAGGGAGGGGGGTGCAGAGGAGGGGGCGGGCGCGAGTAAGAGGCGACCGCAGACATCCGGGCCCTTTAGCCCAGTGCGCCCCCCGATCCGGTGGCGCGGGCAGCGCGGGCGCTGGGTTCGGGGCGCGGGGTTGACAGCAGCGGCGCGGGAGGCGGGGCGCGAGAAGGGCGGAGGCGCGGCGCTGGGAGGGAGGAGCTGCCCGCGAGCCCGCCGCTACCGCTCCGCTCCACACCCGCCGGCGCAGCCCCGCCACGAGACTCTGACAGCCGCGCGGCCCGGGCTGTTCAGGAGCACAGGGACAGCTGGACGCGGCGGAGGCTGCGAAGGAAGACGCGAGGACCGCGGCCCCGCGCCAAGTGCGGGCGACGCGCAGGTCCGGCGGCGCGCGGAGGTGAGTGTCTTCGCGCGCCAGGCTCCGGCACCCGCTGCAAGGGTCGCGGTCTCCCCCGCACCTCGACTGCGGAGGAGGGTTTGGGGGTCGTGGGGCCCGGAGAGGGTGGTTCTGCAACGCCAACGCCGGAGAGCGGTTGCGGGGGCTGTTGCTAGGAGGCCCGCGGTCCGCGAGCCCCGGGGCGCGGGCGAGGATAGGGGCGCCCCCAGCGCCGCGGGCAGGAGGCGGGGGGCTGCGGTGGCTATTCAGGGGCTCCGTGCGGCAGCCATGCAACGGGAGGAGGCGGGAGGCGGGAGGAGGGGAGAGCTAGCGGAGAGCGAGCCAGCGAGCGGGCGCCGCGCCTCCTGGCTGGCACCGCGGCCCGGAGCGAAGTGGCGCGCGGGGCTGAAAGGGAACTTCTGCGGGAGCGTGCGGCCTCGGGTTCGGCGTTGCCTCAGGGACCGGACCGGGCAGGCCTGTCTGCTGCCACAGGTGGTTCCTGCCAAAAGTTTTACTTCACTTCTGCTAGAAAGGCGCGGGAGCATTTTGGAAAGTGACGGTTTCTTGGGACCTCGCACTGTTTTGTCTCCAAGATTAGAAAAGGGACTGCAAAGTCTGGGATCCTGCACCTGGAGACGCGGCCTAAGGCCGCCGGTGACGGTCCCTGTCCGAGGTAGCGCCCTGCGAGACTCTAAGCGAGACCCTGGATGCAGTTACATTGGAAAGTTGAAGGAAATGGGTGCACGCACACCGGGTCGGTTGCCTTGAGAAACTTAAGCCGAGACCCGCGGGGTACAGTGGCCCGCGCGGGTCAGCGCGGGCTCTCTCCTAGCAACACACGGAGGAAGCGTGCGCGTCTTCTCTCGAGGTGCGCTAGTCTCTTGCTCCTTTGAAAGCGAATTGTCTCTGGCCTCTGTGCTGCTTTGTTGTTGGGGCTGCTCGGCTGATTTCGTTAGAAGGACTACGAGCAGCAAAAGGAAAGCATAGTGGCAACACAATTCCCCTTGCCTTTGGAAGCTGCAGAGACTTAGAGGTTTGTGACTGAGCCTAGGCGGCGAGGGTGCTGGGCTTAGGGGAGCTAGGGATCGGTGCATTGTGCTGTCTGCCGGGGGAGAAAGGCGAACACTGTCGTTTCTGGGGTTCTGAGACAGAAAACGGGATGAGACTGGGAAAGGACCCCCCCCTCCCACCTCCGAAGAGGGATGAGCTGTGGTCAACTCTGGGGGAGAGGTTCTGGAGAAGTCCAGTGGCTTGGCCCTGTGCCGTAGCAGCGCGTTTGAATAATCCAGGGCAGTGAATTTAGAACCACCCGCATGTGTCTGTCCTGGGCTGAAAGAAATCTTTATCCCTGTAGAGGGTCTGATCCCCGGAGTGGCAAGTTGGTGTAGAATTCTGCGTGAGGGTTGGAAACCCTCAGTCCATCCTGTCTGGTCCTGCTCCCACTCCTTATTCCAGCAACCCCAACAAGTGCTTGAGCGAAAAGTATGGCCTTTGTTTTAAAGAGGGGGCACTGAATTTGGAGTTGGAATGCTACAGATATTAGGAGAGCTCATTTCACAGAGCAGCAAACTCAGGCCCAAGAAAGAGTGACTTTACAGTGGTTAGAAGCCCAGGAAGACTGAAAATGACACCTCCTCCCAGATGTGCCACCCCTACACCCCAATTCCCTCATGGGCTCTCATCTCCCCTCTTTCTATATCTATGCTTGCCAGCTGATGTGGAATATTGCTGCCCTTGGTTTAAAAAAAAAAATCAGGGCTGCCACGATAGATTCCATTCTGACACTATCCCAACTTTTCCTGCTTCTCCTCATCCCAAATTCCTCAAACTCTTTTTGTAACAGAATGTGGCTTGATTAGCCAGAATGAGTTTGCAGCTTGTCTCACTGTTGAAGCACCCACTTTCTGTAGGATGCCAGAACTCTGTTTTCCTGGTAATTAGGTTTTACAGATATTTTTGAAAGGGAGCCCAATTCTGGATCAATTACACTTGGACACAAATGCTGTGCTGTTGTGGATACCAAATGAAAAAGATGAGCAATTATCTGGGGGTGTTGGAATAAATGTTGTTAGGAGTATTTGACACAGCTATTAGACATCAATGAGTGGGTTTTCAGTGAATGTTTTTTTTACTATGTATTTTATTGAGCAAACAAAGTGTCTTAATTAAAAAGAACTGCAAGTTGCCTCTTAGATTTTAGCCACTTGTTTCTTACCACTGTGTATGGATGGGAAGGAGTTGAAGGATAAACAAAATGATCGCTGAGGGAACTATTTCCCCTCCAAATGGTTAAGTCTTTTGGAGGGAAAGACTTATCAGTGACTTATCCCTTTGTTTATAATGTCACCTACAATCCAGCAGAATCGTCTTACATCAAAATAGGTTTGACTGGGTGTGGTTTGTCTCATCTGTATTAGTCAGAAGTGACTTGTAAGAGAATATTTTATAAGTTTTACTGCTTTCCAGGGCATGTGGTATCAAGCATTCAAGGCTAATCCACTGTCACTGAGTATACATTTTCTGCACTCATGAACAGATAAGAATCAGTGTCTCCACAGTTGTGCTTGGTGTTCCTGCAGAAAAAGCCAAGACCTAGTATCAAAATGATAACACAGTGTTACATTTTGATGGTGACTTTTCGCCTTCACTGAATGCTAATCTCATTGGCAGCACCAAGTGGTACATAGTTCAGCCATTTGTTCATCTTACAGATGGGGAAACTGAGGCAGAGAGCTGCGAGAGTGCTATTCCTATATTTACTGCATTAACATATTCTTCAGCTTGGAGCTTGAGGTTTTGTGCTGACTAGGGTAGAAGAACCTCCCTAAATCATACTAGCAACCCTTTGCTCCTTTTCCAGCTTTGCAATTACAAAGGGGTGCGGGAGTGGTGGGGTTACCGTTAAAACTCATGGGGGGCCGCTCAAGCCAATGGGGCCTGAAGAACTTCATTCCCCACCTCTGCTGTGGGTGAGCAGTTCTCCTCCCTTTTACAGCAAGCTGTGGGAACTGGGGCGAAGAGGGACCAGCTGGCTGAGGCTGGGGCGGGGGTGTGGGATCTGTGCCTGAGTAAGGCTGAAGGGCTCTGGGCTATTTATAACCCCTCCTCCCCTCCTGGGAAGAAGAGACACAAGGGTCTGGAACCATCCCCAGCGCTGACTTCTCCCTAGGATGGCTGTGCCCCACTGTAAGAAAACCAGCCCCAATCCCATGGCGGGTGCTAGCTGGACCCTGGCTGGTGTGGAGGGTTCCTGCCTGTCGGACTTCCTAGGACACTGACCGCCCTGGGTATTTAGGATACATAGATTTCCTAGAGCCAGTGTGAGCCCTTTTCTTCAGGCACTGACTCCCCATTGCAAAAAACGAAGTGGTCCCCAGAAATCTCACAGGGCAGAGCATAAGCGCCTGATAAGAGGGGATAATTGGTTTTTCTGAATAATGACAATGATTGTTATACAGGAGGAGATTCTGAAAGTGGCAAATTGGACATGGTTCCCTCTGGTTGTCGGTTGCAGCATGCCTGTGCTGTGCTGCTGAGGCAGGCATCCAAAGCTCTCTCCCTCCTTCTCCCCCCACTACTCCCTCTAGCCTGATGTCCCCCTCACCCTTCTACACTTCAACCCAACCCCGAAGTCCCTTTTCCCTTTGTCTTTAAACTAAAAGTACCTGCCACCCCAGTGGTTACAGTGACTTATTTCTCCTGTTTGGGTAGGCAAGGTTGGGATGGAGGCTGGGCAAACAGGAGGGTAAGGCTTGAGTTTCTCTCGGCTTAACCCTTGAGTGAAGGAGTCTACTCAGCAAAACCATTTTAGGGGCTTGTGGGAGGTTTTGCCAGGGAGGGAAGGCTACGTGGATGGAGAGGTGGGTGCAGGAAAGCTCCTGGCCAAGGGTGGTACCTAGCAAACCTGGCTGAGGGGAGCTGGTGCAGGCTGGATTTGGACCACGTCTCTGAGTGATGTTTGGGCTGGGCACTCTGGGTGGGCAGAGGCGGTTAGGTTTGCTACTCCACTGCCATCAGCTCTGCTCCTCAAACCTTTGGAGGGGGTGGCAGGATGTAGAGGGCAAGGGCTAAAAAGATGAATGTGGTTGAGAAGAGATAGGGTTCAGTGTGAGTTTTGAGGGCCTTGGGCCCAGCTGCTTGGCCTCTCTGTTCCCCTGAAGACACTGTGAGCATCTACTCATTGATTTGATGGGGAGCAGCAAGGCCTTTCTTTTTGCCTGTCATGGCTCAGTCAGCCTCTGGAGTGAGTGGGAGAGGTTCCCTAGGAAGGCAGAGAGGCCAATGCAGTTCCCCTTGTGTGGGCCCTCCCTTCAGGAGCTGGCCAATGCCTTTTCTCTGACCCCACCACTCCTTGTCTTCTACCCTCCTGACTTCTTCAATTTCTGGAACACATCAAGTTCATGTGTCTCTCCTTGGCTATTCTTCTTGCTGCCATTCCCTTCCTTCAGCTCTTTCCCCAACTGCTTTCCTCTTGTCCTTTAGGTCTTACCCAAAACAGCACCCTGTCTGTGCTCGTCACAGCATCCAGATCCATCTGGGATAGAATCTCGGTTCTCCTCTTGTTTGATGTCCATCTCCACCAGGGTGTAAACTCCATGAGGGTAGTAGTTTAGTGCTTTGTACCCTCATTGTCTCCTCAGTCATTGTATCCTCATCATCAGAACAGTGCAAGCCTGTGGCAGTGCCGGAGGTGCTGAGTGTCATTGTCAAGCTAGGGACCAGGTGCATGGAGAGAAATCTGCCGGGGGCCCTGCCTGAACCATCTCTGCCATTTGGAGGCAGAACAAGACTTGTTCATATTGATGTGAGGCAGGAAGGAAAGGTGACTTTCAGGAGGTATAGTCCAGAAGAGTCATCTTCAAGCTCCAGTTTGACAAGGGTGATTGGCTTGGCCAAGAGTTTCCTTTCAGATGGGATGTTATGAGTTGGGGAGCCCTGGGAGCTGCCCCTGCTCCAGGACTGAAGTTCTTCTGGCTTGCTTGGCAATCATCTCCCCCAACCCCCACCCCTCTCTCTGTTTATTTACTTCTTTGGTGAGCAAGAGTTCCAAGCATAATGCCATCCTTGCAGTCAGGAATGCTGTGTTTTTCCACCAGCCCCATTCATTCGCAGCCTCCTCAGAACAGCTGTGGACAGCTGGCTGCCAGCGTGGATGCAGGGAGGGTTTCTCCTCAGGGCCAAGGGGCACACTCAGCCCTGCAGGAATGGGGAATTTCATTTGTGTTTCACACCCTGCTGATTTCCAAACCCCACTGAAATGGTGCCTGTAAAAACAGATTCATGAGGAAATTAAAAAACTATTAGCATTCAGTTAACTGCTTATTTTCTGATTATAAAAGCAATGAGAGTCATGATAGAAAATTTGGAAAATATGGAAAGGTAGAAAATTACAAAAACACTGCTCTGTCATCCCAATGCTGGTGCATTACCTTTCAGTTTTTTTTTCCCGTGTCCGCCAACATGCACACAAACGCATATGTGTACACACAATGCACATGCACACATAAAATTAAGATTAAACATTGTTTTCTAAAACTTTTAAAACCTGTGCTGTCTTTTGATAAACAGAAAGGTTTCTTTCTTTGGGGAGTCTGAGACATTCCCACTGTGAATCACTGATATTTAGAAGAAAGTGCGTTTTCTAAGTCTCCTCACCAGCTGAGGTTTCAGAGAGGTTTGCCTTCTAGAGTTTGGATTAGGAAAACAGCCTCCTTGCCCCCCACCCTCTGGCTGTACCCCAACACGTTGCAGATGTGCTCAGGAATGCACTTTTCCTCCACACCTCTCTCCAGTGCCTGTGAAGAGCTTCTGGGATTTGCTTCTCAAGCTGTCCCCTCATTGAGGGTTCTGTCACATCTGCCAACAGCAGAATGTTGTTCAGAAACTTATTGGGACGGAGGCGAGGCATCTCTTCATGCTGTGCGGTATGCTGTATTTAACTATACACAAAATAAAAACAAACCTGGTGTCCATTAACAAATCATTCTTTGCCCTAAAAACAAAGTATTGGGAGAATCCAGGGAAATATGAACTTGTATCACTGGGTGAGTGGTTTAAAGCTTTGCTGTTTGGGGACAGTCTTGCCTCTCTCGGGAGCCCAGGGACTTTGTCGTGTCATGCCAGCTTCCCAGGGCCTAGAAGAATGGCCGGCACACAGTAGGTGACCAGGAAATATTTTGCTGAATGAATGAAATGCAGAATTCTTCCTGTGATTGGTGAGACCCTGATTAAGCCTATGGATTAAGCCTTTTTGGAAGTGAACTTGGCTGGGGAGGGGTGCGGGGCTCTGGGTGAAGGGTGGGCGGCTCAACACATCCTGGGAAGCAGAGCAGGAAAAGGGCAGCATGCGAGGGATTCTCAGGTTTGGTAGTATTGATGGGTTTTTTGGAGGAGGTGAGGTTTAATGGAATCTTGCATTAGGTACTAGAGGTGACCCTGATTTCCCTGAGATAGGGAGTCAAGGGCACCCAGAGCGGAGTGCCTGGGGGGAGCCTCAGTATAGAAGGACCACAGACAGGTTTCCCAGCCCCGGATGAGGGTCTGCAACCAGCCAGAACCCAGGACCCGGGAAGGATGGGGTCTGGGGAACAGCAGCGGGCACACCCTGCATCCAGGCGGGTATCCTCCTTAGATTGCAGATGAGGAAACTGAGGCCTCAGCATGTTAAGGGATGGCCAGAAGAAGGGTTTGGGAGCTGACCAGACAGGAGTCTTGTCCTTGATCACTTTCCGGTGGTCACCTCCGGCAGCTTCTCAACCTCTCTAAACTCTAGTTTCCTTAGCTAGAACACAGTGACAGGGTGGTCAGGAAATTGATGTGGGATGAGACCCGCAGAGCTTTGGGGACAGCTCCCAAGGAAGAATGTGGGGCACAGATCAGGAAGCCACGATTTTCCAGCGTTTTGTGAAGTTTTCACTCCTAATCTGAAGGGAGAGAGAGAGAAGACTGAGGATCGGTGCCAAAACACACCCAAGACTCTCTCCCTTCCCTTCTTCCACAAGCTGCCACCGTGCTACAGGGGATTAGCGTCCAGTCTACAAGGCGACTTTGGGGAAGCCACTGCTCCCATGTAGGTAGAACTGAAGCTGCTACAGGGGTGCTGGGACCCCACCCGCCGTGGAGGGCAATCCACTTATTAGAATCATCCTGAGGCTTCAGGGGCTCAGTTTACTCAGTAATGCTGGATTTGGTTGGTCTTTAACCTAGGGACTGTGTGGCCATGTGGAGAATGGATGGGTCACTCTTGCTGACCGGGAACTGAATGCATAAGCAGTGTGACCCGGAGCAGAGCAGCCAGGGAAAGACAGAACGTGAACCCTCCGTGTAATTTAAAATCTATTTGCCACCTTGAAATAAAAAGCAAAAACCATGATAAAGGGAATTTTAGTCAGGTATTTTATTTAACCCAAAATATTATCACTTTGGTAGTTGACTCTAGTCTCATTTTAACTGCTCAGCAGCACCCGGGGCAGTGCAGTGAGCCCGAGGCACAGGTGTGGGAGCAGCCGGGGGAGGCTGGCGCTAAGGGGTGCTCTGCCTGGGAGCTGAGGCTACTGGGCCTCTGGAAGGTAGCATGTCCACTGCAAGCCAGATAGGGAAGAAGCACAGATAGTGAGACCTGACTTGCCCTGACTCTGAGGCGGGTGTGTTGTGATTTCCCGAGGGAGCCATTTTGCCTTTATGCACCTCGGTTTTCCCACTTGCAAAATGAGGCTGCATTCTAACTCTGGTATTCTCTTAATTCTTGACAGACAGAAATAGAGGGTAAGTTTAGCCACTTCTGAGGCCTGTTTGGGCTATGGAGAGGACTGTGGCCTGCGTGTTTGAAAGCACCACGTCATTAGAAAGTTCTGTCTGGGTAATTCACAGAGACACACAGGACTAAGAATGGACAGTGCCCAGTCACCACCAATAAGTTGCTTTTTTCCAAAGTATGTTTTGGGATGGGCGTTAATGATTATTTTTAAAAAGGGACATGTTTCCATTGTCTTTAAATTTTGAAGCTTCCTCTTGTTCCTGGGTTATCCAGATGACTGTGAATGGCAGCCATAAAAGAGGGGAGTGGCTCTACAGGAAATATTACAACAAAAAAGGAAATATTTCAGCTCTGTCATAAACCGGCATTTGGCCTGTCCAGAGAGGATGTGGGAAGAGGGAGGAAAAAAGCAGCAGGTGTGTTTGGAGGGAAGGGCGTGTCCACGAATGTATTTTAAGCTCCTGAAGTCAGAGGCACTGGTTGTGTTGCTCTTTGGTGAGGAGGGATTTTGAGGTTTTTATCTCCCAACCACAGACTGCTTTAGGGGGTGGGGGAGGAAACTTGCCCTTTTGGGGAGTGTCTTCTTTTAAAATTAGATGGTTGCTAAGACCCAGGTTACTATTTCTACCTGAGGATGTCCCCCCCACCCCCTGACCACACACACAGGAAAGGGCCTGAATACTTAACACTGAACACGTCCGTTCACAAATGGGGAAACTGAGGCCCAGAGAAGCCCCTCTCCCCCACCACTCTGAGTCACCTGGGAAGGTAGCCAAGGGGCTGATGGCAGAGCTCCCAATGGCCCAGCGTCCTCTGGCCATGGGCATGCGCCCTCACCCGAGTATGTCTTCACAGTGAACCATGGCTCAATGGCTGCCTTAAACTCTTTTTAAATGAAGAATGTTCTTTTGTGTTTTCCGAAACTAGGTTTTTTCTTATTACTTTTCCACCCATTGTTTGCTTTGAATTTTTAATTTAATTTTTTTCAAATAGGTCAATACTTACATGGTTTAAAATTCAAAAGGTACAAAAGGGTGTTCAGTGTGAAACATCTTTCTCTCCCTCCATCTGTTAGCTCCCTACGCGCCGAGGCAAGCACTGCTTCTGGCTTCTTCTGTTTAAAGATATGTTATGTGTATTCCAATATAATTCCGCCTGTACGTACATATATATCTACATACTTGTGTGTGTGTACATGTGCCTGGATGCTTTTCATTTTTTTAAACCCAAATGGAAGCATATTATACCCATTATATTTCACTTTATGTTTTTCATGTATCAGTATATCTTGGAGATATATTTCTCCATCAGAAATTCTTCCTTACTTATCCTTTGTTTTGACTAACTGCTTCCATTGATGACCCTATCTTGACTTATTGAAACAGTCCTTTGCAGATGGATATTTCAGTTGTTTACAGTCTTTTGTTTATACAATGCCCTTGGTTGTCACCCAGTGATGAAAAACAATTAAAAATGAAAACATCCTTCAGTTTTCAAAATATAGGCAATTATATAGCTCTCTAAGAATCAGCTTGCTTGCTGATTTATTGTTTATAAGATGCTTTGAAAATAAAATTACTGAATTGTCTAAAGATTAAGGAAGACTCAACCATTTCTTGCGTTGAACTTTCTGGGAAACAAAGCACACATTCCTTCGGTGACCCAGTGTTTCTTGAGCTCCTCCTGTGCTGGCTGTGGGGTACCAGGCCAGGTCACAGCCAGGGTGGGGGTGACACTGGAGATTGTGCACATGCTGGGGTGGAGTCAGGGTGGGAAGGCTTTGACAGGCAAAGAAAATGGTCAAAGAAGCACGGGAGGCGGCTCTGATAAGGATAATGAACCACGGAGGGTGTGTTGGGACCTCTGACTTGGCTGTGGGGCACTGGTATCAGGGAGTGGGGCTCTGGGCCGGCCCTATAAGCAAGAACGAGATTTCCTGACCACCACACATGGCACCTTGTCTGGGATTTATCTCAGCTGCCTCTCTCCACCGCTGCCCAATGGCCAGAGTGAGACCCCTGCTCATCCAGGTGACTCTGAGTGTCCTTGCTGTGTTCCTGCTGCCCTTGAGGATCCCTGAAGCTCCTCTTTATCCACAGGAAACAGGGCTGACTTCAGTCCGGGCAGCCAGGCTTTTCCTCAGCCCAGTTTCCTCTCAGCAATGGGCAGTGGTGGCCGAGCAGCCCCAAGGATGGGGGGCTGTGTGGTCAGCAGGGAGAAATCACCCCCACATTTGTGTTGAAGGAGGAACCCTTGACTTGCCTGAACTGGCACTCCCTGGGCTGCCATGTGTCAGCGCAACATGCTCCCATCCCAGCCTGAGCAGTGTCTGCTTCCCAGGAACGCTGGCCCCAGTGCTGGCAGCTGCCCTTTTGGGGCTCAGAATGCTTTCTGGAAGCAACCCACAGGTTGCTGTGTATGGCCATCATCCAGTTGAAGGCAACAAACTAAAGTCACTCAGGAGCTACAGATTGGCCCTAGCTCTACCTGTCTGGAAGGATCTTTCCTGCTTTTATATGTGTGCAAGGAGGGAACTGGGGTCCCCCAGAAGGCACAGGTGCCTTGGAGCTCCCTGTGTCTCATCAGCCTGGGGCTTGTTCGCAGAGCAGCAACAGAAGCCTACAGCACAGTCCTGGCCTCAAGGGTACAAAAATCTGCTTGGGAAGCTGATGATGTAAATAAGACACACACAAACCTTACACTGAAAGGCCAAACAATGTGGCACAGCTTGTCAGGACTGTTAGACTTTAAAGAGGCACATGTGCCCTGAATAGGCAGGGTGTGTCTTAAGGGAACCCCAGGAAGGAACATAGCAGCAGGATGGGGACTGACATCCATGTAGCAGCTGCTTCTGGTAGGCTCTGCCCTGGTGTGATGCTCCCATCAAGTCTCAGGCAGCTTTCACTGAGTTTCATTGTTTCCATTTAACAGATGGCAAATTGAGGCTTGGAATATTTAGGTGAACTTGTTGAGGGTCACCTGGTTGGCAGGAAGCAGCATAGCTCTGACCCCAGAACCCATAGTCCCCATAGTCCACTTGAGTGCACACCGAGCTTCCTGGGGGTGCTGATTGGGAGAACAGCCTGTGCTGAAGGATGGTAGTGGGATTAGCATGACCTGTGTCAAGCTTCTCTAAGACACATCCCCTCAGCAGAAAGTCCCTGTAGCAAGCAGGAGGAAGTACATCTTGGCTAAAGGGTCAGGCTTGAAGAATTAATTGTAGCAAATCCTAATTCCCAGGCTGTTTCCCTCAGATCACTTCTGTTATTATTTTTTATCTCCTGATTCAACTCAATTCTGATATGCTTCAAGGATGTCATAATTTCAATTTTAGCATCAATCTATATTGTTATATCATACTATGATGTTATTCAGTTAAAAAATGTGTTTTGCTGCAGGAGACTTTTCTTCCTCCCTAGACTAGGTCATATGTGTGTGTGTGTGTGTGTGTGTATATGTATATATACACTTATATACAGTCATAGCTTCCACTATCTAGGCACATGTTATATTGCAAATACATATTTGTTCATATGAGTATTTAATGATGTTGTCTTTTCAAAGATACTGTAAGATCTGTTAGGGTAGAAAGTGTGTACTCACTGCTTTCTGCCCAATCTTTAGCAAATTGCACATCACTGAACACACATTCATTCATTTCAATGAAGGAAGAAAGAAAGCAAGATCATGAGAACTGAAATCTCGAATTTGATGTTAAACTTGGGCTCTTCTTTGATTTGAAAGATTTCTCTCTCTTATGTGTAAAAATAGCCTAAAGTTAGTGGCCGAACTTTCGAAATCCAGTATGAAAGCATCATAGTGCCTAGTGAAAGTGTTGAAAGAAACATACTTATTATCTCTTCATTATTTTGGTTTTCTTTTACCTCATTTAATTTAATCTTTACAAAAAAACAAAACATCAATTTATGTGTTATCCTGAAGATGGCTGTCTGGTCATCAATGCAGCATTCTCAAAGAGCCAGGGCTGGAAAGAGTTGTAATTAGAGTCTTAACATTGGATTTCATGGCTTGCTAAGGGTTCAGTAGACCTATGAGAAGTTCATGCATGATTTATAAGGGAGCTGTGAAACTCCCTGAAATTATTTACCAAATATGGTAGGTGCATTTATTTTTCTAGGGAAAGAGTTAAAAGCTTTAATGAGATTTTCAACAGGGTTTTGGTTCTAAAATAAATTAGGAATCATTGGGTCAGTTTACTAAATATAGCAGTGATACTGGAAATTAGAAATTTTATCCTCTAAAAAGAGGGCATACTGCTTGTAGGTATTTACTGTATGTATACTTTGTAGAGATGTAATTGAAGTATAAATAAATCAATACCAAGATCAAAACAATAAGAATTTAAAGGACAATCCACTTGATACCAAGTATTAAAATCATATATTCTAGTCTAGAACCAAGCTGGGATGATTTTTTACTCATTGCCCAATATCTCTTCTAGGGCATTTTGGGAAATTACTTTTGGAGACACTTACAGCACTGTTGTAAAAATGCAACTGTCAGCACAAGGGGATAGCATATCATCTTAAATCAGATGTTCAAATATTCTAGAGGTGTGTATTTGTCTGTTTCATAATTCTGTAGGTGAATAGTTTATATTTCAACTTTTGTGAGAGTCACATGTCCTGCTAAGGATCAATCTGTGACTCGTGGTCAAGGATGGGATCCTTCTTTCATGACATTTACTCTCTGTATAGTATGGGCCAAGTCCTACGTGTCACTAGGGTGGTAAATGGATGGGAACAGAGGAAATGGATTGAGGGGCAGTAAATCTTGTGTCATGATTTTAGATGTCCTGAAGCTATTCAAGGGCCCAGTTACAAGACCCTCACATGCTGAAACTTCCTCCAATGGATTCAAGTCCATCTTTGTAATCTCAATTTCTCTGTCTTAATATGAATTTACAAAACACTTGAACAAAAAGCCACCTGTCACTTTTCTGTCTTTAAAACCTGGGAATCATTGCCTTTATGGAATATCAGCATATCTGAATCTCATCTGATGAGAATCTGGCTCAGGTCTCTTGCCTTGGCTCTTGAAGACTGTAGAAAGCTCCCTGAGGGCAAGGAAAATGCTTCCTATTTCTGGGTCAGCTCTGATGTTGGATGTGCCTATGCCAGTTTTGCAAATCATCTTCACCCTCAGCATCCAGTTAGTTTCAGAGATTCAGAAACCAGGTGTATGAGCTGGATGGTTCGAATAAGAAAGCAGAGGGCAAATCCCAGTGCCTGTCCTTGCCAGCCACTGGAAAATAGATGAGTGAGTGCTTTGTCTGTGGAGTCCCTGGAAGTTTTCCCAAGCTGCTTTGTGAGAGGATCTGGGGGGAGGATGGGAAGAAAGGCTGTAAAAATGAATTATTTGATAAAGTAATATTTCTGCTTTACATTATAGACAACTAAATCACTCTGTGTTCTATCTCCATTGCTTTGCCAGAAATTCCTCATGACAGATTCTGATGCACCAGACTGGGCAACCTAGCTAAGAGTCACCTATTTGCATAAGTCATTAAAAGCCATTGTTTAACTAAAGGCTTTTCTTTTCCTTCCTTACAATTTTCAAGACCCTGCATTTGTATAGACCTGACTCAGCAACATGCTATTTTGGGAATTTGTTACCTCTTCTCGGATTCTGGACTGCAGTTCCCTAGTTTTCAGCTCTGTTCAGGAATGGCTGTTCCCTAGAGCTGGGCTGCAGGTCTGAAGTAGTCTTCCCACAAAAGGACACATCTTTGCACCAGAACTCTGCCCCTGTCACCGGATGCCTAGGAAACCTAGTTTGCTTTCCTACCTGTTCTTGTGGACACGCTGACATTTTCACCTTTGTAAATTCTCACCTTTCCTAGAAAGAAACCATTTACCAGTGGTAAAGCATTTGAATAGCTCTTTCTCTCCTTTCCTCCTTCCTCTCTCCCAACTCTCTCTCTCTCTCCCCCCTCCCTCCCTCCTTCTAACTCTCTTTCTCACTCTGCCCTTTCTTCTCTCCTTCCCTCTTTTTTCCTCCTTAAATGGGACCACGAACAGCACCCAGTATAGTACTGCAGAGCCCAGAACTCAATAAATATCATTGATTGCTAATAATATTATAATTATCATGTTCAAAAGGAAACCACAGTCCCTTTGTTGTCTCAGAAAGCTTGCTCAGTTAGCCTAGTGACCCACTCTGTTGTTTTTTTACACTCCATCCTTCACACACACAGCACATTAAGAGTCTGTTCATTCTTGGGATGTGTGTGAAATTCCAATTCCTGTCAGGAGAATTTATGTGTGGTTTTAGAGGGGATAATCGACCAGTTAGTATGTGCGCACTGATTTTATACACATACGCGTTGCCGTTTACAGCACACATTATAACATCTCCCGTCTCTGCCAAGAATGTGTATTTCTTAGCCCCGTGCATTTGCATATTATGGGTTCATAATTTCAAATAGCTGTAAAGATCTCTACAGAAAAATGTAGTCACTGTACTCTGATGTTCTAAATCTCAATGTAGTAGTAGAACCTGGCTAATTTTTGCCCCTGCTAATGTACCAGCCCTATAATTTTTATACAGACACACACATGTGCGTGCACACACGCACCTCTGACTTTATCCTACTTCTAAGCCAAGATTTAATAGCTGGGAGCTGAGTTACACTGCCTATTCCCCAGACTTCATTACCTTTCCAAAATCTATCGTACAAGCAGCACAATGTATTATGGTCTTATTACAGATGATTAAAAGGAAGATATTTGTCAAAATAAATGAACCAGTTGCATCTGCTCTTTCCCTGGCATGGCCCCCTCCCTGACTTCCTACCCCTCCAGCTTTAGTCATCCACCTCTGGTTCAGCTGAGTTCCTAGGCAAGGCAGAGTCTTCCGAAATTTCTCTTTCCAGCTAACAGCCCCAGAAAACTGAGCCATCACACCCCACCCTCTATAGTCAATCACTAGTGAATTTGCCATTGACAGTACTTGATTTGACCAAATAAAATAGAGCAGCAGGAAGACAGGAAACTTCTCAGACATTTTTAGGGTGCGGTAAGTATAAGGCATCTGAATTTTTTTTAAAAGATTATTTATTTAGGTACACAAGAGCTGGGGTACAGGCCAGAGTGGCGGGAGGTGAGAGGATTCACCAGAAACAAAGCGGGGAGTAGAATAGGCAAATCAACTGAAATACACTGCTGAGGGGGCAGTGGGCGAGGCAGGAGAGGTCTGCCTCATCATGTGGGTCCTCTCCCTGGCCAGGGATTGAACTTGCGCTGCTGTGCAGCAGATGCCTCACAGTGTGTCCCTCAACCTGCTGTGCCACCAGGGAGGCCCAGGCACCTGAATTTTAAAAAAAACTCCTGAATGTTTTCTTTTTGAAATTTAAGAGGGAGAGAATGCCAAGTTGAAGTGTGGTCTACCCCATTTCAGCATGGGGAGCGTCCAGTGGCTGCTGCGTGGACATCTGTAACGTGGTGGAAGCCTGTAACGCGGTGGACGCAGTGCCTGTGCTGCCGGAATCCGCCTAGTGGGGTGAACGTGGGGTGCTGGGCTGGAACCAGAGGTCCTTCTAGGGGCATCAGCTTCTCCATTGTCTTCTATTTGTTCTTCTTTTTCTTCCAAATGTTGGGACTATGCATAAAACAGTCTTGTTATATTCATGATCACTGAAAGCTTGAATGTAGGACATTTCTATTTGTGAGTTTGATTTCATATTAAAGCACTTTTATCAAAGTCTTTATTTTTTTTCCCCACCACCATCCCTTACACCCACTTGTCCCTTTCTCTTTTCCCCTCCTTCTTAACCTCAGAGCCCTCATGGTTTCACTAATGACCGCTAGTTTTTGTTACACATTTTCCTTTGTCAAATTGTCTGTTATGTAAATGTCCAGCATTTATTTTGTCATTTTGTCTTGCTTTACTACACATAATGCCTGCAAACTCCCTCCATTTGGCTGTAAATAGCTACATTTCATCTTTCCTTATTGTTTCACTCTTTGGATATTCAGGCAAAAAGTAACTGCAGCGAGCACGTTGGAGGTTGGGAACCAGATACCTTTAGAGACCCGCTTCCAGGAGGCAAAGCCCATCACCTGCAGCTGCTGAGTGGCGGGCCCCACTTGGGCCCCCGGTGCTGACCTCCACGCCTGTGGTGCATGGGGTCTTGATGCCTCTCGGGTTCTGCCCTTTATGGTTGAGTTTTCCTTGAATCATTTGCTCCAGTCAGTGTGTGTGTGTGTGTGTGTGTGCACGTGCACATGTGTGTGATCATCTTGGAGGCGTCATGACCACAGCTTCCTTTAGGTTTGAATCAAATAGTGGGCAAAGTATCAAAGTCTTTACATGAAAAATATCATTTAAACAGCTTTATTCAGGTATAATTTATGTGCCATGGACTTCACTTTGCTTTAGGTTTATAATTTAATGATTAATTTTAACTATATATTTTAACAATATGTATATATACCTATAAATACCTATCTAGCTCAGGGGAAAGAAGGGTTTTAGCGTGGCAGAGCCTATGGAAAGGGGAAAAAGAAAGGGATCCCTTTGTCCCACACAGTCTGTCCTTTCATTTCAGCTTCCCAGTGGAGGGGGGCTGTGAGGGCAGGAGGTGCAAGAGTTGGCTAGAGGGGCTCAGGCCCCTCCTGACTCAATTCTGGTCCCATCCTGGAGGTGCAGCCCTTCAGAGCTTAGACAATGACAGTTCTTGCTTGGTCATTAGCAGTTCACAAGTACTAATTTATTGTGACATCAAAAACATATTCATTAGCCCATTTAAACCAAACTATTTGCAGCTCTCACTAGCAGACTGTGTGGGGGTGCATCTCTGAAGTCACACAGGCCGCTTCCCCGTGCACACGTACCACCCATTGTCCCCAGGGCTCCTGTAAGTGGCAGAGGGGCCCATATCAGTCAACAAGAGGCTGGGGCCAGCGTCTCCTATCTCTGCAGGCCAGTGGTATGGGCCTTCATTGCACCACTCTATTGGAATGGCCAACGTGAGCATGGGAGAAAGTGGGGGAAATGCAATATGGGGGTCACCAAAGACCCATTTATCTCCTTACATGATTCTCATGTCCTGGGTCCCTGGCTCAGCACTGGAGCTGTTTTTTTCCCCATTTTAAAGCACCATCTGGGAGGACGTTACTCGATCTCTGTCTGATTTTAATCTGTTCTCATCATTTAGCAACCCTGAAAGGAGCAGAGGTCAAATGAAGAACCCCTTACTTAGATTTTTCTACCAAAAGCAGCAATCCTTTGATTGTACCTGACAACTTCAAGCCAGAAATCAGGCCAAACAAAGAAATATTGCCATAGCTTGCACTTGGACTTCTGGGCAGAATCCACTATTTTAAATCCTAGTTGCAATCTGTTGGTGTGCGTGTATGTGTGATAAAAGAAAGTTCTGAAATAACTGTATTTTGGATAGAAAAGAGCATTTCATCTTGAAGAATACAAAGCTTAAAAAAATTAATGAAGAAACTACTTGTAAGTAGATGCAGGTCTTTATTAGACATGCATTATGTGCCAGCAGGACAAGACTTATGCTCTGAAAGGGGGACAGTCTTTCCCGTGGGTCAAGGGCCCATTGTGGAGAGTTCGTGCTGCTGGGTTACTCGTTTGCAGGGCCCTTCTGTCCAGCCTTTGCCAGTTGGTATGCAGCAAAAGATGGTAGAAATCCCAGCTCTTTTGTGCTGAGACCCAGAGGGAGAGGAGCAGGCGGTCTGCACACCCCAAAGAGGAACCCAGTCACGAGTATAACATGGTGGTGGCCAGAGCAGGGAAGTTGAATGTTCAAGCCTAGGGCACCCAGAGGAACCCAAAGACAGGAGTGTTTTGGAGCATCGAATCTCTGGGGTTCCTGAACTAGCCATATCAGTCTCTTCCAGGAGAGGCTTGAGAAATGCAGATTACTGGGCCCTACCCCACTGAGGCCAATTGAGACAGACCCCCGAGGGGTGGAACTAGCCCTCTCTAGTTTAAGCAACCTTCCTACAGATTCTGAGCAACTCTGACAACCACAACTTCAGAAAGAATGAGGGTTCCTTTAAGCCATGTTGGATCCATGTATTGCCCTATGAATATGGTAATCTGTTGAGTTAGGCATGGCTAATTTAACTTAATAAAGAATTTTTATTATCCTATGGGATATATACTTGACTGAAGTGTGTATCAAAATCCCAATGAGTTGGACCTCATATTTCATATTATAATAAGCTGAACCTAAAATACATGCATGCATTTCTAACATATTTAATTACAGGTGTTTCAAAAAACAAAAGCAAAAGATCCAATGGACAATACTCTGGAAAGAGCATAAAAGAGATCTTGAGAATCCCATTGGCTGGTTTAACTCCCAGCTGTGCCTCTGGGCAGTGTGGGAAGTTGAGCGTGTACTTGAGATTTCTGGAGCTTTTCTCTTGTTGAGTAAGACTAGGGTAATCATTACCTACTTCGTGGACTTCTTGAGAGTAAATGAGACTGAGGGACACCACCTAGGCTGAGTCTAGTTCCGGCCTCCCTGGGCATGGTGGATACCCTTCCCTGGGCAGGTCGTTGCCCAGGTGAAGGTGGGCTTGCTTCTCTGGAATGGAGTGCCAGGTCTGGAAGGAGTTTGGTGATCCAGTCCATTCACTTCATCCTGTGCATGAGCACATGGAATTTGGTGGTTGTAGGGGAATGAATGAATCAGAACTTTCTTTTGATTGTATTTATGCACATGAGAGCTGGGGTACAGGCCAAAGGTGTGAGAGGAGGGGGTGAGAGGATTCACCAGAGACAGAGTGGGGAGCAGAACAGGTGGACCAACTGAAATACACTTTTGAGGGGAGCAGTGGGCAAGACAGGAGAGGTCTGCTGCGCCATGTGGGTCCCCTCCCTGGCTGGGGATAGAACTCATGCTGCTGTGCAGTAGATGCTTCACAGTGTGGCACTCAGCCTGCTGCGCCACCAGGGAGGTCCTGAACCAGGCTTTCCTATGCCCTCCGACCGCTAGCCTGTGTGAGCAGCACCTGTGCTCTTGCACTCCTTCCACGACTGTGGACTCCTGGGCCCAGGGAGTATGGGCGTGTGCATGTGTAGATGCTTGTGTAGCTGCACACACCTAGGCCTACGAGGGCAAACACAAAAGAGCAGCATCACTCTGGGGTTGGGGTCTCAAGTTGCTCTCTCTCTGCCTGGTTTCCCTTGTTCACTATTCAAAACCATTGCTCTCTCTCTGCCTGGTTTCCCTTGTTCACTATTCAAAACCTGTGAAGGTGATGCCAAGGGATCCAAATTTTCTTTTAAGCTGCTAGAACTGACGATGTACCTACCTGGCCCTGGATGCTTGCATGACAGTGGTTTTTAACCTACTGCTGGTTATTAGCAGAAAGTGGGTGGAGCCCAGGTATGCTGCCGGCCCTGCTGGTACCATTTATCATCACACATGTTACCTTGTAGAACGTGCAGGCAGTGGGAGAGCCAGAGAAAGTGTCCTTTGTCAATTGCAAAGCCCCTGGGCAGAGGAGCAGGAGAGGCTGCCAGCCCTCCTCAGGTTGCCACTCGTATTCGCCTGCCACTACCCAATTTTCCCCATGTGCAGGGCACAACCCCTGTAGAGACTAACATTCAGGCTCTTCTGGAGACAGACATGTGGCCTGTGTGGCTGGCCCGAACCTTGGGACAATGGAACAGGGGTCGCATTCTATCCAGTGGAGAAGTGGAGCTGCAGAAAGGGCTGAGTTGTCCAAAAACATGAGTGCTTTTTTCTGCTTTAATTAAAATCAACAATTATTTTTTTATATACCAGAAATATTAAACAGAGGTCAAAAAAAAGGGAAAAATTTTAAATTAATATTCATTATTCCGGACGTTTTTCTACACATAGATACATATTTATGAAAAAAACTCAACAAGACCAAAAAGTCAAAGATAAACAAAAGGGACTATGGGGGGGAGGGGAAGGCGGGAAGGGCAAAGATGGGGATGAGGGTAGAAAGAGCACAAGGGACTGAGTTGATGGTGCATGGGTAGAATGGTGGTGGGTACTCCCTGAGGAATACAAATGATGTCAAATATAATTAAATTTAAAAAAAGGAAAAAAAAAGAAAATGGACTAATACCAAAAAACAGTAGGTGGGCTTGGAATTTGCTTTGGATATGAAGCTGTTGGAAGGTGTTAGGTAGGTGAGTGATATGATGTGATATAGCAATTTTTGAACAATCACCAGCAATTGTTAATACCTGATTGCTAAGCATAACCTATAGGACTGAGTCTCAGAGCTTTTATTTTGCATGTTATTTATTTCTTTTTGAATACTTTTGACCATGACTATCTATTATTTTGTGTGTGTGCGCACAAGTGGATGTTAAAAAACTCATGAAAAAAATGAAGCTCTTATCGAGACCAAGAAAAAGTAAATTTGTAGAAAGTATGTGCTGTTCAGCAAAACAGGACCCTGGGTTTTTTTGTGTTATTCCATTTTCATAAATATGAATCTATGTGTAGAAAAATATCTGGGATACTGAATATTAAAATATTAAAGTTTAAATTTTCTGTATTTTCAGCCTCTGTTTTCTAATTTTTCTGGTATGAACATAGATTAATATTGTAGTTAGAAAAAATAATTGTTGATTTTAATTAAAGCAGAAAAATGCACTGGTGTTTTAGGACAACTCAGCAGACCCTCTTTTTTTATTTAAAGATTTATTTATTTGTGCATACAAGAACTGGGGTACAGGCCAGAAATGTGGGTGGTGAGAGGATTCACCAGAGATAGAGTGGGGAGCAGAACAGGTGGATCTACTGAAATACACTGCTGAGGGGAGTAGCGGGGCCAGACAGGAGAGGTCTGCTGTGCCATGTGGTCCCCTCCCTGACTGGGGATCGAACTCATGCTGCAGTGACTGCAGATAGCTTCATAATGTTGCAACTTGACCCCTTTCACTACCAGGAGGTCAGCAGGTCCTCTTTTATAAGGGCTCCTGATTTCAGCCCTCGTCTTTCCTGTGATGGCTGTAGATTTGTTAACATCAATGCTGGCATCCCTTAGTATGCTAAAGATGTTTTCCTGTTGACAATGTGACTCCAGTTCTTTAAGCACAGGGCATCTCCTGATGTGGAGAAGGGGTTCTAGAGAAACCTGGCAATAGATCAATCAATAAGTCATTCACTTGGTCATTTATTCAGAAGCATGTCTCAAGTGGCGCTTGTGTGACAGGCGCTGTGCTGGGCACTGCCGATGCAGACTGCATCTGCGGAGCCTGGGGGTTCGCTTCTCTTCTGAGTGCTTTCCTTTTCTGTTTTGACCCTGTTCTTTAAAATTAAACAACAACAACAACAAAACCAGAGAGCATCTCACTGCAGCATGAGTTCGATCCCCAATCAGGGAGGGGACCACATGGCACAGCAGCTCTCCTGTCTGCATCTCAGGCTGGGGCGTGGACCTGGGGTGGCCTGAATGGAGGCAAGGCTATGAGCCCACTTGGGGACCCCTGAGGTTAGTCCTGATAGCACAGCCATTTGGGGATATTTTCTGTGAACTGGGCACTGTGCCAAAGGCTTATGCATAGTTTCAGTCTTTCAACAACTTTTCAGATGAAACCAAGTACCAGGGAAGTGGAAGGCCCAGCTCATGATACGCAGCAAGATGTTGCAGGACCAGGAACCTGCATCTCTCCATGTATCTCTGAAGCTTTTCTCCACCCTGCTCTTCCACTACCCCGGTACAGACTCATATGCTCGTGAGGCCCACGGTCAGGTCCACTCACATGTACTCGCAGAGAGAAATGTCAAAGGGCACCGAGCATCGCCTGTGAATAAATAGCAAAATGTGGTTTTGCTGCCTGCAAAGTTAACCTACTACTCTCAGCCTGAAGTTCTACTTTAATCTGGATTGCAGAGCACTTATTTAGACAGATGGGGTTGGGCCAAAGAATAATGTGATCCAAATAAAGATTGGAGGCAGAGGGAGGGCAGATGAATCCCGTAAACAAGATGAGAGAATACCATTTTGACGCTAAGAGAACAGTGAAAGTGCTGATGTGCATTTCTGAACAATCCTTTTTTCCCCTCTTCATTCTACAGCAGTTACACCTATTCCTCCCACCAAGATGCACAAAGTTGCTCAATGTCTCTTTTCCAGCTCCAACTTCTAGAATAGCAGTATTTGTTGGTCTAAATGAAATAAGGTATTTTTTTTTAAAGATTTATTTATTTATGCATACAAGCACAGGGGTACAGGTCAGAAGTGTGGGGGGTGAGAGGATTCACCACAGAGAGCGGGGAGCA
>JAGFMF010012290.1:369371-468431 GCA_019455555.1 Galemys pyrenaicus | reverse complement strand
TCCCCCTCCTGGCCGGCGGCAGGGATCGAACTCGTGCTGCAGTGGCTGCGGTTTGCTTCATAGTGTGTTGCTTAACCCACTGCGCCACCAGGGAGGCCCGAAATAAGGTATTTTTAAATGTTTGGTAAAGCCAGTGTCTCTCCTGGATTTTCCAATTTATAAAACAAGAAAATGCAAGCACTACTATGGTTTACAGACACTTAAAAAAATTACTGAGCAGCAGTTCATTCTGTGCTTACTGTATGCCCAATATACTGCTAGGGCCTGTGGACAAATCTATGTGACATAAGACACTATGTCTGACTTAAAGGAGCATAATCAGAATGAGGTAGCAAACAGGTATTGTCGATGTTCAGGAGAGGGACGACAGGGAGAGTGGGGTAATGAAGGTAGTTCTGTGGTGGAGGTGGGTTTTGAAGTGTGGTTGGAGTTTCAATCAGAAGGAGATAGCCTTATAAAATAAACCTACATTGTGAACTTGACCAGTATTCAGGGTGAAAACCATGACTTCTCTCTCCCTTTTTCGAGTGGAACTATTTATGATATCATGCCATCAGCTGGTTTGCCACTCGTCATCAAGTTAACCTGTGTCCAGGACATCGGCCCAGGCCCACAGCCTCTTACCTCCCCTGATTCTCTGGCCTACCTTGCTGTTTATTTCTCTAGCTTGAAGGAAGATAGAGGAGAGATGTGAAGTCAGACCCATCTATTTTGCAAGAGAAGATTCACTGGAGCAGGCAGCAGCCATAAGTGATGCTAAAGTGAGACCTGAGAGTTATCTGAGGGTTTCAGATCACCAAGTTTTCCAGTAGTCTTGATGACGACTGCCAGTGGGAAAACAAATCCATTCTTTTTGAGCATCTATTAAAATGAAGGCTGATCTGGTGGGTGGGGGCAACATGTTCCTTTCTGGTCTCCTCCTCCCTAATCTACCCTATGGTTCCCCTGAAATGCTGCTAGGGATACCTTATCTTTACACCAGAGTCCTCCCAGGCATCCAGATTATTGACCTCCAGATCTGCTCCTTACAGATTCTTCAACTTCCCGTCTCTGCATCTTGGCATACTTGACCCCAGCTGCTTGGCCATCTGTGGACATGCCAAGATGTTTCATGCCCCCTCCAGGTTTTGCTCATTATGGCCCCTCAGCCTGAAATGATCTTTATTTTTCCTCTGTTAAAATCCAACTCATCTTTTAAAAATTTGCCATCCAGGCCTCCCACTCCAAGAAGTCTGCTTGGATCATCTCACCGGAACAAATTGCTCCCATAGCATTGTGGGCTGAGAAAGGAGAGAGAGGAAAAGCAGCATGCTGGACATCTAGGAGGGCTTGGAAGGTTTGGAAAAGGAGAACCCCCTGAGAGATATGGGGGGCTTGTAGAGGAGAAAAAATAGGCACCTTGGAAAGGTTTCTGTGGGTTATCACATAGTGTCTATGACATTCTCTGAGATGTAGCAAGACAAGGCTGGAATCTCCTTCTACTTAATTTACTGGACTCTGCACTGTCAACTGGGGCCCTCACAGACCGAATGATGTGGGGGTCCCTGGACTTATCCAGGATGCCAGTGGGAGCTGTGCACTCTCTCCCAGCATATCTGTCTGTACACTGCCTGCACCTCATCATCCTACACTCAAGGTTCTTTTGTATATTTCCTGCTTTTCTATGACCTGAGTTTTCCAGAACAGCTCTGATTTGTGGTTTGGAAAATATGGTGACTGTGGTACACCCAGCCTCCGCAGCTTAGCTTGCATTCCTGTCTCTGGCCAGTATCAGTGCCTCTCTGTTCGCATCCATCTCTGTGCGCTGGCTAGGAAAAGGATTGGGTGAATGGTTGCGAGGCAGGGGCTTTGAGTCAAAGTTTACCTGAATGTTGGTTTGTTGCATGTTCTTTCCTGTGGACTAGACGTTTGTCCTCTGCTCTTCCCTCTGTCACTTTTTTCTACCTCTCTAGCCTAGAAATTTCTTGCTACTGAATGGTGATGGGAGCCAGGGGAAAGGGTTTCTCGATCTAGCACTGAGGTTCCTTAGGGTGGTGAGAGAAGTCCCCTGGATCTGTGTTATCTGGAGAAAAGAGCTCCTGCTTTGGAGATACTCCTTCCTGATAGTATTAGACAAAGACTGGAATGGGAGAAATGATGGGCAAGAAGTCAGACAAAAGTGGGATTATGGCCCTAAGATCCCTGTCTCCTAGTTCAGAGATCATGTGATTCTGTGACTCTGCCACAAGGAGTTAAATAGAGTAAATTTGCAGGCACTGGGGATGGAGAGAGGAGGGAGACTCTCCGCCTCGTAGAATCGGAGCTGAAAGACCACTATGAGGGAGCCTTGTGGACACACACGGACTGTGTGTCTGCCGCACTGGCTGCCTGCAGCACAGCCATGTGGGCTGGCGAGAATCAAGGAGCAAGCAACGCTGTGCATGTTTGAAACCACAAATCACAACTTTGCAAATATCGAGGGTTTCCTGTGTATTTCTGGACAGCTAGCTGGAAGAGCTTAAAGGAACTTTTTGTATGCTTCAGTTGCTTCTGTGTGTACATCCATCTCTGCCCTTCTATCTTCCATTCCAAGTAGTAAGTGTTTTCTGGACATGCCTGCCTTTGTGTTGGGCTGATTTTACGCTCCCCCCCCCACCCCACAATAGCTCACGCATTTAGAGTTGTAAGGAGTGACATTGTATGGAGCGCGTCACCCTCTCTGCTGTACCTAAAGCTGGGCTCTGTAATTGCTGGCCTGTGCAAAACCAGTTGGGCAGGACAGGAACTGAAACCCTGACCTTAACTCCTCTTCATGGTGCAGTAACCCAGTGATACATGCCAGCTTCTGCAAGCTCACAATAGCTTCCTAATCGCTGGTACCTCTGGTGTCTACAATTGCCTCAACTACTTACAAAAATATTTGGGATCTGAGAAGAAAAATATTGACTCCAAATTAAAGAAATCTGCAAACTATAAAGTTCTAAACATTGAATAAAAGGGCTACAAAATATAATATTAGGCCTCTGCAGCTCAGCACACTGCATAGTCATTGTAGCAAGCCCCTCTGCCAGAGAGGCCTGCATTTGACATGGTGGCTAGGAGGCCAGCTTGCATATAGCACCAACATTGCCTTCTGGTGTCTTCCCCAGTCTCCTCCCGAACTTCCAGACCACACCCTCCAGCTTCCAATAACTCCTTTTTAGGAGTTACTATTTCACGGGGTATTGTGATAGGGAACTGCAGGGGGTAGGCAATTTGTCTTAAGACTGTGCTGGCCAAGCATCCTTCATTAGAGTGGACCATGGCTTTCTATGATGCCAGAGGCTACTGGTCGGCTTGTCTCACTCTGAGTGCTAAAGCTCCAAGCTAGCCTTTACGAAGCCCTCTTTCCTACTGCCATCCTCTTCCATCACCTTCCTCTCTGAAGCAGTTCCCAAATCCTGTTGATTCTACCACCCAAGTGTCTTTTGACTTCATCCCATTGGTTCCACTTCCTTTTTTACTGCTCTAGGTCAGTCTCATGTAATTTAAAATGAGACAATGCAAAAGAACTGAGGACACCGACAGACCCTTCCTTCCCACCAGTTATAATACCCGAGATTATTCACTTCCCAGGATTATCTTTCTAATAGCTAAGCTTAAAGTGTAACCCTTTGATCACCCTGAGATCTTTTCAAGTCTAGCTCCCAGCCTCATCTCAACACCAGAACTCTGGTGGTACTCTGATGTTTGCTATTCCTACAACATGCTAAATTGTATTATTTATTTATCTATTTATTTATTTTTGAGGTGACATTAGTTTACAACATTATATGCAATTCAAAGACATAGGGCGCCCTTTTCATACCCCCTTTTTTGTGCTTAATATATACATGTATAAGACAATCAAACATTACAAAGAATAAAAGGAAATACTGTGTGATATATTCTGTCCTTAAGTTCCATCAGTTTGAAAAAGATCAGACTATAATTGAACTAGTTTTACACAAAAGTTTTTGTCTTGGGGATCATAAAGAGTTATTAATGAAGGTAAATTCTATATTCACCTGAGCCAGCATTCTGGTGAGTATGAGGACTGACAGGCTTACAATCAATTCATGGTCTTTTGAGACCAAGATGCTGTTATATCCAGTTTTTAATGTTATGGAAATCAGTTGTGATGCAGCGTCTGTAAGTGAGGGTTCACATCTGGCCTCGTTAAGTTAAGAAGAAATGTGAGTTCCTATTAAACTGTGATTAAAGTATTTACCACTTTGACATATTTCAAGATGCAGGTATATCTTGACAGGGACAAAAGATAATTCTAATTTGGGGTCAACTCCTTCTGTTATAGGCAAAACATTTCAATATAATTGAAGTTATGTAACCTTAGTAAGGCAGACCTCCTATTCAGAGTAGCACTGATGCACTCTCAAGTTATTCCTGTGATTCCTGAATTATATTCTGACGGGCTTCTGCATTATTATCGTTCCTGTGCAGCTTGTATAGTACAAAGTTTCTGGAAAGAAAGCTCAGAATATTTAGTTTCACTTACGTAGGAAGGCGTGTCATCACTGAGGATGTCTGACTAGGAGGTGGGCTTTGAAGGGGTGTTATTATAATAGTAGCTGTCAACAATTCCACTTTCTTTATTTTAAAGTAAAAGTATTTATGTACTCTCCTTCTCTAAAATATCTGAGTGAAAAATACCAACAGCAGAGTGCAGTTTACCAGGTAAGAACTACTTGGCCTCATTGTTGTCATCCTTTAGCTATTTTTACCAAATAGTTTTTACAAATTTATTATAAAAAAAGATAGTCTCCTGCTCCCCCAACCTCATCTTCTCTCCAGAGGCAACTATGTTTGTTTTTTTCTCCTGAATTTTTGTACTTATGTTCCTGTTCTAAATAACATGCAGAAATGGCTATATCATGGTGTTTCACTTTTAGCCAGTATCCATGAGCCTGCTACTCATGGAAGGTGAAATTTTAGCCATTTTCTGTACCTGCCCACTACCCACATTACAGTACATATGTACATTGATTAATGCTATTATTGTTACCAATGGAATCATTTCCTCCCTGTAAACAGATAATATGCTTATTTTCATTGTCAAGAGATTTGCATCCTGGGCCCACCCTGGTGGCGCAGTGGGTTAAGCAACACACTATGGAGCAAACCGCAGCCACTGCAGCACGAGTTCGATCCCTGCCACCGGCCAGGGAGGGGACCCACATGGCATAGCAGACCTCTCCTGCCTCTCCCGCTGCTCCCCTCAGCAGTGTGTTTCTGTCAATCTGCCTTTTCTGCATCCTGCTCTGTCTGGTGAATTCTCTCACCACCCCCAAACCTCTGGCCTGTACCCCAGTGCTTGTATGCATAAATAAATTAAAAAAAAAAGAGATTTGCATCCCTATGGGAGGAATAATAAAGTTAACATTGAACTTGGCCATGTCATTAATTTGGTCAATGGAATGTGAGTGGGAATTATGTATATCACATCAGATTAGAAGTTTAATGAGCCATTGTGTGGTCTGGGTGAGTTACTCTTTTCCTTCTGCCAAGAAAATGGATATATCAAAGAGGAGCTGGTTCTTTAGTCTAGATCCTAGATTAAAGGAGATCCTAGACTGAAGGGGATATGTGGTATAAATAGCATTGATGCACTGCTGTGCTGCAATGTGACATGAGTGAGAAAAAAAAGTCAATGAGATTTCTTTTGTTACTGCAGCATCACACATTTGTATCATACTTTTTGTGAGATGAAATGGAGTGTTTGCATTGTGGTAACTATGTATTGTACATGCTCTTACCAGGTGATACCTCTAATATCTCTATGGCCATATCTCTAGTAGCTCTTGAATAACTTTGTATTCCCTGGAGTTGATACTTGCTTTATTTTTACTTGCTTATTCTATGGACTTACTAATTCTATCCTCATATTACAACTAATCACCTAAATATATCCTCAAAACATTTAGACTTCATTTCATTCAGAAATATGCCTTTGTATCTCTGAAGTGCTCCAATCCAACCTGATTTGTCTCTATGACTAGTGCATAGCTAGGCTATTATGGTCACCTTTCACTGTCATTCTTGAGATTCCCTTTGACTCCTGCATTCAATTTGCAGCTTCCTTTATCCCATGGCTCCCTGTTTCTTGGCTTATACTCTTGTATTGGTGGATTAGATTCTCTAGTAGCTTCCTAAGAAGGTGAGTATAGAATGTAAATTATTTGGAAATTTGCATGTCTGCACAAATAGCTATTCTACCAGCACCCTTGATCCATAATTTGGCAGGACATAGAGTTCTAGTTTGGAAATAATTTTCCTTCAGAATTCTGAAGGCCTGTTTTCCACTGTCTTTTAGATTTAATTGTTATTATTGAAGAGTCTGAAACTGTTCTAGATGGCCTACCATTGTGCCACAAATCCTTGAAACTGTTCTGACAATTGATCTGTACATGCCCCGTGTTTTCTTCTCTGGAAACTTGTAGGAGCTTTTAAAAAATAATTTTCAAATTTTAAAAGAGCTAATATTTACAGAATTATTATGAAAATAGTACAGAATGTTCCCACTCTACACCCAGTTGTTCCTATCTTGAACATCTTACTTTACTATGTAAATTTGTCACCAGAAGCACACCAATGTTGATATATTGTCATTAGTTAAATCCTATTCTTTACTCAGGTTTCCTTATTTATTCTTATGTTTCTTTCTGTTGCAGGAGACAATGCAAGATATCACATTTAATATTCATATCTCCTTTGATTCCTCTTGGTTGTGATCATTTCTCAGCCTTTCCTTGGTCTTTGCTGACCTGGGAAGTTTTGAGGAGTACAGGTCATGTATTTTGTAGAAAGTCCCTTCACTGGGCTATAGCTGATGTTTTTCTTATGATTAAACTGTGCTAATGTGTTTTGGAGAAGAAGACCACAGAAGCAAAGGGCCATTATCATCTCATTGTATCAAGTGTATGTACATACTATAAAATATGGCTTGTCATTGTTGATGTTAACTTTGATCACAGTGTTTGTCAAGTTTCTCCCCTTTAAAGATACTTTCTTTTTTTCCTTTTCCATAATATTCTCTTTGAAGAAAGTCACTGTCTATAGCCCATACTTACAGCGTAGGAGTTATGTTTACCTCCTAAAGGACAGAATATCTATACACATTATTTAGAATTCTTCTGTATGAGAAGTTTGTCTTTCTTTCCCATATAGTTACTTATTCAATTATTTATCTATATTACTGTGACTCGTGGATTAACTTTACACTTTGGGTTCTAATCTAATACTGCTTTATTTTATTGGTCCAGTTGTCTCAGTTTTTGCCTTTGGGAGTGCTTCCAGTTGGCTCCTGTGTTCCTCTGAGATACCTCCATCATGGTGTGTGTGTGTGTGTGTGCACGCATCTTATTTCTTACTCTTTGGCACTCCCAGAATCATTTTGTGTATTTCTTGCCCCAGTCCTAGAATCAATGATTTCTTCAAGGAGACCTAGTTCCTTTTATTGGAGAATGGTATAAGCAATCCAGATATAATAGGTGTTAGAACCTAGTAAACACTAGATGTGCTTACTGCTTCTAGGGTGCCATTTATTCTAAGCCCTCTTGGATGACAGAACAAGTATATGTATGTGTGACTACTAACCTGAGCATATACATACATCTGTAAATATTTCTGTATTAAGTTAATGATGACTTCACACTGATGTCTCCAATGCTAACACATTGCTACATGGATAATTCCAGTCCTTGCTTCTTTGCAGTTGCTCATTCCATCAATGGGAAACCTGTCCTGCAATAAGCCATCCAGTTATATACTATTAAATACTGTTAAATTTAGTATAGTCATCTCAGAATTATTAACATATAACCTTGTGGGAGACTTTATATATTTGAGTATAAGACTTCTGTACACTTTCTGTTACCTCCATTGTTACATGTTCCTCTTATATCCAAAGCTATTTAGTTATTATGAAAACTAGTGGTGAATCAATATATTTGAGGGGAAAAAGAGAAAGCTACTTAGTTTAGCACCCCCTTAATTGAACTTGTTTCATAGATAGATAGATAGATAGATAGATAGATAGAGAGAGAGAGAGAGAGAGAGAGAGAGATAGATAGATAGATAGATAGATAGATAGATAGATAGATAGATAGATAGATAGATAGATAGATTTAGGTTCTTTGGGCACTTTCTGCATTCTATCCTAGGATCTTTTCACCTCCTAAGTAGTTTTTTAAAAAAAAGTTTTGCTCTTTCTGCTGTAGAAGTCCATGAATTTTAACAATACTTAATGCCTTGCTTTCACCATTATTGCACCATACAGAGGAGTTTCACCTTCATAAATATGTCCAGTGCTCCGCCTGTTTGCTCTATCCATTCCCCTAACTCTAGGTAATCATTGAATGTTTACCATCTTCATATTTTTTCAGAATGTCATATCATCAGAGTCATATATATAGCTTTTTCAGATTGACTTATTTCATTTAGCAATATGCTTTCACAATTCATCCATATCCTATTGTGACTTCGTAGTTCATTTCTTGTTATGATTCAGTGATATCCAATTCTGTGGATATATGACAACTTGTTTAACCATTCACCTGTTGAAAAATATCTTGGTTGCCTCCAACTTTTGGCAGTTTTGAATAAAAATGATGTAAACATTCACATACAGGCTTTTATGTAGGCATAATTTTTCAAAGCAGTTGGCTATATACCTATGAACTTGATTGCTTGATTGTATGGTTAAGACAATGTTTAATTTCATTTAAAAAATTGCCAAATTGTCTCCCAAATTGGCAATACAGTTTTGCATTCTCTCCAGCAATGAATAAGAGTTCCTGCTCCATATCCTTCTTAGCAGTTGGTATTGTCAGTTTTTCAATTTTAGCTATGCTACTAGGTAGTACTATTTCACTGTTTAAACTGGTAAGTTCCTAATGACAAATAATATTGAGCATCTTTTCATACACTTATTTGCCATCTGTATATCTTCTTGAGTGAGGTGCTTTTCAAATCTTTTATCTATTTCTGCCCTAGGTTGTTTTCTTATTGTTGAACTTTAAGAGATGTTTGCATATTTTGAGTACATGTCCTTTGTCAGATATATTTGCAGTGTTTCTCCCCACCTGAAGATTGTCTTCATAGGCCAGAGGTTTTAATTTTATAAAGTACAAAACTTAGCAAAAAACATTTTTTCCCAAATATCTGTCCCTTTCAATTCTTATGTTGTTGCAATTTTCTTTTATAACTCATCAGCAAACCAAAAGATTTCCTACTGTGTTTTATATTTTATTTTTAAATCTATGACCCATGTTGATTTTTTGGTGTTAGTTGTAAAGTATATGTGTAGCTGAATTCTTAACAATGTACAAATTAAAATTTTTATATTTTGAAATGTATATGTCCAGTTGATGCAGCGTCATTTATTGAGAATTATCTCCTTTCTCCATTAAGTTGCCTTTGTTTCTTTGTCAAAGATCAGTGTACTATATTTATGTGGGTCATTTCTGGACTCTATTCTGTTTCACTAACCCCTGTATCTATTCTTTCACCACTGCCATCCTGTTTTGATAACTTCAGTTTTATAGTATGTTTTGAAATTATATTATGTGAGTCCTTCATCTTTTTTCTTTTTTGTATTGTGTTGGCTAGTCTTGGGGTTTTTTTCCACATAAACTTTAGAATCAGTTTGTCAGTATCTCTACAATAGCTTTCTGGGATTTTGGTTGAAATTTTGTTGAATCTATAAAGTCAGGAAGAACTGATATCTTAATATCAAGTCTTCTAATCCAAGAACACGTTTGTTCTTGTTTTTTACCCCAGTATTCTGAAATATACTGATGTGCAGTGGAACTATTTTTATCAGTTATGTTCATATTTTTATCTTAAGCTTTCAGCTACAGGAAATTTCTTGATTTGTGGATGACTTACTTTTCTTGCTTATGCCATCCACCCCCAATCCTTCTTTCTAAGATCCTCATAAGGAGAGTAGGCCTCTGGACTTGTTCTCTACTTTTTGTAACTTTTTTCTTTTCCATCTCTTTGTCTCTTTGCTTTACTACATGGGAAATTTTCTCAACCTTACCTCCCAATCCTCTTATTTATTGGTATTTCATTTGTTATATTTTTGATTACAAGAATTTTTGGTTGTTTTCTGAATATTTATTTTTATAGAAGCTTATTTTATGATTGCAATAATAATGTCCATCAAGAAAAAAATAATGATTTTTTTCAAGTGTTCTTTTTCCTCTCCAGTCTCTGTTTCTTCGAAGTGTTCATTTTTGTCCCTGTTGTTCAATTTGAGGCTTAATTTAGGTGTTTATCATTCTCGTTTATTGGCACATATTTAAGAATCTCAGTGTTGGTGGGATTTGATGCCTGTAGGATTTGCTGGGGGTTCATTAGGCTGGGCCTTTTTCTTGTGGGATCATAAATGTTGTGAAGTCTTTCTTATTAGTTAAGTTGGGGTCCTCAGAAAAGGCTCATCCTGTCTCCTGCCTGGAGAGTCTCATCTGAGCATTGGTGCTGAGAAAGTCCAGTGCAGGAGAATGGAGCCTCAGTAACCAGAATGTAAGTGAATATACTTTCATCCTGTTTCCAGCATGGTAGCTCTGTCCTCAGTTCTGCCTGGTATCTCCCAGTTCTGAGAGTCTCTACTTATGTCAAAGAATAAGCCTCCATTGTCTGCTGGGCTGGGCAAAGGGCAGTCACTAGGTAGGGAGCAAATCTGGGGCTCTAGCTGCTCTTAAACAGTTCCTAACCAATCTGCCTTATTACCCCTTTTTAAAAAACAAAACAAAACATTTATTTATTTATGCATACAAGATCTGGGGTACAGGCCAGAGGTACAGGAAGTGAGAGCATTCACCAGAGACAGTGTGGGGAGCAGAACAGGCAGATTGACTGAACTCCGCTGCTGAGGGGAGCATTGGGCAAGGCAGGAGAGGTCTGCTGTGCCATGTGGGTCTCCTCCCTGGTCGGGGATTGAACTTGTGCTGCTGTGCCATGAACACTTCACAGTGCCACGCTCAGCCCACTGTGCCACCAGGGAGGCCCTGCCTTACTACCTTTCTTCCTATCTCTCCGGCTATCAAGGGGGGTCAGTAGTACCAATTTATGAACTGTTATGAGGGTTTTGCCCTATATAATGGCTTGGTTTCAGTTTTCCCCACTGCTGGCTTAGACATCAGCTTTTTGGGATTCTTAAGCCATTTAACTTGTCCATCAAACTTCTAGTTCCTCAAATTCCGTTACTTTTGTTTTCTCTCCAGTTCTTCCCATTCTTGTATGTTTATACTTAAAAATAAAAATTCCAGTAGGGCTTGGGGAGGAAGCAGAAATAGATGCATATGTCTAACTGGTGTATTTACTGGGAGGCTGATATTTAGCCTGCTCTCTATTCCGAGTGGGTGGGGCTTGGATCTTAGTGGTTGTTGCGTCACCTTTTCTTGTGCTTTCTCTTGTCCTTTTCCTTCCCTCCCCACCAGAGGAGTTAACAATCTCTTCTCCTGAGCTCACAGAAGCTTCATGAATTTCCCTCACTGCATTTATTGATGACATGTAGCCAGTTGTCTCCCCGCCCCAACAACTCTTGTGGGGGCACTTCTCATTTATCTTTAGATCTCTACCACTTGACCCAATGCCCCAACCTCAGATGACTTTTACCAAATGTTTGTAGCATGAACAAAAAATAAAACCAGGTCCTTTGTTCATGATGCTCTGGTGGGTGCACTTGCCTTGGAGGTATCCTGCCCCCATCAGCTGTGGCGTGCTGGGCTGGAGTGGGAGCCCAGGCTACATATCCCAAGGACTTGTTCTCGGTTGTGCTTTTAGCTCCCTGGATTCTTTCTGGGGACTCCCGTCCTGTTTTTTTCTGCATAGACTTTTATACTGAAGACTTTGTTCACATGTCTGAATTTGCAATTAGAATTATTGGGCACATGATAGGAACAGGAGATGTCGCTACTTAAAGGTCTCTGTGCTCACCAGGGTTGAGCTGGGTGGGGGACTGGGAGGTGGCTGGCTGTGAGGGTGTCATTAGTCTGTAATTGACATGCAGGGCCGCTCTCTTCCCTGAGGCTGGCCCAGAGCAGCAGCAGAATGACAGCAGCATTTACAGAGCCCAGCCACCTGCTTGGACAGTCTTATAGCAACAAAAAGCGGGCAGTGAAGCTGAAAGGGATTCTGCACCCCAAACTTCAGAGATACACAGCGTGACAGCCTCTGAAACTGCAGGCTTTTGGCTTTGCTGCCCTCCGAGGCAGGAGACTCCTCTTTTGGGCCCTGACAAAGGATGGAGTGGGGGAGGGGAGGTTATGACTGACTGACAGCCCAGCTTCCAGTGATGGGGTCTGGCCTTGGGCTGATTTCAGGCAACCAGGGACCTTTCCTCAGCCTCAGACATCATACCCCCAAACGGTAATTAACCAAGAGTAGTCAAGTCACTTGGGATGCTAGAGTTTTGCAAGTGATTTGCCTTTTAGGTCACACCTTCATAGTGTGGCCGGAAGGACTTGGAAGCCTTTCCTTCCAAATTATATTCCTGGCCCCAGACTCTAGGGCCCTTTTGATTCCCACTTTAGGAGTAGTTGATTTCTTTGGGTCAAGACATTGTTCTATTTAAAATGCAAATGACCTTAAGAAGAACACATTAAACAAATATCAGTCACTAACAGCTTATTGTCAACTAGATTAACATACTTATTGAACCACTAATGCAGGAAAGAGTTCTTAAACTGCCTTGACTCATTCGGTAGCTTCTCAAAGCTGGTCCCCAAACCAGCAGCATCACCTTCACCTAGGAATTCATTGGGAATGTGGGTTTTCCAGGTCCACCCCAGAATAGAACTCCAGAGTATAAACCCAGTATAGACTGGGGCTGGGGTCCAGTCATTATGTAAAGGAGTTTTTGAGGGCACCCAAAAGAACAAAGAGCAGACACAGGGCTGTAACAATCAAATAGAGCTTTAATTATGTCAGCATGCTGGGCGTTCAACTGAGACACGCAAATCTGGCTGAGGCGATCAACCCCGAGAGTAAGAAGGGGTGAGCTTTTTTAGCCAACTTCTCACCCTTATATAGGTTGCAGCGAACCAGCTGAGTGGTTGAAAAGTCCGTACAATGGGCACAGCCAATAGTTTTAAAGAGAAACATATTTCAAAAGTTTAAATTTGTACTGGAGATCTATTTTAGTGGGGTGGGCTTCTGCCCCATACCCAGGCACACATCCCAAGATAACAACCTCTGAGATAACACTCTAAGCTAACATTCCAAGCTAGGTTGTTTGTCAGGATCAATCTCTGGCTTCAGCATATCTCTGACTCCAACAATTTGTGTTCAATATACCCTCCAGGCAATTCTGATGCATACTGAATTTGGAGAAAAATGGCTCTCCAAGTTCAGGAAACTGCAAGAAGATCCAAGAAGAAAGCCCAAGAAGCAAGGGACTTGCCTGTGAAGTCACAGAGCTAAGTGATGGCAGAACTGGGACTGGAGGCCAAGTTTGGTTCCTAGTCCCTCATTCTTCAAATGACCATTGGTGACCAGGATCGGGGAGGAAGGAACCTCTATCTAGGGCCTCCTTTATGTGAGTCCTATTGTGGGAGCATTATCTCATCAAATCCTCTTGTTAGTCCTGCGAATTGTCCTACTTTGTAGAGGAGGAAGTTAAGGCTCACTGTTTTGAATAACATGCTGAGATAGATGCAGGATTTCAAACCTTTTCCTTCTCCACATTCAACTACATTGTGTGTGTGTGTGTGTGTGTGCATGTTGCTCAGACCTAGACCATGGAGGGTTTATGTCCAGATGCTTCTGGGCGGGCAGGGATACTTTAAGAGGTCATGTTAGCACACTGAGGGCCTTTCTTGGGGCTCCTTCTTACCCACTGCTTTCTTTCGATTTTACATCCACTGGGTCCTGTCTAGAGAGAGGGAGGGAGCAACTACCCAGCACTTCTTCTCACTTATTTCTAGCCTGGCTTGGCAATTGGATATCCTGGTTGATCTCATGCATCTCAGTGTCTTGCTGCTCAAGGGAAGGCCAGAACCTGACCAAATGTGGCCAGCATATCGGTCAAAAGAGGCTGCTGCGGCTGGTGGTGAGGCTTTGGTGCATCTGGGATAGGAAGCAGAGTTCCTGTGGAGTTTGAGCCCAAGGGAAGAAAAGACTCCAAGTGGGTGGGTGGGGGAGCGCATGCGAAGCCAAACAGAAGAGGAAATTAAAGAGAGGCTAAAGTCTCCCTCCAGCTTCCTTTGCTGCATTTTTGGCAGGGATCAGTAATGCTGGCCTGTAACTTTCCAATCTGTCTGCTCATTGTTTTGCCCAGAAATACCAGATAAAAGAAACCATGGAATGAGGAATGAGGAGCTAAGGTCCCACCCTCAGGATATTCCACCACTGTTGACTCTCTTCAGCCTGTCTTCTCCTCTCCAGGGTCCAGCTGTTCTAACAGCTCTTGTCCCTGCAGTGTGATGGATGAGTAGGGAAGAGGCTGGTGCAGGAGGTGTGTCTCCAGAGCACCCCTCACCACTGGCCAGATGTCTACCCTCAGACTGCCCTTTGCCTGCAGTTCCCCCACGAACACCGCCCCAGGGTCTAAAATAGAATGCCAGTCGAAGGTAATGCCTTACTGGTGAACGCCTTACCCAAGGCTAATGAAATGGGTTGGGTGCTCGGAGGAAATGAGCACAGAACTCTGAGTGGAGGCTTCTGGGAAAGTGACCCAGGAAGAGCACAGACATGAACCTTGGTGCCCAGAGGGACCCCAGAGATGATCCAGAGGAGCAGCTTTACCAGGGATGGACAGGCCAACCGTTTTACTTCTAGAATAGAACTCTTTCTAGAGCCCACTGTAATTATGAGTCATTTTGTTCCTCCCCACAAGACTCCTCTTTCATAAGGAGTTCCTGCAGCTTGGTTGAATTTCTCCTTCAAGAAGAGGTCACTTTTTCCAGAAATATTTTAAAGTAGACTCCATTTGTGTGGTCATTGAAAATCTTCTGAAGGTCTTTTAGGGACCAGGGCTCTGGGGAGATAAAGATGAAGAGAATCCTTGCTCTAGTAGAGTTCACAGTCCTGTGAAACAAGTAAACCACAAAACTATGATACAGCGTGAGCAAGGACTCTCTTGGAGCTACAGGCGGGGTGTGTCTAGTGTGTAGGGGGGCACCTATGGCCTCTATCTAGATGGGTGTCTCTGATCAAGAAGAAGTTTTCTCCAGTTCATCCAGGGAAGGTAGGAATTGAGGTCTCTTGATCTGGGAATTGAATGAGTGTGGGTTTGTTAAGCAGGTAGAGGAGGTGGTACTAGGGAGAGATAGTGGGAGCATCTTAGGTATATGGCCTAAGGAGCGACTTTTGGGTATGGCCTTTCCAGAATCTGCAAATATAGACAAATCATAGTTGACAGGTGCTTTGGGGGAGGACCAAGAGCCAGATCAAATTGGGGGCTGGGCTAGTCATTGAACCTGTGCAGGGGTTCGGACTTTATATTCTGAGTGCAAAGGGAGCCACCGGAGAATCTCACCAGTCAGTGTGATCAGTGCTATTCTGTTAGCAGCCCTAACATGCTAACAGCCTTAGTATGTACAGAGTGAAGAATGGGCTGGAAGGTGTCATGGAGACCAGGAGGCCATGTGGGACACCCTTCCACCTGTCTCTTTCCAGCTGACAGCCAGGTGAGCACTCAGGCTTGGAAGGAAGGAAGGTGGGCGGACAGCTGTGAGGGCAGACAGTTATTGCGCCAGTGGGAGGTCGCCTGTGGTGGTGTGGTGGGTGGTCACCTCTAGGCCTCAGGCCTGAGCTGAGCCAGCTGATGTTGGTGGGCCTTCACTATCCGAGTCCTGTCGGGGGATTCTATCTCCTAACCACTGTGTTTGAGGCACTCCTGAGGTCCCCACTTAGCATTTGTGGGGTGAATGAGCTGTTGGTGAATGAGCTGTAGGTATAAATAAAGGGCCTCGGAAAAAGGGGCAAGATGGAAACAGGCTGGAATGGCTGGCATTTAATGACCTGTCTTCCATGCCAGTGAAATCTCCCCAGTGTTTCTGACCTTCGTCACCACCTATTTCATTACTCTCAGGAGTAATGAAGCTGCCCCATCAAAAGTGCTGGCAGGTGTTTTCAGAGGAAGCTTTTGCTCATTAACTGCTGTGTGTCTGAGCTCACTTGAGTCCAATGTGCTTCCACTGCTGTCACCTGCTGGTAACCGTGTGGGGGTGGCGGTCCTCCCAGGGGCTCTGCCCTCCTTGGTGCCCTGTTCGCTGTCAGGCTTTTATGCCAACCAAAGGGACAAACGTCCAAAGCCGAAGGCAGGAGGAGAAATGAGCTCTGGTTTAAACTTGGCTGGTGTCTGTATGATCTTGGAGGTGTCGCCTGTGTCCCTGGGCCTCAGTTTCCCCGTCTGATGTGTGGGCATGGACCTTCGAGTTCACGCCCCAATCTGATACGCCCAGCTTCACAGGACAGAATTTTTAGAGCAGTGCTTGTTCAGGTTAAAGGCAGGAGCACCAGGAGGTTTACTGGCAGTTTCCAGGAGGTACCTGGCCTGAAGCTTGGCAGAACTCACCAGTTGCTCATAGAAACTGGGAGTTGCGAGTATTGAGTGTGGGGCTCCTCCTCTTAGGGAAATGAACACTTTTGAAAAGGGATGAGAGCTGCAGACTGTCTCTCCAGAAGAACATATGGCATAGACCCAAATCCCAGACACACCCTTCCTTTTACATTTAGTGCAGGGACTCACAGCCTCCCCAAAATGCAGCTGGAGTCACCTCCTGCCACCTGCCTGCTTTTCTCTCCCCAGTGGGTTCTGGATTTCTTTTAACAAATTCAGTGCTTGCTCCTGAGTCCAACGATGGAAATGCCTCAGACGGTCAGAGGCATAGTCTCAGAGATGTTTTCTCTCAGTTTAGAAGAGATTGGATGAGGCATCTACAAAGAGGGGCAGAAAATCATATCAGACCTCACAATCAGTGAGCGTTTATACAGTAACAGTTGCAGGGGCTGATCAGGCGGTGTGTTCACGCTGGTCCTTGATCTCAGGCCTTCTGGGAAGGATTCCCTACTTTTTCCAAATGAAACCTTTTGCTTTGAGATAGTTATACATTTGCATGTAGTTGTGAAAAATAATACAGTAAATCCTGACTCAACATCATCAGTAGGTTCTTGGAAACTGTGATGTTCAGTAAAATGACATATAAAGAAACCAATTTTGTCATAGGCTAGTTGATAAAAACAAGAGTTAATGTCTTACAGCATTTTTCTGGTAAGAAAAACATCATCAGACTTATGAAGACCCCAAACTTCTCATATTAAATAAACATTCATTCATTTTCCACCCTGCTTGTCCCAGTTCAGGGTCTCAGGTGGTCAGAGCCTTTCCCAGTAGCTCAGGGTGCAAGGTGGACCCCAACCCTGGACAGGACACCCTCCCATCTCAGGGCGTGTCCCCCCATGCCCACGCCCCCTCTCATGGGACAATTGAGATGCGCCAATGAACCCCACATGCATATCTTTGGGCTGTGGGAGGAACCCAGAGTCCCTGGAGAAAACCCACACAGACATGGGAGAGCTGCCAGCTCCACACAGACAGCAGCCCTGGCCTGGAATTGATTTTTTTTTTCTCATCAGCATTGTAACCAGCTGAACAAAATGACATTATTTTCAGACCTGCTGTACAGAGGAAACCCCATACCCCAATGACAATATATTGCAAAACTACAGTACACAATCAGGATGTTGACACTGGAGCTGTCGAGATATGTGTATGTATCAGTGTGGATGAATCTTTAGAGGATTATGCTGAGAGAAAAAAAGCCCATCCAAAAAGGTTACGTACATGTTGTATGATGATTCCATTTAGATAACATTCATGAAATAATAACATCATATAAATGAAGAACTGATTAGTGACTTTCGGGGGTCAAAAGAAGAAAGAAGGCAGGAAGGAGGTGGGTGTGGCTGTGGAAATGTCTGTATTTCAACTTTTGTAAAATTAATACAGTGGGTCCTGACTTAACATCATCGATAGGTTCCTTTTCAGTGCAGAGTGGTGTTCCACAGTATGGATGAACCATGGTTAGTTTACCCATTCACCCCTTGAAGGACTTCCAGATGCCTTGACTCATGAGTTATTCAGAAGCATGTCGATTTGTTTCCCAGTGTCTAGAGGGTTTCCTGTTGTCCTGCTTTTATTGATGTAGTTTGACTCCATTGAGTTAGAGAACACACTGTGTGATTTCAGTTCTAAATTCACTGAGTCTGTTCTATGGCCCAGAATATAGTCTGGTTTATGGTCTGTGGGTGCTAGAGAAGAATGCATATTCTGCTGTTATTGAGTTTTATAAATGCTGATTACATTGTTGGTTGAGGTGGTATTGAGTTATTCTATAACCTTGCTTGACTAGCTGTTTTCTTAATATTTGAGTGAAGAGTGTTGAAGTCTAAAATTTAACTATAAACATGTTTATTTTTTCCTTTCAGTTCAACCAACTTTTTTGTCATATATTTTGATAATCTTATTTGGTTCATCTACATTTAGGATTTCTCTGTCTTCTCATGGATGGACCCTTTATTATTACACATGATCTCTCTCCATCTCTGGCAATTTCTTTGCTCAGAAGTCTATTTTATCTCATATTGATATAACCACTCCTAGTTTCTTTTGATTAATGTTTGCCTAATAGATCTTTTTCATCCTTTTACTTTCAACCTGTCTATATCATTATACTGAAGTGAGTTTCTTGTAGACAGCATGGGGAGGGGGTCATCACTTTTTTCCCACTTTATTCACATTTAATGTAATTATTGATATGTTGGGGCTTTAAGTCTGTCATTTTCTTTTTGTTTTCTGTTTGTTCTCTCTGTCTCATTTCTGTTTTCTTTTTACTATGTTCCTGTGGGCAACTTAAAGATTATTTAGAATTTCACTGTGACTTATCATAGTATTTTTCTGTTAGTATTTTTGTGTAGTTTTTAGTGGTTGTGTAGCTTATCACAGTCTACATGTATCATCATTTTGCCAGTTTGAGTGAAATAATAGAAACCGTGGCTTCCTTTATCTCTTTTCTAGCTTCCTCCTGTTTATAACATAATTGTCTTAAATATTTTCTCTACATTCATTTAGAACCACATCAGACAGCGCTATAATTTTTGCTTCAACTGTCAAATATAATTTAGAAATCAAAAAAGAGGAATATAAGTTGATTGTGTTTACCAAAACTTTTACTTGTGTTTCTTCCTTCCTGATGTTCCAAATTTCCATCTTCATTGTTCTTGTTGGTCTAAAGAACTTCCTTCAGCTTTTCTTCACTTTCTTAATAATAACCTTTTAATTCTATTGGGAGTAGGTCTGTTGGCAACAAATTCTCTAAGTTTTCCTTCATCTCGGAATGGCTTGTTTTCCTCTTCATTCCTGAAGGGTCTTTTAGTGATATAGGATTGTTCTTTTTGTACTTGAAAATGTTCGGAAACTTTTGTTTCTTTCCTCCATGTTTTCTGAAGAACTGCTATCAGTCTACCTGTAGGCAGTTTTCCCCATCATTCCTTTCTTTCAATTCTTGTTTTTCTTTGTCTTTTAGTTCTCACAAGTTTGATATGATATCTTGATATGAGTTCTTTTGTGTTTATTTTGTTTGAGAGACTTTCAGCTTTTGAACATGTAGGTTTATGATTTTTTCCAAATTTGGGAGGTTTTCACCTATCATGCACATTTTCAGCCCTCCTTCTTTCTTCCTCTAATACTCCAGTGGCTAGAATATTAGATCTCTTGTTATAGTACCACAGGTCCTGAGGTCTTTTATTTATTTATTTATTTATTTTTGCTATTTTTCGAATTGGGTAGATTTTATTGTTTTATATTCTAGTTTAGTGATTCTTTCCTCTATCCACTCCATTCTGCTATTGAATCTACCCATTGCAGGCTGTATTTTGGCTTTATTGTATTTTTTGTTCTAAAGTCTCCATGTAACTCTTCTTTATATTTCATATTTCTTTGACAGAACTTATATTTTTCCATTGGCTTATCACATGTTCAGGGGTTGTTTGTTAAAGTGTTTTTGTTTCTCTTTACCAGGGTCTTTGCCAGATAATGTTAACAGCCCTGTCATCTTGGAGTTGGCATTTATTGACTGTCTTTTTCCAATCATTTTGAGATCTTCCTGGTTCTGGATAGAGGTTAAGCATATGACATGATGTAATTTTTTTTATTGAATCATATACATTTTGGATACTATGTAATGAGGATGTGGATGTTACTTAAACCTGATTTTTTTCCCCTTAATGCGTGTTCCAGCAAGGGGATTGAGGACACTTCCAATGCCAGGAGGTTCAAGTCCAGGTATGTCACTTGGCCTTACAAATACCTGTCTGTTTTGGAGGAGTTGAAAGGCCTAGTTACTGATCCCCAATGTGACCTCCATGGATGCCTGGGGAGTTGAGGGTGATTTCATTACCACTGAGCAGTAGTGAAAATCCTGACTCTGTTAGACCTCTTGTGACTCCAATCCAGTAGGGCCTTGTTTCTGCTAGGTGGAGGCAGGTGTGAAGACTGTGTCCTTGGCCTTTGCTAGCATGGGTGGCGGGGCACAGTTTCTTTTTCTGTGGTGTTTGGTTGGATCAAGGCAGTTACTGTCTAGAAGTTTTGTCTTTCTAGGCTTTCCCTTTCTTAGTCTTTTGTTGGACTTTTTGGTCTGTGCTCATTGGTATTTCCCAGTTGCCATCTTCTCCAGCTCTAAATCTGAGATATATGAGATAGAGGAAAACCCAGGAACCACTATTTCATAATTCCTCGGCTCCAAAGGGCCCAGATCAGTTGACTCTCTTTACCTTTCTGATTTTTATTTTGTTTTATGTATAATGTCCAGGTCCTTGAACTGCACTTTTAGGGAGACATAGGGAAACCATGTCTATTCTATCTCCCCAGAAGCACAGAAGTTCTCTCTACTTCTTTTTCTTTATTGCTTTTTATAATTGTTGAGAAGTAGTACTTGTACTTGGGAAAGTTTTTGTACAGACAAAAGGGACACAGTGAAAAGCCTCCTTCCCATACTCCTGTTCCTTCAGAGCTCACAGGGTTCTTCTACAGGGTCAGTCTTTTGTTACCAGGGCTTGTGATTCTTCTCCAGAGAGTCTGTGTGTGTGTGTGCTCATGCGTTTGTGCTGTGTGTACACCCACGTTCATGTGTGTACGTGTGTCTGCCCGTTGTGTGCTTTCGAATATGTGAGTGTGTGCACATCTGTGCATGTTTATGTGTGCATGTGTGTATGTGTACATGTGTTCTCTGTGGCACCAGTTTGAACTTCCATTAGCATGAACATGGTCATACATACTCAGGTTCAATGACCACATCCACCAACCTGCTCTATGAATCTCTATGGATCTCATTGTAGTTTTAACTGGCATTTCTTGCATTGTGTGAGGGAGGAGCAGAATTTCAAATGTTTAAAATGCATTTGTGCTTCCTACTTTGTGAATTGACAATTTAATTTCTTTTGTATTATACTTCTCTATTGGATTGTTGGCATTTCTTGTAGACTTAAACATGTTTGCACATGTATACTATTTATGTGGTAAGGAAATTAGTCCTATGCCTGCCATATATATATATATTTATACATATGAGAAATATTTTTCTCCATATGCTTCCATTTATCTTTTGACTTTATTTTATTTTCTGGTGTTAGATATTAAAAATTTTTGAACTCAGAAGTAGCTCTTTTTTTAAGATGATACTTGGATTTGGATCATGCATTGAAAGTCCTTCCTTCAAGATTACATTCTCCCACATTTTCTTCTAGTTCTTTTCACAGTTTCATTTTTTGTTTATATCCTTGATACAGATGACCCACATTTTTTTTTTTCAGAAGCTTCCTGATATGTCTCAACACAATTGAAAAGTCTATTTTGTCCCTACTGTGTTGACTTGCCACCTTGATTTATTGTGGGTCTTGTCCATGGGTGTTTTTCTTGCCTTGTCAGCAAACTACAGATGGCAGCTGGCAGCCTGGAGAGGCTATGCTAAGGTAAACTCAGAACCATCTGCAAAGAAAAGAAATCTGCAAGGAAGAAATACTTTCAGAGAAGGCTACGGGCTAGGGGTCTGTTCCTCCCCTCCTCACTGCTCTGTGGTTTGGTCTCATGAAATGGGCTGAGCCTGTTTCAGGGACACTGTTCAACCCTCCTTCCCCCATTTCTCGATGGTAGGCGGCTCCTCTCTATGGCCCCTCACAAACCCTTGGGTCCTTCTTTCTCCTGAAATATCTCCTGCATCCCAGTTCCCCTCTTCTCTTCACTATTATGGTCTATTTTTTTGTTGTTGAGCATCCTTTCTAAGTGCTTGTTTTAGTTATAACCTCTCCTGTCAAGCAAGTCACCATATACTTAGTTGCTTAAAACTGCACTCGTTATCTCATAGCATTATATTATACCTGTGGACCATGAGTCCTGGCACATCTTCACGAGGCCTTAAGGGACTCTTTCGAGGCTGCAGCAAAGGTGCCAGCTAGAACTGGGGTTTCATGTGGAGGCTCCACTGGCAAAGGGTCCATTTCTCTTTCTATGCAATTGTTGGCAGCATTCAGTTCCTTGTGACTGGAGGGCTCAGTCTGTTTCTTCAAGCCAGGGCATTAGCAAGATGGAGCCCAATCACAGTGGTGACCACCAGCTGCTGTGTCATGTCCAGTAGAAATCAGTCACAGTTCTCACCACACAAAGGAAAGTACCTACTCAAGGCATGGTGGACAGGAGACAGGTGCTTCAGTGTTTCTCGGCCATAGTGGTCGAGCTCTCTGTGGCTCTCTCCACTCATATCCACACATTGCTCTGGAGCCAAATTAATTTTCCCTCTTTTCCCCCTAGGAGATTTTAGGGTTTGAGCTGACCTTCCCTGCTCTCCTTTACAATTTTATTTTCATTTTGAAAAAGGACATTATTGTGGACATTTCAAAAAAATTTCAAAAGTAGAGAGAATAAAATAATGAACAAAAAGTTTTCCTAAAGTATACCACTGTTCCACTCCAAAGCTGGTGTTAGTTAAAACCCAAAATTCCTTATTTTGACCCAGCTCCCAGAGCTATGTGGTAGTGGTATCTATCTGTCAACATTGCCAGTGCACTTACCCTTTGACCCCGGCTCTATCACAGAATCTGACTCTCACGTGAGTGGCGTTATGGAAGCACACATGTGACCACGACAAAAATAGCAAAAGATTAGGAACACCCAAGTGGAGGGGGCTGGTGATATACAGTACTGTACATCCAAGCAATGGACTACAGCATTGCCACGAAGACCAATGCAGCAGATTTATACCAGCGCTTCTCAAAGTACGGTTCCTGGACCTCCAGCAGCAGCATCTGGGAATGTACAGTCTCAGACTCCACTCTCAGAGACGTTGAGGTGGGGCCCAGCAATCTGTCTTGTAATAAGCTGGCCAGGTAATTTTGATGCATGCTCCATTTTGAGAGTGACTGGTTTATGATACATTAAATTAAATGGCAAATGTAGAACGATGTATGTATCATACCAGTTTTTGTCCACCAGTAAAAGGTATATATTTCACTGTAGATACATAGTCTATATCTGTATGAATATGTAAGAAATGGCTAATGTTGACTGCCTTTGAGATAGAAAGTAGGATAACTGGGGGCAGGGAGGGGAGGTGACTATTGTATATCCTATGTAACTCTCGAATTTGAATGATTGAATGGGTTATTTATAAAAAATGAGGATACAAAAGACCCTTACTGGTGTTCTCTTTCACCTCCTAGATGGCCTCTTCATGCCAGACTAACTTGTCTCTTCTCTGTCCCCTGGGTTTGGATTGCATTTCCTGGCCACGGGTCTTGGCTTAATTTTGTGTCCCCATCTGGAAGTCTTTTGCTCTTCTCTGCATAATCAAAGCCAACTCGTCCTTAAAGGTCAGGCCCAGATGCTGCCTGTTTTGAGGTTTTTGCCTGGCCCCCTGCCTGCATAGGGATTAACCGGCCCTTTGGCTCCCCTAGCCAGTGCCTCTGTTGCTCATACCTCTGTCTTCTGTATTAGACTGCCAGCTGCCTGAGGGCAGGGACTTGGCCTTGCATATCCTGTGTCCCCACACAGCCTGCAGGTTAATTCCTAAGAATCTTGTAGTGAATACTGAGTGATCAGGTGAATGATGGGCACAAGGTTGGGGCCAGGGGACACAGGGTGTCATGGACAGTGGACAGACCTAAGAGTGTTAATTTCCCAGCAAAGAGAAGAATGCCTCTTTGCGAGAAAGATGGGGAGAGGTTGCAGGGAGAAGTTGCTGGTGGCTGGACAACTCGGTTTACTTTGGGGCAGAGTCCTTGGCAGTGCCCTAAGGAGTGGGGTGGCCGCCAACCCTTCACCTTAGAGGTCAGGTATTGATTTCCCTTTATTAGTGGTGGGAGTGCTTTTAAAAAACAGACTGCTTTGGTGGAGGGGGTGGTAATTGAAAGGTGGAGTGTGTACCTTAAAAAGAATGCACAGAAGAGCAGAATGGTAGGCAGTCCTACTAAGGAGATTTTTTTCTGATTAAAAATGAGGTGAGGTGAAGCTATTTTTTAATATTAAAAAGTATATGCCCCCAATGGCCAGGCTGTCCCTAACGTCCCTCCATCTTGAGAAAGCATCTGACATTTCTTGCACATTTTAACTTTCTAACCAAATAATGAAATAATCACATTGGCTCCTCAGCCACAGGATTCATTTTCTCTCATTCCTGGGCTTCAAAATTCATCTCATATTTTAATCTGTTTTGAGCTCTTTTCAATTGCCTTGGAGATGGAGCCAAAGGTTTCCTGAACTCCTGTTGCCCGGAGTTGTTTGGTTTCAGTTCCTGTGGGGTATTTTCTTTAATAAGGTGGTCTGTCTGTCTTAGAGCAGCGGCATCAGGAGGAGGGATTCCAGGGGGGCCAGGGTGGGGCTGGACCCCACACTTTGTGGCTCCCTGATAGTCATTAATGTCCAAATTCCAATGCTGAGGATCCTCATTTTCTGTCTTCTTTCTTTTTCTTTTTAAAAAAGATTTATTTACCTATTCATATAAGAATTTGGGTACAGGCCAGAGGTGCGGGGGTGAGAGGACTCACCAGAGACAGAGTGGGGAACAGGACAGGCAGACTGATTGAAACACACTGCTGAGCGGAGCAGCAGGTAGAGAGGAGAGGTCTGCTACACCATGTGGGTCCCCTCCCTGGCCAGATGCAGGGATCAAATTCCTGCTGCAGTGGCTACAGTTTGCTTAACCCACTGCGCCACCAGGGAGGCCCCTTCTATCTCCTTTCTTAATAGGATTAGTACCTAAAAGTCTAAACTTCCTTAGAAATTCTCTCCTGACCACTGCAGGTGGCAGGATCCTTCCTTCTCACAAGCATCAAGTAAACACAAAAAGCACAACAGCATCAACAGCCAGGGTTTTGCAGCCTCAACACCTTTCAGGCATGGTTCGTACTGTACATGGATTAATTCTCTCCAGCGTGCACCCTCTTGTAAGGGAATGTTATTATTAGGGCCCTATGATTTTAGGTCTCCATTTATTTTGGTGAGTGAGTGAAGGAAACGAGAAAAAAAATAAGTTGTCCGAAAGCTGTTTTACCCCTGAGGTTGGTTTCGACCAGCTTAACGTTTGAGCTTCCCATTTCGTCTGTGGATGTGCCAGTGTCCCAGCCTGACAGTGCTGGTGACACCACTCCTTCTTGGTGCTGTGCTAGGTGGCACGGTGGTGTCGCTGCAAATATTGGGGGCCATGGGACTCCTCATGTCATGAGAGGCCAGAGTGGGGAGCTGCTTTTGAGCCTGAGCAGGGAGCTTTTTCTTTCTTAGCATTAAAGGCTGACTTTGGGGTGGTGTGGAGTTGAGCAAGAACTGCCCCAAGCTTCTTGTTTAGATAACGAGTGGCAAGGGGACAGGGCGATGCAGATGACAAGGGTTCCTCTGGGGGATTTGAACCTGTGTTGGTTGTAAGATTGTCAAGGAGAGCTGGGGGCACACCTAGGACCACCCTGTGGCTATGAGCTCCCTGGAAAGGGCCCCCTTTTGGAAAACAAGAGGGGCAGCGATGTAGGAAGGCACTGGCCTTGGAGAGGGACCTCAGGCAGCTGTGTGCCCAGGATTTCCCGTCCGGCAGTGGGGTTCTGGTCCTCCGGTTGGGTTATCTTTGTCCTGTAAAGTTGACCAGTCCAAGGCAGGCATTCATATCTCCCACCTCAGTTACCTCATCTGCAAAGGTAGGACAAATGCCCAAAGCTGACTTCCCTGAGGCAGAGCGGTGAGTGGCAAAACAGGAGATCAGCGGGTGACTGGTCCTGGCAGGTGGCCCTGGAAGCAGACGCTTTTTCCCTGGTGTTCTCCTGCCGACCTGCCCACGGTGGGCCCATGTGCTTGACCCAAGTTGCCTCTGTGCAGTTTTGGTTCCTCCCTTTTGCTCCCTGACTTGTCTCAGAGCCCTTCTGGGGTGTCTTTGCCTTCACATCAGGGTTCTGAGGGCTCCCCTAGTATCCTAGATGTCTCCAATTGCTGCCTCCCACTCCCTGAGGATCCAATCCCATTGATGGTCCTGGGTGCAGCCTGGGCTCCAATTTCTTTATTGACTAGGAGCAGTTATGTGTAGGTGAGATGTCAGGTTGCTTATTAGAATGTTGTGTTACACGTATGTCATAAGATTGTCATGTTATATACTGTAATAATGCTTCCTGTCATTTTCTCTGAAAATCTTGGTTTGATGTCTCCATGAAGCCTACTCTGAAAGCTTATCCTGGGGTGAACATGACAAATAAGAGGAGAGAGCGAAGCGATGTGGGGAGGCCTGGTGGGGACACGTAGGTGCCAGCGCTGGTGGCTATGGGTGCTTCTGTGATGGCGTCACCAGCTCTGTGTTCTGGCCCCGGTAGGGTTGCTCTTCCCAGGCCCTGCTGGTTGATGGGGCCATAAGCCCCGTTCTGGGCAATCGGTGGTGAGTTCTGTGCTGAGTTTCAAGTCCGGGTCGGAGCGTTTCATGGCCAGGGATGGCAGGACAGTCGTGGCCATAGCAGCAGCCTGAGCTCCGGGCTGTGTGGCCGGCGAAGCCCATGGGGTTGGCGGCTGTTGCTGCAGGGAGTCTCACTGTCCTGACTAGAGTCGGGTTCCGTGCCCAGAGGGCTGGTGCTGAGAACAGAGATGCAGATGGCACCATGTGTTTGGGGCACGCAAGGATGCGAAGGTGGGCATCAGTCTACCGCGAGCATGAGCTACGCCTCGGTCGTCTGAGGCCACGGAGATTTTGAAGTTGTTGCTACTAACCTACCTGACAGATAAGGGAAGGAGGAGAGGGTCTGATCAGCTTCAGATGGGGCCAGGTTTAAATGCCAGAGCACTCCTTGCAGGGACCAGAGTCCTCATCTTGGCGGTCACCTGCCATGACGCTGGGGAGGGCCAGTGCTGCGTCCTGTCCCGCTCGGGGCACCCAGCCAGCACTCCCTGGACCTCTGACCCAGAGCCGGAGCCACTGTGGTGTCCTGAGTTCTTGTTTCTGTTTCACTGCCGTCTTTTCGTCGTATCAGTGTCAGGACTCCTGAGAGGCAGAGGAAAGGTATGTGAGCTCTGTGTCCCCCTTCCCAGCTGTCTTTCTCCGGGGTAAGCATGGCGCAGAATCAGGCAGTCACCTGCTCTGCTGGTGGCTGTTTGCTTCCCATGTCTGCGTTCTCTCAGTCCCCTGGGATGGATCGGCCAGTGTGTGGCAAGGTGACAATCTGGAGATCTGGTAGATTAATCTCAGCACAGATGCTAATGATGAGTGCAGGCTGCCTGGGGCTGTTTAATGCCCTGAAGCCTTATGGAGGCTCCCCTGTGTCCTGCACCGAGCATCCTACTAAGTGGGGGGCTCTTGATAAAGGCCTGGCTCTGCCTCTAGAGTCTTGCAGACCAGTGAAGGAGGAGCAGGCTGAGTGGGTGGAGAGTTTAGAAGGGTGGTATAGGGGGTTGTGGAAGGCAACATGGGTGGGATCCGGGCAATGGATACTGTACCAGGCCAGAAAATGGAAAGAGTGCTCTATGGTCTGGGATGGTGAGGCAATGTACAGTCCCTGCCCCAGAGCCTCCGTTTCCCCACCTACCCAAGAAGAGCATGGGCTCACTGACTGTTTGGACTGCCTGATGATAAGAATTACCAGGGAGATTTGCTCAATATCAGGTCTCTCAGTCCCATCCCAGGAAGTTCAGATACTCTGGCTCTGGGAATCTGGCTCTTTATTCTTGCCTGGCCTTCCCTCCCCACCCCAGTTCTGCTGCAGGAGATAAGAGGTGGGGGTTAACCTGGGTAGGCTGTGAAAGGGGTGGGGGACCTGGAGGAGGGCTTTCTCCATGCCCAGCTCTGTGTGGAAGAAGCACATACTGCAGCAGGGACAAATCACCAGGTGGAGAGACAGGGACAATGTTAAGCTCTAATTGGTTGCTGAATAATTTACCCACCCAGTTAGCAAGACCAGGGGAGGGCTGTTGAACAGGAGGACCTTTCCGAGGAGAGTTGAAGGCGGCTGGCTACTCAGTGCTGTTGGCCTTCGGCCTTGACATGACGCTTCTGGCTTCTGGGAGGCTTTCTGAGCTAGGTCACTTTATGGTTCTTTAGAACAAGCATGGAAACTGGGTCCCCAAGAGAGTCCAGTGAAATGGCAGGCTGAATTGAGCCAGCTCCTTTCCTGGTTGGAAAACTGCTAATTAATTCGGCAAAATTAAGGGAGTGCTCTCTAAGAGTGCTCTCTCAGAGTGCACTGAGGACTCTATACCTTGGTGGTTCTCAAACTTCCTTTATATCAGAACTGCCTAGTGGGTTTGTGAAAAAGGGCTATTGTACCCACTTCAGTACATCTGATGCAAGAGGTCTGGAGAGGGACAGAGAATTTACATTTCCAATAAGTGACCAGATGTGCCACTGTCGCTGATGCTAAGATCACACTTTATTTATTTATTTTTTTAAGATCACACTTTAAAAGCCAAGGCCAAATTCTCAGCTTCTAGCGGAGAGGGGCTGGGGTAGGGGAGTGGGAAGTGGGGTGCCTTCCGTAGACTCAGGACCCAGTCACGATGCCCAAGGCACCTCTGCTTTAATTAGAGACTTACTCCTGCCCACCCAGATCAAGAGGCTTTGAAGGTGTGAATGTCCAAGACCTGAAGTGAGCTGGAACTATTAAGCACCGAGGGAGCTGTGCAATGGTTGGGGAGGCCTCCTGCAGCAGAGGGGCAGTGAGGGTGGGTTGCCCCTGGACTCCTGTGTCATACACTGTACACACAGGCTCTAGGGGGAGGGAGGGGCCCTCAGGAGTAATGGCTCTGGCAAATGAGAATATCCTTGGGGCTAGAACAATGTGTAGGAAGCCCAGAGTGGACCTGGGCATAGGTCGAAGTCAGAGGCCAAGTAGAGTTCCCATTAGGAGCAGGAAGGAGAGAAGATTTTATAGGAGCTGGACTGTGGAAGGTCTGAAACGCTCGGGTGAGGAGTTCAGAATTTATTCCATAAACTGGGAACAAATCAACAGCAGTTTGGCTCCCCAAAGCAGACATCTGGAAATTGACTCTTTTACATTTTGAAAAACAGATTTTCAGTAGTAACTCATGCCTGGTCCGTGTGACATGATTTTGAGCCTACATCACAGAGATTTCTCTGTCATTTCCCCCATTCCCTATCTTCCCCCACAGTCCCTGAAATTAATTTCACCATTAGAGGTTCTATTCATTTGTTCTAAAATTACCCTCTCTAGGCAGTTCATATTATATGTACCAGAGATGCCCAAGCAGGAAGCAACTGACCTTAGCCTGCCAGGTCACCTGAGGAGGCTTTCCTGCTGGGCTTCTTTTCCAAGAACCAATGGGCAGGGACCACAGCACAGGTAACCTCTGAGAAACCTGAGGCGGAGGGGCAAGTTGGGTGCCACAGTTTTCTGGGCAGAGAGGAAGCATGAGACAGAATGAGTGTAGGGAAAGTCCTCTGAGGCCCAGTCAACAGGAATGTTCTCTGGGTGGTGTGCGGCCAGGGCAGCCTGAACACTGATGGCATAGCTGTGTTCAGAACCCCAATTTCTTTAATCCTCCCCCACCAACCTTCCTTTCTGTTGAATGTTGAGGGGAGTGTGCTGCTACATTTTCCACTCAACCCTAACACACCAGCCTCTCTCCTGCCTAACTGGCTAGACAGGCTGGAACTGGTGCTAGATTTGCTGTCCATAAGCAGGAAACAGCCCGTCTCAAATCATGTTCACAAGTCCATTAGCTGTACATGAGCTGAAAACCACGTGGGAAGAGGAACGCCGTTGTAATTGTATTTGGGATGATGAGCTGACAAGGACATCTCAGGTGAGCCCTTTTGCTAGAGAAGTAGTCACCTCTTTATTTTTCTGGCTTAAAGTCAAGTTTTTCCCCATTGGGTGGGGAGAATGGTGTTTGTATACAGCACACATAAAGCTCCAACAGAAGACTGTTCTGAGTGAAGTAACTCTTTGTTTTCATGTTGAGATTGGTCAGTCATGTTAGCCTAAAACACCTGTTTGCTTAAATAGGCCTCGTTGAAAGATGAGGTTTGGCCTGCAGGTGTGACGGTCACAGGTGGCTCCTACCTTTGAGGACACTGTTAGAGAATGACAGTAGCTGAGAAACTGGAGCCTGCTGTTTATTGGTTGTCTTCTGTTCTATATAATTCTTGGAAGGAAGGAAAATTTGGAAGGTCCAGGAGGTGACTTGGAGTGGAGATAAAGTCTTTGGGGTGCGGGAATAAAATTAAGAGGCCCATCCTGTGCCTCCCTCTCCCTCTCTCCTGCCCAGGCTGATGGAAAGGCAGGGAAGGGGTTTCGGGCAGCCACCTGCAGGCCGCGTGGCAAGCAGGCGGCTCATGCAAGCACTCTGCTCCTCACTCGCCTGCACTGGCACTGACCTGCACGGCAGGAGGTGACAGAGACCTGCGGGGGCCTGGATCTGGTGGTTGCCCACGTGTGAGGCAACACAGCTGCTGGAGTGGGGCCCTGAGTGCACCTCCCTGGACCAGGGTCATGAGATCCAGAGAGCTGAAGGAACTGGGGGACAGTGACTCTGCCACCACCCCACAGTGGGTCCTGCGACCCAAATAAAAGGATTATTTGCCCAGCTGCCCCCCTGCCTCAGGTGAAGCACAATCCTGTGGCTTCCTGGAAGAAGGGACCCTTGAGCTGAACCTAGAAGGCCACGGAGAGGTTAAATGGAGGTGAGGGAAGGATCTGGCAGAGGGCATGGCACCTCTCGTCCCTGCCCTCTGGCCTGCCAGCTCCGCTTAGGTCACCTGCTGGGACTTAACACTCTGCTATGTCCCCTCCATGCACTCCCAGAGAGAAATCTCCCAGGGGTCAGATTCTGGGTCTGGTACCCCAGCCTGAGCTCGTGCTGCTGCATAGGTGTGGGGAGGATGGCCACTATTTGAGCTGACAGGGCCCAGCAACTCTGCTGAGAACCTTAATAAGTCGCTCCCATAGTATCTTCCCTAATAAGTGACTTCACTTATCTTTTAGTTTGCAATTGACTCAGCACATAAAGGGCTCATTCATTTTGAAGCAACATCTCCACCAGAAATCAAGAGCAAGAACAGCGTCTTTCTTAACATGAGTGTAGCCTGGACTCTGGAAACCTAAATACTCTTGTCCTTTCCTCAGCACATCAATGCTGAGAGCCCCTCCTCTAGACAGCGGGAATGTGCCTCCCCGTGGGGGAAGCCCTTGGCTTACAACCAGGCAGAATGACCCTACAGAAGGAGCAGTTTGGTGGGCTGAGAAGCACAAAGCCTCTGCTCTTTGAAATCCTTTGAACTCGGGTTTCTCCTTTGCTGCCTACTGGCTTCATCCTGCTCTCCAGTCCCCACTCCCATCACCAAGTCTAGGGAATTGTGAGAAGCAGTGAGCCCCGAGGGCTTCCTGAGTCAGTCCCTGGAATAAGCACTAAAGGGGGCAAGGAGGGAATGTGAGCTAAGAAGGCTTCTTTGCCAAAAGGAGCTTATATCTCATGCCCATCTATGGCTGGAGGTCACGGGTATTTGTAAATTGGTTCAATTCTATGGAGTGCAATTCAACAGTAGGCATGAAATATTAGTGCACATCTCTTTTGACCTAAGAGTCCTGTTTCTATGAATTATCTAGCAGATCCAGGAACTTACAGGAAATGGCATGTGAAGTAGGCTTTTCACTGCAGTGCTGTTTGTAAAAGCAAACTAATGGGAACAACACAAGTGTCTATTAGCAGGTGACTGGCCCAATCAATTACATATAGTAATTATATAGTCATATAGAGGAATAGTATACAGCCATGAATGGAACAAGGATGTTTCTATATACTGGTCAAGGGCAAACTCAAAAATGTTGTGATTAAAGCAAGATACAGACCCAGGGCTAGATAGGAGATTGGGCAGCAGGATAATAGTGATGCTGCAGGAGCAGACAAGTTACAGAGACATGGCACAGAATGGAATGGGGGTCCAGGCGAGTGGGTGGGGAAGATGCTAAGTCGGAGAGGTGACCGGAAGTGCCCAGGCTGTCAGGAACAGAGTGAATGCCCACCACCTAAGTGAGCTTCAGGCTTTCACTGGTTAGAATGTTTTGATTTCTATGCTAGAACAATCCACCACCAGGCATGTGAGGAACTGGTTTGAAAGCCGCTTACAACCCTGAAACAGGAAACAAAGAAGAAAATGCCAAGCACTCCTTGTAATCTTGCAGGAACTAGCTCTTACAGTCTGATTTTTGCTTTCTATTTCCTGCAAGAGAGGCCAGGAGGGCTCCAAAGCTGGGCTGTCCAGTGCAAAGCCGCAGCAACTTCTTACTGAACATCTATCCACAGACTTCCTATTTTTACTCTTAATAACCGTCAGCTTGGGGTTACAGGGGTCTCCTCGTTGCTATAGTGAGAGGTGATAGCGCCAGCCTTCCAAAGCACTGGACCCTTGGCTTAGAGGAAAACAGAATCTGGGTTGCTTTATTTTTGGGTTTGACTGAGAAGATTTAATGCACCATTTCCCAGCCCTTGCAGAGGCAGTTTGTGCTCAAAATACATCAAACCTCAACAACATAGAATAACTGGTGGTTGGGGGACTGGGCTTCTGAGAATTTATAGAAGATATATTGTAAATCACAAAGATGATAAAACTTCATTAGAGACATATAGAAAATGACAGATAAATACAAATACATGTGGTCACATTACCGTGACTCAGTTTTCACGTCCTTCTGAGCTGTCGTCCTACCAGCAGTTCCTGAACTGTGTGCTCGGCGGAGCAGAAGACACAGGGCATGTGTGATTGGCGATGTGCTTCTTCAGTCATGGTATCTTCAGCGTCTTTCTGTGTTGCTGTATTATCTCAGCATTATTGGCTGGGTATTGTCACGTAATTTCATAAAACATCCTATTTTCTCCTTCAGTGTCTCTTAAATCTACGTGTCTGTCTTGACTTCCTCTGGTTTGGGTAACTGCTGATCTGCCTTGTCCCTCTCCACACACGCACGTGCGTGTGCACACACACACACACGTGTGCACACACACCAGGATTTCTTCCACGCCACAACCTTGTTAATCAAAGGGCGGTTGGTTCCACACCAGTGAAATGAGCATCCCCTGGGAGCTTGTCAGTAACAGAATCTTAGCCCCCACCTGGGACCCTGGAATCAGAATCTGCCTCCGGAGCTTGACAAGGTCTCCAGGTCAGTCCTAAGACACTGAAGCTTGAGAGGCTTTGATCTAAAACGTACATTCTCGGTCGCTCCAGGGTAGAATCACCCCTTGGCCAGGTTCTCAACCTGCTGAGTGAAAACCTGCTGAGTAGGGAGGAGGCCAGGCCAGGGAGGCAGTCACAGGGGTGGGCAGCTGTGGGCCAGAAAGTTTGGGGGAGGAGAAAGGCCTGTGAAGGAAGCTCTAGAAACCAAATCCATGGAAGTTGCAAGACTGAAAGTAGTTGGTGGGGCAGCAGCTTGAGCCACCAGCCCCAGCTCACTCCTATTTTATAGACGAAGAGAAATTAAGTGGCTGGCACAAGGTGACGAGCTTGGGACACAAACCGATTCCAGAGCTCCCTCTTAACCACCCTGCAATGCAGCCTCTGGTTCGGGTAAATGACAGAAGAGGAAAAGAATAAAAGGACTCTAAGCTCCAGCAGTGAGCCTGGTACTTTGTCATTTCATTTCATATTCACAACAGCCTTTGGAAGAGACTGTTCTTACAGAGGAGGCCGGCTTGCAATGGCGATACGTAATCACCTGGGTTCGCATAGTAACCGCTGAAGTTAGAATTCGAACCCAGGATATTTTGGGTACCCAAATGATGCTCTTTCCACCTTGTACATATAACCAGCAGGTGGGGAGTCAGTTTTTGCCTCTCAGAATAGCTTCTCTCCTTCCTGCCTCCCTCCTGACTTTCAAAGCCCACCTCTGCCTGCGGATACATCAACCTTGCCCGTTTGTGCTGAGGAGAAACACTGGATAAATCGTAGCTGTTTTTCCTCTATCTTTAAAATTATGAAATGCTAAGGCTAGAAGTTACCTAACTGCATTTAATCTACCCCCTCGTTTTGCAGGTAAGAGAACTGGAGCCCAGAGAGCTCAAGCAACTTGTCACACGGCCAGCTCCAGCTCGCTCCTCAGACTCTGGCTTCAGTACTCCCTTTGTGACCTCAGATTGTGTTTGCACCTGGTGCCCTGGGGGCGGAGGGGTCAGTGCACCTCCAGGGTCTATGCCCCACCAGGCCAGCCAGCACCGTGCTGCGGGGTTGGTAGGTCGGTGCAGGTTCAGCCTTAAGCTTACTCTGAACCATGCGATGGAATAAACTCCATTTAAAAAACTAAACTAATAAAAATATCTGCTTGTTGTTAAAAATCCAAGCAGTATAGAAGTGTGTCCAGAAACACTTGAAAGCACCTCCTCCCAGCCCTCCCAACTCACTCCCCAGGGGCGACCACTTAGCGCTGTCTCCAATGGCTCCTTAATTTTCCTGCCAGTCACTGGGTTTTGTAGGATCCACGCCATAGCAAGGCTATTTTTAACAAGCATCCCAGGCTTCGGGGGGTTGAGGAGAGGGGAAGAAAAAATATTCCATTTGTGTATTTTTAATCCATGCACATTTGAGCAGTGGCTTTCCTGTCCCTGCTGCCAAGGGTTTCGGGCAATTGATTCGACTTTCTGGGTGTGGGGTAATCCTTTCTCTTCCCTAACGAGGCAGGAGGGCCAGGGAGTGGTGCAGGCAGTGTTTCCGGGGCTGATGGCTGTCTTAGCTGGCTGCCTTCTGATCCTGGCCGTCCCCAGCCCTCTCCCTCTCGGCAGCCTTGAAAATCCTGGCCGGGTCTCCCAGGCCAGAGGAGGCCTGGGAACCTGACTCTTTGTGCCAGACTCATATTTAGAAATGTCTCCAGCCAGAGGTTGGCGTCTGTCCCATTTGGGCTCTGGGCAGGGGGTGCGGTCACATGTCTGCCTTCAAGTGGGCAGATTCTGAGTGGGCAACAGCCCGCTTTGAATATAAACACACTCCCTTTATGCCAAGTTGCTGGCATCTAAGCCTCTGCTCTCAGGCCTTGGGTGAGGGCAAGTACTGTGCCGGTGGGTGATAGGACGAGGGAAGACATTACCAGACTTGGACTGAGCAAAATGGCGGTAGAAGAGGGGTCCTGGTCCCAGCTACTTGGTCCTCCTGGTCACTATTCTTTCTTCACTCTCCTCCAGGTGCCCAGGGTGCAGCCCTGCCTGAGCAGGCAGCCTGCAGCCCCTGGGGGGTGGGGGCAGGGCTGAGCCTCTATCTGAACTTCCCTTTCCTTTCTGGAGTTCTCCAGCCTGTTCCTGGGAGGCCATGTGGACAAGGGTGAGGCCTGGATATGGGGCCACCTGCGGCTGGTCCTGCTCCTTCCCCCTCTCTGTGAGCGGCTGAACCCCTCCATGCCCACATCACACCTGCAAAAGATGGCTTCGGATGATGTCACCCCAAAGGTGCTTTCTGAGGAGCAGACAGCAAATGTTCTACAGTTTCTTGCTCACCCTGCTTTCTTTTCCATGGAAGTACTTGATGATGGATGAATTAGACCAACTGAGCCCAGCCTTAAATAGTAGCCCTCCTGGGTAACAACCATGCCTTGGCCCGCCAAACTTTTTTTTCTTACTCAATTCCTTTAAAGAGGAGCATTCTGGTTCATTCATTCACTCCTGCCTTAGATATTAAGTGAGCACTGACAGAGAGACTTGCAGTTCTTTCCATCTCCCCATCTCACCCTTCTACCGGCCTGCCCGGGGATCAGAGAGTGTGCTCACCAAATCCAGTCTTCAGACACAATCCAAATGCAGCCAGAGGACGTCCCTCCAGCAGCCTGAATCTGGGCCAGTGCCAAGCCCTCAAGCCCCTGGCAGCCTCTGCCTCTCCCTGTCCCATCCTCCCTCCTCCCTACATCTCAGGAGAAGAAAGCTCTGAGAAGTGGTCAAGAAGGCCGAGTAGATATTTTCTTTGTATTTCCTGGCAGCAGTGTGGTAAATACACAAGAATTGAATGAATGAAGGGACTGATGAATAAGTGAGCAAATGAATGGATGAAAGAATAAATGGAAACCTGGTCTCTGTTCCAAAGGAACTTAACATTCAGAGAAAAAGAACCAAGCTCATAAAATGGTGTCACTGTGGAACTGAGGGGAACGCTCAGGAGGAGACTCACCCTTTTGTGGGGAGGGTAGCACTGGCTCAGGGGCGTGGGGAGTGCTGCCGGTGCAGGGGTGAGGGCTGGTGAAATCACACAGGGTGGGTGAGATCTGCACCAAATGCAAGACTGCCCTACTTTCCCTCTGCTGCTGCCCTAAGTGTCCCTCGTCCTTGGGAAAAATTGCCTTTTCATATGGTTGGGAGTGGACGGTGCAATTTTTCTTCGAGGGTTAATTGTTTTGCTGACAGCACAGATAATTAGGAATGAGATTCCTGGAGTGAGGGCGACAGCACCATCTGCTGTGAATATGTTTCAACCCCACCTTGCAGGAGGGCACGAAAGGGCTCCTGTCCCCACCCTCGCCACCCTCCCCACCCCCAACAAAAATTTATGCACTCTAGCTGTTGGCTTCTGGAACTACAGCTGCCAGGTGACTGCAGCAGCAGGAAGGGCTGGAGATGCTTTTAGGGTGCAGCTTCTTCTCCCTCCCACTTGGCATCCAGTGCACCTAGTATGGCTCACTGAGGGCTCCAAGGTTGAACAAGGACCCCCGGCTGCCAGTGCCAAGGGATGACTTGTTTTTCCTGAGGTTTTGACATGGTTCCCTTGCCTGGAGGTGGGCGTGTGGGTGTGCACCAAGCTCCGTGGCTGCTGGTGGTGTGTGGGTCATTTTCCTGCCTAACCCCATGGATCTGCCATAGATCTGTCCTGGGTTTCCTGGCCTTTCCCCCCTACTCCTTATTCCTGATGGAGGTTGGCCCTCCCTTCTCCTGCCAGGTGAGAATTTCCGAGGTGTACATTCCACCATGTTCACAGGAGTAGAGCAACTTCAGAATCAGAGCATCTCACTGTCTAGGAGCAGTGGGCTCTTTCTTCATATGGGATGAAAATTGTGTGGATTTCCCTCCCCCCCCATTTTTATTATTTAGGAATATATCACATATGCAAAAGAACATTGATATGTAATAATGAGGTAATGTTCTTGCTTTGTCCTTTTAGGGGGCTTCTATCCCTTAGTGCTGCCTGGCCCAAAAATGCCTCAGAGGCTGGAGCTGGAGCAAACCAGGTGGCCCAGCAGGCTCAAGGTCAGCACAGCCCCCTAAAGCTGTGGCTATTTATCACAGCCAGTTTCCTCTTTGGCTGAGCTGCTTCTGCTAGCAAGGGTCCCCCACACTGCTGTCTTCTTATTTGTCACTCTGTTCTCTGTGTTTTCTCTGCTGAGATCTGCCTATCAGGGAAGAAACCAAAGGTGTGATTGCTTTTCTGTCTCCCCATCCCCCCACAGCCAGCCTCTGTTCCCCTCCTACTCCTTATTGCCCCACCCTTCCCTGATGTGACATGAAATTAATCTAGGGCCACAATGCTTGCTGGAAAGGGTAACGGGGAGTTGGAAATTCCAGGTTTTTCACAAACATACTGTGTGATCTTTAGTGAGAGTTTTTAACCTCTCTGGTCTCCTGTGTTCTCATCTTTAAAATACCATTTTACATCGCTATTGTGAGATCAAGTGGGTTCAGTGGAAGCAAAAGCAGCTTGCTGGGTATAAGTCAATATAGCCCCTATCACCCTGCTTATGAAATCTGTCTTCACGTCCTTGCCTTCCATTACCATCCTCCTCCCTGTCCATGGTTCTTCCCCTTACTGCAGAGCCGGGTAACCCGGATGGGCACCCTACCTGCAATAGCTTCTTCTCAGGTCTCTTGACATCTGGAAGATGATATCTGTGGTTGGGGTGGGCACCAGGATCACAGCCAACTGAGTGGCAGGAGCCCATGCCATTCCCAGGAGTGGGGGCTGTGTCTGATCAGCAGGGTGGTGCCAGTGTGGACTTGGTCTTCCGAGACGGGAGACCTCCAGCCTGCTTCTTGCCAGAGTTTGCCACCTCTGACTGTGAACCGTGGTTTTGGCTATGAAATGTGGTGATCCCGTGGAGCCAGTGTCTGTCCCTTACCCGGTGAGGTTTACACCCCCCTTTGTCCTTGCTCTGAAGTCAGGGCTGTGAAAGGCTCCAAACCACAGCAGAGGCTGTCTCAGAGGCTGGACTTCAGGAATGGAGAAATGTCCCCAGCTGAAGATGGCCTGTGCTCAGTAGCGCCTGATTCTTTCTCTCTCCTAGGCGATGAGGTTCTGTTGGTGGATAAGATGAGTGGTGAGGGTGGGTCTTTCAGGCAGAGACAACAAACTATGTAGAGGGAAGAAAATAGGAATGAAGTGAGGATGTATTGTGTATGCATGCTCATGTGTGCATACTCGCACACGCATGCCCACAAAGGTGCACAGGAATTCATGGCAGCCTGGGGCAGGGCAGGTGAGCTGGGCTTAGCAGTGAAGGTCCTGGCTGAGGTGTCTCTAGAGACACCAGGAATTGCTGAACCTAATAACAAAGAGCAACAAGAAGATGGCTGGAAAATTCTAGAATAGTTAAAACTTGCGCATGTTCTCTGGCCCTGGTGGTAACAGAGGCCTCTGTTCTTCTTGTAGGTCTCCCCTGAAGCAGCTTGGAGCTTAGAGGGGGCCATCCAGCCAGGAGAACAAGAAGGGAAGGTGTGGAGCATACCCAGGGCCTGAGGAGTGAGCATAACCCACAGCCTGTTGGACCCGGAGCCTCTAAGTGGGGGGCTGCACCAGTGGGGAGACTCAAGAAGAATCGATGCTTCGGCCCAGATGACATGTACACGGTGTAATGACAGGTAATGAACCTGAGGCTCATCTATCCTTTATGAATGATGTTGAAGGTAGGAGAATATATCAGCTTGCAGGTGACATAAAATGTCAACCCTTGGGAAGATAACTATGCAAACAAAGCACAGTAAGGCCTGATAAGATGATAGATGGATGCTTTGCAGTTATTAGTTTCTGCCCCATGTGCTTGCTGAGCCAGGCACTGGAAGATTTAGCATCAGGTGGGCTCACTCCTGCTCCTTCTGGGAAGCCCTGATGCTTTTATGGGTGGGAAGAACTCAGTGTAACAAATCAAGCCATCATTATAACTCATCAGAACCCTTGGGATGCAGGGAGTGGATGCCAGTGGGGAAACAGAGGCAGCTCAGGGTGAGGGAGCCTTCATGTGTCTATACAGAACCTTCAGGATTGGTTCAGACTTCCTGGTGACAGGTTGGTATTTCATGCAAAAGAAGGAAAAGAGGACTTTGTGACTCCCTCTATCCCTCCAAGATCTAGAGCAACTAGCTGATGACCAGGGGTGTCTGGGGGGCCATGAATAGGGATCTGGAGATGTCAGGGGTATCTGGCAGACATCCCAGGGCCAGCAGTAGATCTGGGGAAGTCAGCCAATTAGGGGGGCATCAGGCAGGTTCTCAGAGCCTAGAAAGCAGGGCCCTGAGGCTGGAAGGACAGGGGCCGACTGGGACTGGAAATCCCAAATGTGAGCTCTGACCCAACAGAGAGCCCTTTTCAATCGGTCATCTTGTCTTCACTGTGTGTGTCCAACAGGGAACCACTCTGGCAAATTCCAACTTGAGAAAATAAAGGGCTAGGGCTGGAGCAAAAATAGCTTGGGGCCTTGAGAAACTAACCAGGGGCAGGGGAGAGGCCAATGGCCTGGGGCAGGAGGTCTGAAGGGGTGTGGCAAATTCCATTCCTGTGCAGGCCAGTGTCAGGGTCCACAGAGTTGAGCCAAGGGCTAGGGAGGGGTAGAGTGTTCAGACTCCTGGGTGGCCTTATTTTAAATCAGACTTGAAGAATAAGACAAAGAAGGAATCCAGAAATCTGAGCCCAGCTCTCAAGAAATTGATCAGTGCACGGGTACCTGACCAGCCAGGACTTGGTTTCTGTTTATGAGGAAATGGAAGGGAGCTGAACTCTGCGGACCCCAGCAGAATAGTCAGGGCGCTGGCTATGCCTGGAGGCGCTTAGCTGGGGAGCTGGCAGCCCCACAGGGGCTATCCCTGGGGAACCAAGACTCTGGTCAACTGGCACTGGGCTATTCCTTGACCCCACCTTTCAGGGGGAGAGGTTGTATTTGCATCTCAGACTTGACTGGGGACCTGGGCAGGGCTGACTCTGAAGGGCTTCATGGTGGGAGGAGATGGGGACAGGAGACAGAAAAGGTGTCGTCCTGTAGTGTGGGGGCAAGGGCTTTTATCGTGTGTGCGGTCTTAGGAAAGTACGGGGCATACTTCCTGATCAAGGTGAGAAAGTTGAAAAAGAACATGGTTGATCAGAAGTTTCTTGACCTAGTACGAATATTTACTGATACCTATTGTGTGCTAGGTACTGTGCCTGAGGTGTGAAGATGCATGAGGTGTGTCTGCTCCCTAGGAGGGAGTTGGGGGCAACGGAGGGATCATGGGTATGGAGATAGTTCCAGCACCCTATAAGCTTCAGGTCTAGGGCAATACTTATCACTCACTGGCCAGTGGAAGAATTAAATAAAATGAAACATGTAAAACACTTAGCACAGCAGCTGGCCCCAAAATAAGTGGCTGGTACATTTAGTTTACCTCCATTATTCTACTCTTGGAGAAGTTCTCAGTCTGGAGGGGTGGGTGGTAACAAAGAAGGCTGGGAGAAGTTCACCCTCATTCCCAAGGCTTCCATTTGCTAATGGGCTTCGAAGACCTGGTTATCAGAATCCCCCAGTTATGGAAAATGTGGTAGAAGAGGGATCTGAACGCTCAGAACTAGTGACTGTGTTCGAGTGCCTTGGCAATTGCTGGGCCCAGGGATTCTCCCTGGGCACAGAGTCGGACTGAGGGTGGTGGGGCAGGTCCTGGAATTTACAGAACTGTCGAGGAGAAAGCCCTTGCTCAACACTTTCCCTCTTCCGAACCGTTGTTGAGAGTGGGCAGAGTGACATGGGTACCAAAGTGGAGGCAAGATGTGGACCCTGGAGCAGGGCTGCCCAGGAGAGGTGGAGCACAAGCCACAGAGGCAGGCCACACAATATGACTTGCAATTTTCTAGTAGCCATGTTAAAATAGGTAAACATAGGCAAGTGAAAATCATTGCAATGTGATTCATTGAACTGGGTATGTCCAAAGTATTATCCCTTCAAGTACCATCAACATAAGAATGAATAAGGAAGTTACAGCCTTCTTTTCCTACAACGTCTATGAAAGCCATCCCAAACCACCCAAAGAAACTTGGAACCCAACCCAGGGATCCTACTTTAAAAAATCCCTCTCTCTGGTCTTCAAGCCTCAGCCTTTGAAACAAAGGCCCCTCCCTGCCTTCCCTGCCTGCTCTCTTTTCCTAGCCATAAATATGCAAAATGACCCATCATCATAGCACTGGGTTGCTCTTTCTGGGAATGGCTGGGGGCTGGGGGTAGTGACGTTTGTTGTTCTGCAAATGGCATCTGCTCTAGTCACTGACCCCCAACAACAGCAAGAAACAGTAATCACAACTTGTTAGTGCGGCCTCCTGAGGCACTGCCAGCATTCCACAAGACCCAGTTCCCCTCTGCCCAACCCAGCCCAATATGAAGAATGGGTAAATAATACCTGCCTACAGGTTTTTCTGAGACTCAAATTGTTACAGGGGAGGGGGAGGGACACCTCAGAACCCCCAAACCTCCCCACTCTAAATGGGGTCTGCTATCCGCTGCATCAAGACAAAACATAGAAGGCCTTTAATGAGAAGGAACTTTAATACAATTAGTAAACAATACAGAAAAGACAAAGAATATTGTTACTAAATCCAGCATTCAGAGTTATCCATCCCCTCAAGGGTAAAAGTCTAGCCCAACAGGATTGGTCCAAAGCAAGGCCCCAAAACCTGCCACAAGTCTAAAGCACCTTTTGGTAGAGACCCATAGAAAAGGGTCAGACAAATCTGGGAGGAAGAGAGCAAAATTAAAATCAAGATAAAAGCTGCCATTGTTAAGCTCCCCACAGGTCTCTCACCCTCATCTCTTTCATCCAGTCCAGGACCAAAAAGCAAGCACAGTTTCTTCACATTTCTCTGCTTCAGGTGCCTCTTCCAGGTCTCCTAGCTGCTCTGCATCCTGCTTCCTTTTGTTCTTTCTTCCTTCCTTCCTTCCTTCTCCTGTCTTTTCTCTAGCTTCTTCTTATTCCTGCTCAGCTCTACCCTCCTTAGGGTGTGGCAGGGATCCTGGAACTTGCCTTTTCCTGGGAACCACCCTGTTACAAAATGAGACAGTGTATGTGAAAGTCCTTGGTGAAGTTATAAAATGTCTTTGAGACTCTTCATTCCCTACCCAGGGGTGTCTTCTGGTTGAGGATCTGGGTTGCTTCAAAACTGTTCTTCCACTAGCCCACCCCATGGCAGGTTCGACCCCCAAGCACAGGTCCTCTCACAGGGGGCCCAGCTGAGACACCTGCTGGGTGCTCCTAGTGCAGAGGGAGGCACCACTGAATTAACCCTTTGCCTCCTATTCTCCTTTGGGAGAGGGGAAGGAACTCTGTCACTGGCAGCAGTAGGTTTCCCTGACATCTGAGTTTGGACTCTACGAGATTATCATAGAAGTCCTTAATCTGTCCTGGGTTTAAGGGGAGCAAAGTACAGACTGAGCTGAACTGGGCCTGCTAAGGATTGTGCAGTCAGGAAGGAGGTTTGAAGGGAGCGTCTCTGGGCAGATCCTGTGTCTTCCTGGCGTGAGGGAACATGGGAAGAAGGTGCAAGTGGGTCATTTGAAGAGAAACTGGGTGTCAGCTGCACTGAAATCAATGCAAAGTTTGCAGAACAATTGCAAGTTCTCCGGAATATGGACTGCCACAGCGTTTTCAAGGTTGGGTCAACATTTGATCATGTGTGATGGGGTCAATAATTCTTTGAAGCTCACAGCAGCATGTGGGTCCCTGTGTTGCTGCTTCTCTAGAAGAGAGGGTCCCCCTTGTCCCGCAACATCTGGTTCCTGCTTCCTGCTGCCTCTCCTGGGGCCTGACCTCTCAGGCCAGTCACAAATCTTAAGTGTCCTCTAAACCAGAGACATTGTGAATTAATATGTATTTTTCACATCGTATTATTTGTTATTAAGGTAACGGTGGTTTACAGTATGACTTAACACCTACCTTGGAAGGTGATCTGTGGCACATTTTGGGGACAGTAGGGAAGAGGGTTCACAAAGCCCAGCAGGTTTTGGTACAGATGTTGCCCATTCTAAGTTTGCTGCTATCCTCGATCTCAATGTTCTTGTCCATTACCTGGACATGATGACGTGCGCTGCAGTGACTGAGTCCTGTTGCCTGGTATGCATGCATTTGAAAAGTGAGAGTGCTATGAACTGTGATCTCTAAAGAGCTGAGAATATCACGGTAACACTCTTTTCCTTCGAAGTCTAGCAGCGTGTAATTCTGTTCTTCAAAATTAGTGTCTTTATTGCTTCCTGGGGGCCCACAGAGAACCTTTTCTGATATATCACCTGAAAATTGTACAGCGGGGAGAGGCAGTCACATTGCCCTTGACTGACAACCTTCACATGGGTATTCAACAATTTTAATTTTTCATGATTCCTCTGATAAAAATAGGGCCCAACTAAAAACAAATACATTTGTATTTTCCATCTTCTTAATTAGTTTCTAATTTGGGGGTTCTTATTAGCTCAAAATCATCTTGCTGAAATGGTCCTTGGATGATAAAAAATGTGAAAACCACAATCAATTCTAGAGAGATCTTACTATTTAATTATGCTGATTGGAGCACTAGAGACCCCTGGCAAAATGAACCTCTTAGAATAAGCTTGATTTGTGTAATTTGGTTTTTAAAATTTTTGGATGCATATTTATCATGTTCAACTATGTGTTCTTGTTCTCCTTGAGATTCCGATTCATCTCCTAAGAGTGGGGTGGAGGGATCTGTGGGCTGCTCAGACCCTGGGACCCCAGCTTAGCCCCTGGAGTTGCTGGTTGGCTCAGACCTGTAGAGAAAGCAGAGTCCCCAGCTTGTCTGGTCATTTTAAAATGTCTTTTCTTTAAAGGAAAAAAAAAAAGAAAGGTAAAAGGTGACCCAGAGACAGACGAGGAAAGGTTAAGTAGAATTTTGGAGCTTAATGGTGAGAGTCTGTGAAGTCTTAGAAACTGGGTGAATCTGGGTTAGATATGTATCTAGAATCAAATTCTAGAATGTCTGTAACTTTGGTGACACTGGGAAGACCTAGTTGCTTAGGAAGATATGCCCCTGAGTGCCGGAACCCATGTACCGATTTTAGCTTTGATAAAAGTTGGGCAACCAGATGCCTGTGATAGGAAGGATCCTGCACTACCCAGAACATTTTCTCACCATAAAGCTGAACCTACATCTGCTTAAGTCTGTAGATCTAACTGGCATTTTATAGGGACTAGCGGAGCGTGGAAATATCACTGCAGGGTGGCCACCACCCAAGCCAAGGCAGGAGGAGCTCCTTAGGCCAAGTGAGGGAAAGTCAGGAGATGCTGCAGGGAGAATAGTTCTAGACTGATGGAGTCAGAGACATGCCAACCAAATGTACTCTGGGTGTGGTTTGAATCCTGCCTCAAGTCTACCTTGGACTTATTTGAGAGAATCAGGAAGATTAAACATAGATTGGGTGTTATTGGAATTATACTTTTTTTAGGGTACATGATATTGTGGCATTGTTACATAATGAAGTATTTATAAATGATGTAATAGCTAGGATTTTAAAAAATATTTCAGAAAAAAGGTAGATAAGTCAGAAATAGTAGAATGTTGAAGATTGTGAAGCTAGTTTGGTGGTGGGTGATGGATATATGGGGATTGATTGTACTTTTCTGTTTGTGAATATAAAAATTCAATAATAAAGTAAAAAAATAAGGAGAAATGTCTTCACCAGTTGGCTGAACCCTGAAAATTTACCATTAGTGCTTTATTGATCAAGCTTAAGCCTTTCTTAGCCTGTGTGCAGTTTCTCCTGGGAAAGTGCTTTAACTCCAGGAAAGTAACAGTGGGGCAGCAGAACATTTCCCCAGAACAGGATTCTGTAGTACAGAGAAGGCTGCATTGAATGAAGCCAAATCGTTTCCTTCAGAGCCTTGGTTATGCTAATACACAGGGTGGTTATAGCAATGCAGCCTTCTGCAGAATGATATGTTGTGTGCTTTGGAGGAGACAGAAACCTTCGGCCCCTCCGAGGAAAATCAGAGTAAGGTCAGAAGCCTGGGATTCCAGAGTTGTCTACTGACTGGCTAGTCATTGCCATGTCACCCAGACTTTCTGAGACTCAGTTTTCTTGTCTGTAAAATGAGCTTAATATACGCTGCCACCTACCTTAGAGAATATGAAAGGGCTTCACACAATATATAAAGCCCAAGAGCAAGTTCTGGGATTGTTTGGTACTGTTTTCTGACTCAGTCCACAAGTATTTGCTGGGCTCACGGCTCTCATGCAGGTATATAGTCTGACATCACCTAAAGTAAGGACGATTGTGGGTGCCACGTGCTCAAGAAATAAGGGGGGTGAAGCAAGTTCTCTGTTCTATGGGAGCTTACACCAGACCCAGGTGGCCCATCAGAATAAATAGTGCTGGGGACCAGCAAACTCATCTACCTGAGGATACACCAGAGGTTCAGATTCAGAGGAAAGGGGGCTTGGTCTTGGCTGGGGAGGTCCACAGAGGTCACCTAGAAGAGGTGACACTTGACCTGGGTCTCAAAGCTCAGGGAAGATTTGGGTGGCCCAGCCTTTGCTGGTCACATTACTCAGCTGGACAGGTCCCCGTGTTCCGCCTCCACGCGCCCACGGGCTGCAGCTGAGCACACGGACCTTGTTTGGGGCATGGTTTTTACCCGCCCAGGAGGCCCCCGTCCTTCCTGTCCAGCAGCAGGGTCCATGCTCCCCTGCCCGGCCCTCCTGCCCCCCCCCCATCCTCTCTCTGTCTCCACCCCGTGTCTGTTTCCCACCGGAGTCTAGAGAAGCTGGATTACTCATCCTGTCTACATCACTGACTCCTGCCCTCTCTTTTAAGTTAAAAAAAAAAAAGTCTAAGCCACAGAAACAAAGCAATAAATTATGACTCAGACACTCAAGCCTTCATGTGGAAATGTTTATTATCATCATCAAATCATTCCTTAGGACTGTGAGAAAGACAACCTGAGTGGAAGGTTTGGAGAGGGTGGGCAGCAGTTGCTTAAGCAGAGGTGAAAGGATTAAGTGGGGCAAAGGTTGCTGGCCTGGTTCCTTGGGTACAGAGAGCTGGCTGGGGGCTCTAGCTCCCTTGCAGGGTGTGCATGGGGTGTGAATAGCAGGCAGGGGTACTTGTTAGTGAAGAAAGGCATGGTGCTTTTATTTGCACAGCAGAAATGAAAGAAAAGGCCTAGAAAAGGACAGGGCTGGGTGGTGGAGGCTTGCCGACAACAAGGAGGCTCAGGCTGCGCCTTGCCTTGTCTTCAAATGCTGGCACATTTTAAGGCTCACTAAGCTGTTAAGTGTCGCTATTTCAGGAAGGCCTTGCCCAGAGCCCGGCACAAAGTCGGCTCCTGCTGTGGATTCTCACCATGAGGACGTGGGCCCCAGGTTTGGGCTCAGATTGTTGGTGATGCTGAGTTTAGTTGGGTGTTGAGTTTTTGTCCTTGAGTGTCATGGTCTTCAAGTGTCAAATGGAATAACCAGCCCTCTCCCCCAGGATGGTTGTGAGGAGAAAAAGTTCTTGGCCCTCAGGGCCCCTCAACAACTTTTGTTTTCAAATTTTCTCCTTCTGCCACTGAGAGGTAATGAGGCGTGAGATACATTGCCTTGAGCCTCATTTTATTTCTCTATTAAATGGAAATCATTAGACTACCTGTCTTACTGATACCATTGAACTATGAAGAGAATTTAGTGGGCAATGTGTGTGAAATACTTTAAAGAGTAAAAAGAGTTAGGGAAACATTTTTTAAAAATGCACTCACATGCACATCCATAAATACATACAAACTCAGAAGCCAAAATCTGAATGCAGCTCAGCGTGGCTGGGGGTGGGATTCCCAGGGCTGGTTTGCATTGTGCTGTTTGTCCATTCCACTCTCCAGGGGTCACTGTTGGCTCCCTCCCTCGCCCCAGAGTGGGGGCACACATGGATAGGCCCACAGATCTGGCATCCAGCTCTGCCTCCGAAGCAGCAAGTTACATACTGCTTCCTCAGACCCAAAATTGAGTTGAAAACTGCTGACCACAGCATATCCAGAGAAGCCAGCAGGTCAGGGAGTTAGCACCTTTCTAAGCTGTAAAGTGGTGACCAAGCCGAAGAGGCCCCATCTTAATCTGTCACCACATCCTCCTAGCCCTGTGAACAGAAGACTTGATAATGCTTGCTGGTTGATTAACATACACCCTGCTATTTCAGCTGCTTTTGGGGAGACAGCAGCAATTATTTTCATATTAGAGGGACACTTTGGAAAGAAGCAAACCCTGACCCTGCTCCTCTGCGGCTTTTCTGAGTCACGGGGGGGAGTCTTCTCCCAGCCCTGATGGAGAACTGTCAGGTGGCTGTTGGGGCTGAGACCAGCCATCCGTCTACCCGCTTATTCTAATTCACTGTGTAACTCAGCACTCACTCAGGGCTTTGACTTGGAGTTCATGGTTCATCTTTAAATGAACACTAGTCTGGACTCTTCCATTTATTGTTGGTGGTAACAGTGACCTAGCAGCCAGGTGGTGAGCTCTAGAACGCCAGGTCTGCTTTCTTTTGGTCCAGTATTTCCCCACTGCTGGCCACATAAAAGATCCTCCACAAATACACACTTGTTATATTTTAAGGCCACATGGTGTAGGGCAAAGTGTACAGGGCTGAGTTGGGAGACAGGACTGTCAACCCAGCATTGCTGTTAGATTGTGTGAGGCTAAGAGAAAAGCCTCTTGACCTCTCTGGGCCTCAACTTCCCACCCACTGGCTGGCACAGGGCTGGGAAGGGGTGTTTCCGCTGAGCCTCTGACTTAGCACCCCAGCCCAAAGGGTGATACAGTGAATCAGAGAGATCTGTGTTGCAGTTACAAAACTGGTAACTGCTTCATAGAGGAAAAATAACCACTGAACAGAACAGAAGTGCCTTCCTAAAAAAATAAAAACGTGGGGTGCCTCCCAACAGCGTCACTATCAATTTCGGAAAATGTAATACATGTTGTACATTTAAAAATCATGAGTAATATACACCTATGGCATATGATTGTTATATATAATAAATAGAACCATATTACACAGAAATGGGGTCAAGGTGTATATTATGTTCTACAGTTTGTGTTTTTACTTCCCTATCTTAAAAAAAACCTTATTTATCACTCTAACTGATACTATGGTTCCTGATAATTTAGATATAATTTATTAATAGGCTAGAATTAATGTCACCTCCTCGATAGGCCTCCGGTGGTGGCAGTCCATTCTCATTGAGTCCTCAGTTGGCCACCCCCTCCTACTCTGAGCAGGTCCTCGAGGAGCCCGAGAGAGGAAGAGCGCAGATGTGGCTGACAGCGCTGCCTCTCACTCTGCTCGAAGCTTCTCCAAGGAGTACTGTGGGCCCGCTGTGCCAGGGCACGTGTATGTGCCAGAGTTGGAGGCATGGGGGCCAAGCTGGAACTTAGTGAGGAAGGCTGGGTGGGTGTGTTGGGAGGCTGGAGCATGGGGCAGGGTACACTGGGCTGGCAGGAGCCTGAGAAGGGGAACACTACTTCGCATAGTGCAGTCGGTTTGCTGGAACCTCACTGGGGTGAGGTGAGGCAGGCTGAGCAGAGTTAAGCACTGTGGGGGCCCTAGCCCTTCTACCTCCCTGCTTCCTCCAGTGAAGAGGCAGGGGGTGCCGGCTGAGGTGGCCAGACAGAGCAGGCTCCCTCTGTCCTGTTTCCAACTCCCTTCTGGCATCCTGTGATTATGGAACCCCATGACGAGAACGGTTAACATCCCATTTTCGAAAAGTGCAGAAGAGAGAAATTTTGGGTTCGCATGCCTGAAGTTACTTCCCATTTTCTCTTGTGTTTAATTGAACTAGCATTTATGAAAGGTAAAGCATCCCTACTCAAAATGATAACTCAAATGATAGATAAAGGTGTACGCCAAAGTTTCTCATTCTCACCCTGTCCCCTTCTACACTATCCCTGCCCCCCAAGTTATCCCCTATAAGCAGTCATTTATATTACATTCTGGTGTCTTCTGTTATGCTAAAATGCAGAAACCTGCATGTGTATTCTTAGTTTACCACTTCACCGTATGAAGGGTAGCCCACCATATACTATATTCTGTACTTTGCTTTTTATGCACACTTGTTTTATACTAAGGTAACACAACCTATTGAAATCTCTCCATATTAGTACCTAGAGCACTTCTTAGGGGTCTTATTTAATAGCAGTATTGTATTCCATAGCTGCATAGGCAAAGTTTTTATTAACTGAGTCATTTCCAGTGCTTTCCCATTAAAAAAATTCTGTAAGCTGATGTTTGGGTATTTTGTTGCATTTGTATGTGCTTTAAAGTAAAAACCAATCCAAATCTTTTCTTGATGGGCGCATAGTATGTATTATCTATGAACAGATAAATAAGCAGGATTTTGTCCCCAAATTTCTATGTTCTGTCCCCCAAGTGACTCCATTTCCTGGTCCCCTAGCATCTATTATCAAAACATCTGCCAAGAGGTGGTGTCTTTGCCTTCCCAGCTGGGCTGCTGTCTGTAGTCTTTACTTTCATTTCCTTTATGGTTTCAGTGAAGTCTCAAGAATCCCAGGCCCTTAAGATTTGGGATCTCAAAGCCTTCCCTGAGTGGTGCTCAGGGAAGCTGAATGCAGCTGTAGGTGCTGTGTGGTCTGGACCAGTCAGAGGGCCTGGATTTCAGTTCCACATTGCTGCTGCTGAACTGACTGACCCTGCACAAGCCCCTCCTCTCACCTGTTCCACAGGTGAGCTGGGCACCCAGGGTTTTTTCCCATCCTAACATTGTGTGGTTCTAGGAGCAGCCAAGTGGTGTTAAGTACAATTTTAAAATCCTCAGGTCCAGAATAGCCATCAAGTGTCACTCTCTCAACTAGGGCCTGGCGCTGGCATTCCTTCACCTCCCTGGGTGGCTGGTGTGCTTTCTCAACGTGAAATCAAAGCTTTGTTGAGCTGACTGGTACGGGGTAATAAAATGAGGCCCATGTGTAGATTCCCATCATTCATATGCACTTTCATTTGGCTGCAGATTTGTGAAGCCCTTTCATTGCTAGTGCATGAAAAAGGGATATTTCACACATGTTTCACATTAGCACTGTGAATTAGCCCTGAGTGAATAAGAATCAATGGCAACAGCCACTGCCGCCCGAGAACTCATTTATATTGTATTATGGATGCAGTGGCCCACCTTTGACTGCCATCTTGTCAGACCCAATAACGTAATCACAATCATAATAATAACTTAGATTTTCATTATGGGGGTCGCTTCCCCAGCTTTGCCTCCTGCTCATGTGCTTTCTCTGTGGTCTGTTTGTTCCAGTCCAAGCTCATTTGAAAAAGGGACTCTCAGCCTCATTTATCACTTAATCAATTAGTAGACCAATCAATCATTCAATCCAATGTTGTCATGTATTGCACCCCTCAAATGCGTGTGTCCCCATAGAACACTTGACCCTGTCCCCACATCCTGGGCACCCTCTTCCTGTGACCAGTACCACTGGCTGCTTTGTCCACTGGGCCTCCTGCTTCAGCCCCACCTGTCCCCACCCCCACGTGTCAAGTATCTGCCCTTCTCTGGGTGGCCCGTGTCACCCCAGCGTGGCATCTCAGCAAATCTCTCTCATTATTTTCTGCCACCCCACCACACCCCAGTCCTCACATGTCATGGAAGTTGCCATGGTAAATATGCCTATCTGATCGTGTTACTCCCTCTGAGACCCTCTTGCGGCATCTTGTTGCTTCTAGGCTAAAGGTAGAAATTCTTACCTGGGCCTGAAGGACCTGCACCCTCACTAGCCTCCTCCTATGCCCTCTTCACTTTGGTTTGTAGAATATCAGTGCTCTTCCTGCCTCAGATGGCGTGTACACCACCCTCCAGGTGCTGGGTTCCACTCTGCGCACCCATCAGAGCACAGCCTACTGGCCCCCTTAGTCCTTATCACCGTTGTGAATAAACATCCCACCAGCTGTTTCATATCTGCCTCCTCACTAGAGGGCAGATGCCACTAGGGACAGCTGACCCTGGCACAGCCCCCCAGTGGAGCAGGAGTGTGTTAAGTGAGGGACGGTGTGAGTAAGCTGTGTGCTGGAGAGCGGAGTAGGGGGACATGGGAAGACAGGACACCCTGTGATTTTTTTTTCAAATAGCAATGCCATAAAAAAACTACGGCAAACTCTTGCAACTACGAAGGTCTTCAGAGGTGGTTCCAGGCCTAAGCCCCTCTTCTAGGGAGGACACATAGATCTGTGGGTAAGACCATGGACTCTGGAGTCTAACTGCCTGCCTTCTTGCTGTGTGCTCTTGAGCAAGTTGCCTAACCTCTCTGAGTCTGACTTTCTTAACCTATAAAACAGGGACAATACTTTGTCCAGAAAACCACTGTGAGGATTAAATGAGATTAAATTAAATGTGTTGTGAAAACTAAAGGAGGAACTCCAAGCAAGATGCACAGTGCAGCACTAGCCCTGGACACTTCCTGGCTGCTATGATGATGAGGACAAAGAGCAGCACTGAAGCTCAGAGAGGTTAGCCTTCATGGCCACACAGTGACCGGTGCACAGCCTGGTTTTCTGTTCCGGCCGCTGGACTGGGGGATCTCCCAGAAGTGCTTGCACTTGCCCTCCAGAGATTCTGGTCATGTTGCTATAATGCACTGGTGCTAAACTGGGGTGATTTTGCCCATCCCCCTTTCAGGAGACATTTGCTGATATCTGTGGACATTTTTATGGTCACAGATGCGGAGGGGGGAAACCATCTGGTGGGGGGAGGTCAGGGATGCTGTTACACACCCTACAATGCACAAGGTCTCTTTCCCCAACAGAGAAGCTCCAGATCTCCAAAGTACTGAGGTTGAGACACCCTGCTATGGTTGTTTACAGGCTGGTCCTGGGCAAACTAAGTCCACCAGAAACTGATCTGGTGAAGGGCAGCTTCTCTAATAGGGCAGGAGGTGCCCGTCAGCCTTACTCCAGGGGAAATACCGCCTGGTTTGGGGCTAAGCAGGGTGAAAGCCCGGAGATGGAATGTAGTGAAGGATGTGAGTCAAAATAGCTGTTTGGAACAAAAAGAAAATATAACAGGCGCAGCCTGACGAGATGTGTATGGGGTTTGGGCAATGTGGATAATTTTTCAGAGTGGCATCTTCGCCAGAAGCTTTCAGATGCCAGCACCCACCTCCCCCGATTCCTCTTCCAAAGGGCCTTTGGCTCATTTGAGACTGTGCTGCTCGCACAGAGCTGTGGCTCCTGGCTGGGGCAGACCGAGTGCAGCCTGTGCATCTGTCAGCCGCTCTGCGAGCAGGCTGCCGACTCCGCCTGCCCTTGGGAGGTGTGAGGACTCAGGGTAAGTGTAAATCACACTCCATGCAGTTCCCCCAGCCCCAGCCCGGCACCATTTTCACCTAGGAAGTCTAATAAAAATGCATTCCAAGTCCTAGTCCTAAAGGTGGAACGATGGAGAGGAGCTGGGGAGGGGAGCCAGCTCAGGGCCGCCTTGATTAAACGTATCTCAGCCGCAGGGTTTTTCTGGCCTTAGGAGCTGCCCCGAGGCCCTTGGCAGTGGGTGTTCCTGGTCTAGGCTACACTCCTGGCCTGTGAGGAGGCCCTGAGCCCAACCCACTGTGAGAGTTGGCAAGGGATATGCTCAGCTCATCTCATGACTGGTCAGACCCTGCCGAGGCGCCTCCCTTACTCAGGGGATGCATTGTCCAGGGCTTCCCCCCGGGGAGAGCTGCAGAGAGGCTGGTGGGCATGAACCACCCGCTGGGGAGGGGCTGGGAAAGCTGGGTCAGGCCGCTTGAACAGTGGTTCTCAAACCTGACAGCATATTAGAATTGCCTGGAGGCATTGGGAAAATTCCAATGCCTAGGCTGTACCCCAATACTATTAAGCAGCTTCTGGGAGTGGCACCAGTAATTTTTCAGTTTCTCCAAGTGATTCAATGTGCAGCAAAGGCAGAGGATCATGGATTTAAACATCCCCTCCCCGCTGACCCGCACCCCTTACCATGCCCTTCCTCCCCTAGACCGTAGTATTCTGGCCATGCTGAGGCCAATAATGAGGGCATAGAGGGAAGCCCAGTTGGCATTCAGGGAGGGCCCATCATGAGGAGGCAATCGTGCGGTTCACAGACTCTGGGTGAGGAAGGAGTGTCACCCATCTGACTACACAGATGGCCAAGGTTTTGGGTCCTGTTGGCTGCAAGGGCATCTAAGAAGGAGCATGAGGATCCAGAGGTAGGGAGGACCCAGAGCCAGGATCTGAGGGGCAGGACTGATGTTGGCAGCTCCATGAGCCTGGCAGGGTGCTCTTCAGGTGAGGAGCGAGAATACAACGTGATGCTGTAGAGTTTATCTGGCTTTGTTTGCGGTTACTTGGATGTGGGTCTAGTCTTTGTTTCCAGCCTGGGAGTCCCCGAAGAGTCAGCAGCCTTGGCATCATTCCATGCAGGGTTTGGCCACTTCTGCAGGCCCTGCTGTTCTATCATAGGTCCTAGCAGCCTCTTCCTCACCTAGATTCTTATAATGGCCTGCCAGCCTCTGTCTGCCCCCAAGAGTCTTTTCCAAGCCAGCATCCAGAGGGATCCTTCTAGATGTGCTGAGTAGTTTCTCCCTTGCTCAGAATCTTCTAGTTCTCCCTCCTCTTGTTGCTCAGAATAAAAGCCAAAGTCCTCAGAGGGGCCCAGAAGGGCCCTGTTTCCTCCCCTGATGCATCTCCCCACCTGCCCCAATCATTCCTCTTCAGCCTGCCCACCCCCACCACTCACCTCCCCCAACCCCAGCACTCTTGCCTCTGGGTTTTTGTCTCAGATATGCCCTCTGTCTGGAAGCTCAGCCTCCTAGAAATCTGCAGGCCCCCCTCCTTCACCAGTTTCAAGTCTTTGCTTGAATGTCATTTTCCCAGACACCTGCTCCCGGTCTCCCGGATCTTCACTTCTGTGCATAGCACTCATTCACTGGCTGTGTTTTGTTTCTTGTCTACTTCCCCGCGCGAGGAGGTGAGCTCCAAGGCAGGATTGTTTCTATTAGATTTGTTGATGTAAACCCGGAACATGGGACAGCATCTAGCCCGCTGGGTACCCAATAGATTTGTTTCTGCTTTTCCCTCTTTGCACCATTGATGCTTACAGTGGGTTTAATCACAATCTTTGGCTCCTGACATTCTCTCTACTGGTCCAGGCATGATCAGTTTTTATTTAATTATGTTTCTACTTAGTAATTTTTATTAATGTAATAAGCACCCAAGAGCTCATCACTCAAAACAAAGCTAGGATTTGACAAAAGCTACCTCCAAACATCTGATATTGCTCAAGTCACCCCCATGCCTGGCTTATCTAGTTTCATTGCATTTATATGGATTCCAAAAAAGTGTATTTTATCGTGGTTATTTTTAGCCTTATACAAAGCCTGTTAGGCTGTACGTGATCTTTAGAGTCCTTTCCACTTAACATCACATTGTTAGATTCCACCCACAGTATTGCATGTGCTGGGGTTCCTCTCTTTTGAAAAGTAATGGTGGAATATTTAACTTGAGGTACCCCTCCTCACTCCCCCATAAACTGTGACAGCTTGTGATAACAGCTGACATCTATTATGTATTTACTTACGAGGACTCTGCTAAGTGTTTTATTAGCCCTACTTAACAGGTAGGAAAACTGAGACACAAGAGATGAGACACTGGTCTAAAGTTAAACCCAAGTGGCTCAAAGGGCAGAGGCAGGATTTGAACCCATATTGTTGGCTCCAGAGGCTGAGCTCCTACCCCTGCATCACACAGTCCCTGGAAAAGGATATGAGTGAATAAACTTGTGCATACTGATCACTGTGCCAGCCCTTTAGGAACCCCACTGAATGGTTCTTGATTACCATTAGAGGTTCAACACACACACACACACCGGCAGGCTGGCATTGCTCAAAATGCATGTTAATGGACAGAAAAATTATAGTAGGAGAACTAGACCTTGCCTTCTGATGCTTGCCTGTCCATTCCTCCCTATCTCTGTCTCTGTCCATCTCCTCTCTATTGAACAAAACAAAACAGAAATACCATCTGGGCCCTATACTTATAGGGGTCGATGGGTTGATGACTTAGAACCAACCCCAACAGGCTGGGCCTGTAGGCTTGGCTCCTGGCAGAGGGGAACAGTCTAGGAACTGTTGGAGGAAGAGGCCTGTTGATAGCCGTTTGTCCCTCCACACCAGGGCCCAGGTGGCGGCAGGGGTCTCAGCAGAGCTGGGGGATGTGATCGCCAGCGTCAGAGAGGGCTGGGCCTTCCAGGGCCCCTGGCCACCAACTTCCACTTAGAACATCAGCACCCCTTCTTTTTACATGAGGAACAAACAGATGGGAAACTGGAGGGCTGGGCACAGGACTGAGCAAATAATAGATGCTGTCCAAAGAATAATTGCTCCTGTCCAGGTATGCACAGCAGGGTCAAGGTCAGGCGAATAATGAATGCTGTGGTGACTTTGGTCCCGAGCCCAGCGTTGGAACTGTGTGAACCAGGTTTGACCACAGGGAGGATGGAGCCGCAGACTTAACTCTTCCAGTGTCTGAAGGGGCTGCCTGGACTTGTTCACTCTCTGGCTGGGGGATGGCAGAGGGCACTTTCTCAAAGCCAGATACCTGAGAACCCAGCCAGGCAGAGAATGCCAGAAGCTTCACCTGGGGAAATGAGGGTAGGAGTCACTTCTGAAAGTGGGTGGTTCTAGACTCTTCTGGTAAGAAGAAAAGAAAAGAAGCACTGCCTTTTCTGCAAGTGAATGGTCCACCTACTGCTATCAATAGGGGGCAGCAGTGAGCAGGAGACAACAGGCCTCAGGATTAGCTTTATGCTGGCCTCAGTTTCCCCTATGTTCCTGTAGCTTAGAAGATTTCAAACTGAGAGTGTGTGGCACAAAGGAGAATGGACAGGGCCTCTCACTAGTGCTGTGCATGTGAAGCCACCTGGGCTGGGGTGCCCAGGGGAGAAGCATGGAATCCTCCGGAAGAGGAAAATGACTTATCCAGCTGAGGGTGAACTCTCTTAACCCAGACTAAGATCTTCTAAAGTGCTAAGGCACTGGCCTACCCAGAGCAGTAGAGCCAGAGGGACTGAGGTAGGCACCCATTGATCAGTGTGGTTAAAAGCCTTGCCAGATCATTCTTCTCTTCAGCCAGGATTGAGAACCACTGGCCACAATCTTCTGTTGAGTAGGGCTGCTCCTCAGTGGCTAAGGGACTTGGGGCGTTGACTTCCATGCTGCAGACGATGGAGATGGTAACAGGTTTTGCTGATGTCCGGGGCAGCTGTGAGGATTCACGGAACCCTGTGTGTCGAGTCGGCAGGTGGCTGCCACCCATGACGACACTGCAGTCAGCTCACGCACCTGGGCTCAGGACCTGGCAAGCTCAGTGCAGGGATGACTGGTTCTTGGGGGACACAGAACACCTAGGAGACGTTTTGTTGCTGGAATCTGACAGTGCCTAGACCCTGTCTTGTGTAAAACCTCAGGTCAGAGGTGAGCTGCTGTACAAGGTGACCATGCTGGTGCCTGGAGGCCTCACTCTTGGTCATGGTGTCCAGCGAGAGACAGTGTTTTAGCGAAGTCTGCTGGAAGGCGGCATTTGTGGAGTGTCTCCCACTTCCTAGACATGTTCACATTTATTATTTCACACTTTCTAACAGGGACCTTGTGTGATAGCTGCAAACAACCCCATTTTATGGATGGAGAAACTGAGGCCTGGAGAGGTCTGGCAACTTGCTTGATGTCATGCAGGATGACAGGTCTCATGATTTTCATCATACCACGGCACCCCTCCTGCATCACAACCTGTGGCTTTCTCCCCAGTCAGGGTGGGACAGGGGAGCTGTGGGTGAAGTGGGGGCAAACAACTGCAGGAAGGTATTTTTAGAATTATATCTTAGAAAATTCCAATTCGACTCCATCCGTCAGGAAGGGGAAAGATGCGTAAGGGGACATTCTGTTGTGGTCTAGAGTAGGTGCTGGATGACTCAGGGGTTGGTGGTGGTAACCAAGGTCTGTGTGGGAGTGTTGGGGACCTCTTTGTTGTATCTCTCAGGCTGCTGAGTTGATGATATGAGTCTCCAGGGGCAAGAGGCGTGGGGGCTGCTCCTCCCTGAGGGTGAGGGCTGGATCAGGGGCTTTGAGGCACTTACATCATCACGATGTCAACCACCTAGAGGACCTATTTCCAAGTGAATGCCTCTGATGCCTGAGATCTCTTTCCATCTGATGTCACATTGGCAGGGGATGATCACGAAGCTAATTGAACCCTCCTGAATGTCAGAACTGGGCAGAAATCACCCAGCCCGAGACTGCTGAAGAGCTGAAGGGGCAATACCCCCTATCCCAAAGAGGCAGATCCATCTATGCCCACTAGGCTGTCACTTCTACTGAGACTGAACACAGATTCCAGACAACCTTCTTACTGCCCCTCGCCTAAAAAGAGGAAACAGAGGGCCCAAGCAGGAGGTGGCTTCTTAGGGGTCCCAAGAAAATAAGTAGCAAAGCTGGGAGTCCTGAGTACCAGGCCAGTGTTCTTTGCACTCAGGGCACCGGTGGATGAAGGGGAAGAATGAAATGACTTTGACCTTGAATATCAGGAGCCCTGTGGGACTGATCTTCACTCTTGTGAACTCAAGTACAACATAATCCCTCAGGTTCACTTTCCTCCCTGGGTCACAGAGAACCTCCAGTCATTTTCCTGTACCCTGTTAGGGTTTTGGATTTTCAGAAATCTTCTCTATGCGCCTAATCAGTATTGGTGTGCCAATTTACTCCCAGCAAATTTCCAGCTATTGACAAGTGGCTGGTACCTCTCTCAAGGTCAGCTCCCCAGGTACTTGCTTTATGCAGAAGTCACCGTGCTCCAAATGTTTGAACCCAACTTACTTCTGCAATCACACACACATTATGCCCCAGCTCTAATTGGTGCACTTGAAGTCATTCCCCAGGCAGATGGCAGGGTAGGCTTTGACAGCCTGAGGTGCAGACAGGAGGCTGACATACCCCGGTGGCTGTGCTGACCCCAGGTGAGGAGGGACCACCGAGGGAAACTACACCCATGAATAGCCCTGCTCAGAACTCTCCTGCTGCTGCAAACAGTACCTTCCCACTTGCTTGTGAAGTCCCAGGAGAATGGCTCATTAAAAATGAAAGTCAGGGTCAAGGTCAGCACTTTCTTCCAGCTGTCAGAATCTCTGGAAGGTTGGGCTGGTCTGCAGGGGAGGGGGCATCTGTGGGCTCTTTCTCCTCTGGTTTCAAAGGAAGCTCAGTTGGGGATACCTTCTTGAAGGGACTTTCTGGAACAGCTTAGGTCTTGCATGAGGGGACCTAGTGCCACCACCTCTCTTCCCTGTGCTTGTCCCCACAACCCTCAGGGCACATGGTCATTGTTTTAGGTGACAGTCCCACTGTCTCTTCTCTCCCCCTTCACTGGGCTCCATATGTCAGGCTGCCAGCTAAAACACAGGATGCCCAGTTAATTTTGAATTTCAGATAAGCAATAAGACATTTAGTGTATGAATATCTCAAGTATTGCACAGAATGTAATTAGACTAAAAAATTATTTGTCATTGATGTGAAATTGAGATTTAACTGGGTATCATGTATTTTTGTTTGCTAAATCTGACTGCCTTGCCCACCAAGAGACCACACTCCTACACTCTTGGGCCCCAGAGGGTTGACATCTGTGTTCTGCAGCTTCTGTCTGCTTCAGCACCAGCTCTACTAGCAATGCCTTAGAGACTGTGGTAAGATTTAGCTTGTAATCCTCTAAGTCCGGGGCAGGCTGAGAGTCTGCATTTCTGCTAAGCTCCTGGGTCAGTGCTGCTGGCCTTACTTTTTCCACGGACCTTACTTTGAGTAGCAAGGAAATAGAGAGTGGTTGTAGGTTGATCACAGACACAGGAGTGTGGGGTCTGAATACCTCCTGCTGCCTGGGGCTTGCTCCATAAGTCTGAGTTATTTTGTTAAAGACTTATTTCATTAAAGTATTTTTAAATTGTGGTTAAAATATAACAAAATTTATTCTCTTAACCATTTTTAAGAATACATTTTTGTAGTGTTAAGTACCTTCTCACTGTTGTCAATAGAGCTCCAGAACTTTTTCATTTTGCAAAATTGAAACTCTGTACCCATGAAACAACTTCACTTTCTATCACCCCCTCTACCCCCCAGTCCCTGGCAACCACCATTCTACTTTTTGTTTCTAAGATTCTGGTGACTTTAGAAAACTTCATACAAATGGAATTATACTGTATTTACCTTTCTGTGACTGGCTTATTTCACTAAGCACTGTGTCTTCAAGGTCCATCCATGTGGTAGCACATGACACATTTTCCATTCTTTTTAGGGCTGAATGACATTCCATGAGATGAATATACCATGTTTTGTTTAGCCATTCATTCATCAATGGACATTTGGGTTGTTTGCACCTCTTTGCTGTTGTGAGCATATGTGTGCAAGTGTCTCTTCAAGAGCCTTTCAATGTTTTCAGTTCTGCTGGGTTTACAAACTCACAAGTGAGTTGCTGGTTTGATTTTTCATTTTTTGGTGGGCCTCCATACTGTCTTCCATAGTGGTTATATATTTTACAACCCTCCTGGAAATGCACAAGGGTTCAACATCTTTCAACAATTTTTCAACATCTTTCCAAGTGATTCTATTTCCTAGGTAGCCTTTAAAACTACTTCCCTAGGCTTGCTCTTGCAAAATTATCTCTACACTTCTTGACCTAAGGCCTCTGAGTTTTGCTATACAAACTCCACAGCTCTGGGAGTGGGGGGGTTCCTATTCATGTAGATGGGGACCCTCGGGCTGGGCATGTGAGCCACAACTTACCTAAGGAAGCAGAAAGCCTATCTTTGAATTCATTCATTGAGTACTGTGTGACCGCTGACAAATCACTTAACCTCTCTGAGTAGCAGGTCCAAATTTATAAATAGGAGCTTCTTAGATCCATAAATAGCCATGGGGCTATCAGAATAGATGATAGCGGGAATCAAGTGAAGAAACTATACATAGTATTGGTGCCTGTGGTGGAGAAGCCTGGGATCAATAAATACTTAATGGGCACCCCGACCCTATGGAACTGTAGAAGAGCTTGTCTACTTACCACACCCCAGCATCAAACCCACCTCCAGCATCATGCTGGACACACGACTGAGCCAGGGATGGACTGAGACACTGTCCCAGAAGCCTAAGGGCACATGAGCTCCTGGGGACAGGGCAAGTGACATGACCACCGTTGACTTCTGTGAGCCCTCTCTGTATTCTAGACATTCAGCTAAGCTCTTTTTTAATTTAATCTTCCAATATTGCTGTGCAGTAGATGCTTTCTTATTTCTGCTCTTCAGATGAGAACCAGAGGATTTAAGCAGCTTGCCCAAGTGTCCATGACTAGAAAGCAGCAGAGCTGGGATTTGAGCCCCAGCAGTCTGTCTCCAGAAACCAGACTGGTAAACATCGCCTTTATTGCCTCTCGTATAAATAAAGAGCCACCATGGGTATTCACCATGGTGCGGGAGAGTCATCACGTGGGCACCTGCTGCAGTGGATGACATGGCTAACGGTGGTGGTGTGCGGGTGACCAGGTGAGGCCAGGAGGGGAACTGGGCATACCTTCTGGGCAGAGCCAGTGCTGATCTGGGTGGGATGAACAAGTGTGCCCTGCCTGGACATCCTCAAGGGGATCCCGTGAGCTGGGAGTAGGCAGTCTGAGAGACCAGTAGGGAAGCAGACCAGAGCAGGACAGGGACTCTAGGGTGAGGCCTAACCAGGCTGGGTACTGCTGAGAGTCAGTTCAGTGCCTCCTGATGAAGGTCAGACCTCTCCCTCTGTGGGGGTCAGACTTGGCTCCAAGGAGGAGAAACCCTTGTGGGATACTTGAGAGATGGAAGAAGTGGGACAAAGCGGTGGGAGGGCAGGGCATCCTAAGTAGGTGTGAGAGCATCAGCAAAAGCACAAAGATTCTTGCTCTACCTGAAAAATAACTTACTGGCAGAAATTCAGAAATCAAAGTAGACTTGTTGGGAAAAAATATTTACTCCAAGGTGGCTTCTTTTTCTACTTATCTTTAAGTGATGAAGAAAAGTCAGAATAAAAGAATTTTACTGGAATAACTTTTATATTTGTGCCCTCATCATGATGTCTTTGAGGTCCTTACTGCTCACCAGGTTGCTCTGCGATCCAGATTGGGTGTCAGACACACTTTGGTTTGAGTCCCATACCAACCTCTGAATCTCTCTGTGTTCTTGGGCAACTTGCTCTGCCTCTCTGAACCTCAATTTTCTTTTTGGTTGTGCGGGGACCATCCTGGGAATTGTAGGATGTCTAGCAGCATTCCTGGCCTCTATCTCCTAGATGCCAGTAGCCCCTGCCCCACTCTTAAGTTTGTGACAACCAAAAATGTCCCTAGAGTTGCTGGGTATCTCTCAGGAGACTAAGTTGGTCACAATTGAGAGAACTACTGCAGTAGTTTCTGGCTGCCTTTTAGGCAAAAAAGACATTCATTCATTCACTTCCTGTGCACCACTGGATGCTATGTATGAGCACTGGGGGTCCGAGCAAGAAAGGTCACGTGCCCTCAGAGGCTGTGCGGGAAGCCATGGGGTGAGAAAGACAAGGGACGGCATCTGTCCTACCATGGGGAAGCACATGATGCTGCTGGAACACACATAAGAGATGTGTCATCCTGGAGGGGGGCAAAGGGGCATGCAGGGTGATCAAAGCTACCCCAGGATAGCAACCCACAGGTGCCAAACATCCCCCCATTCCTGTTGTTGATTAAAGGAAGCTGAAAATGGTTGTTAAAGATTGCACATGACGTGATTTACTGTGCAGGTGGGTGGAAGAGTTGTGCACCCCTTTATCACATGGTGGGGGTGGGGAGGACTTTGCTTCATGTTGACATGTGGGGCCAGGTAGCTGAGGGCCTGCTTTTGTGTCCTTTGGCAAGACCAATAGTATAGTGAACAGGTGGTTTTATTAAGTCGCCCCACAAAAGAATACTGCTGCTACAGCCTGAGCTGCAAGTGGCCTGTGCCCCACCTTGGGTGATCAGAGCCCGGAGACCTGGCCTGGGGGAGAGCAGGGGAGGAGAAGCCCTGGAACTGGAAGAAGATGTGTCAGAAGTGCTTCCTGAAAGGAAGCTCGGGAAAGTCATTTTCCTGCATAGACCTGTGGGCTTCAATGACAGTGTCTTCCAGAGCTGCCTGGAATAAAGTTGCTTGCCATCCTTTGAAGAAAAAAAATAAGTAAAAAAAAAAAGGCTTTCTCTCACTTACTTTTGTAAGCACTAGGAAAGAAAGAAGGACTGTGTGTTCCTAACTTTCTTCAGAAGTCGTGCTCGTAGCTTTTTTTAACTTGAATCCCCTCCTTATATTTATGGTTTTAAAATCCAGAATTTTGGGCCTCCCTGGTGGTGGCACAAGGGGTCAGGGCACGTAACTATGAAGCTATCACTAGCCACTGTAGCACGAGGTTGCTCCCCGGCCATGGAGCAGACCCACATGGTGCAGCAGACCTCTTCTGCCTTGCCCACTGCTGCTTTCAGCAGTGTGTTTCAGTAGATCCTCCTGTTCTGTTTGCCACTCTGTCTCTGGTGAATACGCTCACCTCTCACACCTCTGGCCTGTACCTGGTTCTTGTATGCATAAATAAATAAATCTTAAAAAAAAAAATCCAGATCTTCACAAGCATTCTGGAAAACAGAAAGTGGAAGGAATGCTCCCTTGCTCTGAAGGAATAGCAAGTAATGAAAGCTCCAAAAAAGCTGAGTGCTAATTACAATGCTAATAACAAGTGATTTAAAAAAGGCAGTGGTAGTGAAAGAAGAGCAGTCAATATCTGAGTCCCTGCTGCCTGCCAGGTACTTCACATTCTCACGGTCCCTGCAAGATAGATTTCACAGTCCAATCTCATCGGTGGAGAACCCAACGCTGGAGTTGCAGGGCTTACAGAGTGAAGCCAGGAATCAGATTTAGGTGTAGGGAGATGTGAGGAACAAACACAATGTGGTGAGCTTTTCATAGGTTAAATTTACCTCTCTTAAAGGGATTATTGCCCTTTATTCTGAGATTTGTAACCTTCCAGTATTTTTGTAATAAGATGTACTGTCTTTTTTTTTTTTTTTTTTCTGCAGTGTTTGGCGAGCAGAGTGGGGGGGGAGGATGTACTGTCTTTGATGACAATCATAGAGGCAGTAGATGTTGGGAACATGAAAATTTAGTACCAGACCCCTTAAAAATTTGATTTTACAGGCTGGTACAAACTCATATATCTCGTAACTCCTTGATGAATGGGATGCTCAGGTGACCCAGCCCTGCCAGAATCAATGCTCTCTGCTGCCTTCCATGGGAAGCAACCTCTGGCCCCCTCTTTTGTGTTACTCTGTTTTTGTGGTTTTTTTTTTTTTAAGATTTATTTATTTATAGAAGAACTGGGGTATAGGCCAGAGGTGTGGGGGAATGAGAAGATTCACCAGAGACAGGTTGGGGAGCAGAACAGGCAGATCTACTGAAACACACTGCTGAGGGAAGCAGTGGGCAAGGCAGGAGAGGTCTGCTGCGCCATGTGGGTCATCTCCCTGGCTGGGGATCGAACTCAGGCTATCGTGGTGATAGCGCTCACTTAACCGCTGGGCCACTAAGATGGCCCCTATTCTGCCTTTTTTATACTCATGTTTAGGGCTGTAGATTTGACAGAAAGGGAAAGTGAGGAGGAGGAGAAAGTAGGAAAAATGATAAGTGATAATGCTTAGGGTAGTGGTGATTTTATGAGAAAAGGTCATAATTCTGTTGAAAATTGCTGGAGAAGAGTATAGACCAAGGAGGCATATGCAAATCTCATGCAAATCATGCACAGGTCTCCTATTTCATAACCTGGATGTAGCCCTTGGGAAAACGCTAATGGAGACTAGTGGTCTCTCTACACAAGCCTCTCAGTGATCTCCTGGATTCTGGGCCTAATTAAAGCATATTTTCTTGACCATGTGGGGCTCCCACAATCTTAATTTTATACCCACTTTCCCCTTCCTCATCTCCATAGTCCATGGTGGGTGTGGTGAAGAATATGGCCTAAGACCTGGCCCAGAAGTTTCTAGAATCATCTGTTAGACCTCACATTCTATTGGATTCCTCGGCCCCAGCCCAGCCCTCTCTGAGGGGAGGGGCTGCTTAAAGCATGGCTTCTGAAACTTGACTATTTGTCAGTCAGTGGAGGCTTGTTGAAAATACAGATTGTTGGGTCTCACTCCAGAGTTCAGATTCAGGAAATCTGGGATGGGCTTACCAATTTGCATTGCTATTTAGTTCCTAGGTGAAGCCCAGACTGTTGGTTTAGAGACCACAGTTTGAGAACCACTGGCTTGGAGTGAAAGGTTATATTCAAAGTGTGGTCCACAGGCATCTGCTTGTTACCAGTCTGTGATAGAAATTAAGTAAAGAAGTTAAGAATAAACATTTATAAGTTTGTTGATGCTTGACATTGCCATGGCATCCAAGTACATGATTATTTTTCTGTTAGTTCATTTTTATTACATTTCACAAAAATCTAGATCTGTGAAGGTTCGTCACTGAAAAAAAAAAAAAAAAGAAATAAAGATTTTTGCCACAGATAGCAATTTGGGACTCTGTTGATTGCCAGGGTTCAGAGCAACCCCCAGGCTATTGGAAGAGTTGGGGTATCCTTCAAGAAACAGAGGTTGGGGGGCCCTGGGCAGACTGGGCATGCAGTGGAAACATGAGTGGGCTGATATAATGGGGGAGAGATTGGCATTTAATGCAGTGCTGGGTACAGACACCAAAGAATTGTCCTGTCTTAAATGCCAGCAGAACCCCTCTTGAGGAGAGATATCTGGGGAAGAGAGGAGCTAAGAAGCTAGGTTGACTCTGGATCCTTGCCCTTGGGCATGAGCAGGGAGGGGATCAGAACCAGCTCAGCTGGAGCGCCCTTGGCTGTACATAGTAACCTGTGTGTGTGTAGACGGCCTCACATGACTGACCTGGGAACAGGATGGGTGCCTTTGGGTACCTCATTCTCTATGCAAACCTAGAATGCAAAAGTTCCAACCTAGAAAAGGGATCAGTGACTTTGCATGGGGGTGGAGTGGATGATTCCATTCAAAAAAAAGATTGCTTGCAGGAGTCCTTGCTACATAAAAAATATACCAAAAAGGTGGCCAGGCATGACTCCCAGGACAGCCATTTGTATAAATAGGGCAAACAGATTCTGACCGTGGAAGGTGGCAGAATTCAGAGGCAGTGTGATTTCAGAAGGAATAGACTGGATGACACTGGCCGCACCCAACACCCTGATCTAGCCTGAACTGGGGACTTGGCAGCCATTTTCTCACTGGCCCACACCAGTCCTGGCCTGGGCAAGTCCTTTTCAGCCAGGAAAGAAAGTTCTGTAATTCCGACCTGCCATCTTTGTAGACAATGTTTTGACATATTATGGTGATGGTGTGAGAAGTAATTAGTTATCTGCTGCCTTTGGGCATCTGAGGAGGCTCTTGAAGATCAGCATGGAGCCTGGAAGGGGGCTTAGCTTTCATCAGCCCCTCATTTGACAGGGTGGAAACTGAGGTCCTGGAGGCCCCAACTCTGCCCAGAGTGGAGCTTGTGTTAAGGCAGGCAGCGGGCCTATTGTTGGAGGCTTAGCATGTAATTAATGGGATTTGGAGCAATTACAGGGACAGTAAAGCCCCTCATTTGTTTCTCATGCCAGGCATGAGATTCCTTAGGAGGGTGGAGTGGGAGGGTGGAGGGAAGGTGGTAAAAAGGTGGCAGATAGTTGGCAAATCATCTCTTGCCAGGCCTGCTCCGTGGAACGCTGGCTTACATTTTATACTGTGTGCCTTAGAGGATTCCGGTGCAACGTGCATTTCTGTCCAAGGTACCCCACCTATTTTTCCTCTGGGGATAATCTTGTTGGTTTTTTAATACTGGGCTATCAAGAGCCTGCTTTTCTGTTTTCTTTTGCAGTGAACACTGACTAGGAAGTCAGCACCCCAAGAGAGTCAGCTCATTCTGGGGAGGGGGTGTCTGCTTCTTCGTGGGCCTGGAGAGGGAGCTGAGCAAGGGCTGCTGGTAGTCACTGTTGGTGAGAGAGGACAGGAGACTGTGCGATAAGAGGCACCATCTCCACATCTTTGCAGCTACTTGGGATTCTATGTCAGAGCCAAATAACTGCCAGGCACCTGAATACTGGAGTCAGCAATTATTTATTGCAAACCCACTGTGCTAACTGGTGATACAAAAAGTGCAAGAGATGCTGGTGGCCACGGGCACACACTGTCATGAATGTACCTAATGCTGTGAAAAGAACACTTAAATATGGTTAAATGATACATTTCATATTGTGTCTGTTTTTCCACTAAGAGAGAATGAGACCCACAAAGAATAAGGTTCCTGCTTCCAGGGAAGTAGCTGTGCTCTGAAGCTACCCTAACTGTGACCTGGGGCCGGCTGCATGGGGGTTAATGGCCATGCACAGAGTGGGGTGGTCAGAAGGAGACCTTAGGGGGCTGGGGATACCTGGGCATGGGTTGCCTGTCTGCATGCCCATTAAAGGAGGTGTCTGTGCCACAGAGGATGCTGTCTTTAAGTGAATTTCTTGCTAAAATGGGGTTTTGAGACATTGCCAGCACAGGGACAGCGCTCAAGTATAAATTTCTGTTTGGAACTAAATGTTTGTTCACACAAATTTTAAGTGGTAAAAACCTTAGGGTTGCAACCATGGTGATACCAGAGCCTGAGCTTCTTTCCAAATGCATCTCTGAGAGTTTTTTCATCAGTAACATAGGTGAGCTGAGGCTCGGCGCACATGGCTTTCTGGATGCTTCTTCTGGAGTCATTTCTGTGCACCTGCCACCTGTGGGGCTGGAGGATCCTGAGCAGGGACATCAGCCCTCCGAACCTCAGTTTCTTTACATGTACCTAAGCCCTGGGAGGGTAAGAGCACATGTGATGGAGGGAGGGAGAGTGTTCGGCTCCAGCCTGGCTGCTCTAAGCCTCCATAACCTCAGCTTTGCGTTCACGCATGCACTTCAGTACTGCTCATGCCTGCTTTAGCATGTCCTGTCTTACAGCAAACATTGCACTATTGTTGAACATTTCTCCTTGTTTCTGCTCAGGACATAGCCTCCATCAGAGGTACCACCTCTCCCTCCAGTCATTATGTCTCTCAAGGTAATGGGCACGTGGCAGGTGCCCAAGAGACGTATAGTTGGTTGAACAGTCTGCAAAGCCACAGCCTGGGCACTGTTCCAAGTGCCTTCTCACTGGCCACAGAGTGGTGCACCCCAGGCCTCAGCTGTTCCGGGACGGCCAGTCCTGCATGAGGGGCAGGTCCCTGCCAGCTCTAGCCACTTGGTTGTGGAACTGTAGCTCTGGCTTCTTCCAATGGTCTCAGACAGCGACGGTCAGGTCACCCAGCAAGAGCCACTCAGATAATTACACAGGTTTCAAATTGCCCACCACTTTACGTCCTCAAAGCAATTTCAGAATCAATTTGAGGTTCGACAGGGAGCTGGTGGCAGTCCCCCAGACCTGGAATGGCGTGCTGGGCCTGCTTAGCACTTGTGATAATTCCAGTGGCAGAACCCCAGCACTGGAGGGGGGGTGGGGGACATGGGTGTTGTCTGCTCTTGTAACTCAGGAAAGAAAATCAATCAATGAATCAATGAGAACACACCTAATTAAAGGTAACAAAGGTTCCACGAACCTCATCCCTCACCACGGTGCCAGGCTGGAGAGTGCCAGGAGAGGCAGCCATAGGACTAGAATGAATCCCAGTGCCGGAAACCAAGTGTAGCAAGACTGTCTTTTTAAACAACAGGGGCCTGCCCCCCACTGAAGCACAAGGCGCCTTCTCAGGTGCGTCTTTCAAATGCATCCACACACTTACTCTGATCTCAGTGCAGTGAGCACCCTTTATAACAGGACTTGGGGCTGCCCTATTTTAAGACTGGGGTTCACCCAGGGCAGACTGTACCTGTCGTGAGCTGGAGTGCACTGTTAGGAGCTGGCAGCCTGGTCATACGCTGTGGTCACAGGCCCTGCACACAGCGAGGCTGTGGGAGGATCCTAAGATGGTCACCTGTAAAACAGGAATGGTTACAGCTCCTCGTGATCTTGGTAGGATGGCATGCAATAATCACACAAAAGGCTGAGGCAGTACCTGGCACAGATAAATGCTTGCCACTCCATCACAGAGCCCTGTCCCTAACAAGAGAGTCATAATGTTACCCTCCTCTAGGCAAGGAGCAAGAGAAGTTTATTTTGGGGTCCATCTTGCAAAAGGGACATGGAGGCCTAAAGGGATGATTTAACCTGAGTCCACAGGGCAAAGTGAAGTAGAGCTGAGGAAATCGTGGCCTTGTCACCTCCTCCTCCAAGGTACTCTGGACTCTGGTCTCCTGTCACCTGCAATCTAGTCTTACTGAGATCTGCCACCCTGACTTCGATTCTCACCGTCAAGATAAATTCACTATTCCTTGCCAAATACTTTACATTTTAACTGTCAAACTCTTTTGCTACCAGGATGAATTTGTAGCGTGTCAATAATCTGCTCCCAGGCTGACCAGGTATTTGGGGGTCCCTGCTGTCACATCACATGAAATTTGGCTACTCAATCTTTACTTCCCTTGCATTGCAGATCCTTGAGATTAAAAAGTGTGTCCAGTCAAAGCAGGGTAGGGAGTCTTTGGACGTGTGGAGACTCTGCCTTTAGCTTTGGAAACCACAGATGAGACTATTAGGACTAACTTGTCTCCTTCCCCGCATCCATCTAAAGAGAGCAGGTCAGAGGCGAGACAGAAAATGCTCTCTGGGAATTAAAATGCACAGATGACAGGAAGTTCAAAGGCAGTTTTTTCATGGTGTTTGCACATGGGTCTGGTTGCCCAGGTGTGTGACAAAGTGCTCCAGGTGATGGAAAAGGTCAGGGGAGGAGGGAGGCTGAGGCTTTGGTGCCCTGACCTGACAGGGCCTTGATCCTCTCCCCACTTTTGGCATAATTGCCAGAACAGTGAGTACAAATGGAACTAGAACTATGAAAACTGAAGAGTGAGGAGGGGTTGGGGAGGAAGGTCACGGTGTGGCATCAGAACTTTGGTGGCGGTGAGGCCTGTTCACATACTGAGGTGTGAATTTGAACTTCCATAATTATATAGTTACATAGTCAAGTGGCAAATCAATAAAACTTAAAAACAAACAAACTCCCCCAGAGACTATGCTTGAACTGTGGACTCCGAAATTGCAAAGGGAGGTGGCTCCTGACGACCCCAGGCAAGGGGCAGCAAGGGCAGATGGAATCTGAAGAACAGAATGCAAATAAATGCCTCATAGTCGACCGCAGGTCCAGGCCCTGCTGGGACTCATCCTAGCTGCCAGCAAAACTGGAAGTCAGCTGTGGAGAGTGGTTTGAGGAAGAGACCTCTGTGGGCAGATATTGGGAGAAGCCACCTGAGAGGTTCAAGTTCACATTCAAACATCCACATCCGGCCAATCCATGCTTGTTCACCTGACACAGAGCGGACATCAATCTGTGGAGCTGAGCCAGCACTCTGTTACCGAGCAAGCGATGGAGAAAAAAATTATTATTTCATCTGCTGGTGTTAGCACTCTCTCAGGGAAGGAACTGCTTTCACTTAAGAACTACCTTGATAGGTTATTTGGGTGAGAGATGAGGCCTTAAGGGCATTAGGAGAAAGAGGGGGAAAAAAAAAAAAACATGGAGAGAGAAAACTCCCTGTAAATACAAGCAGAGATGAGATGATGGTATAAAGGAGAGAGGGTCTTGGTTGGAGGTTAGGATTGAGTTGGTGGAGAGGGCCAAGGACAGAGGTGTCTGCTCCTCACTTTAAAATTCCTGATGTTCCTCACCTCTCCTGACCCTAATTCTCTAGCGCCTGTGAGTGCTGCACCTGGGCTGTTCGAGGAAGGAAGCCATGGAGAGCATCTGGGACCCCTCTGTGGTAGATCACAGGACAGAGCTCTGTGCTCTGGAGATTGGAAGGTCAGAAAGGAGAGGTGGAGGAGCTGAGGGAAATTGGACACCCCTGAGAATTCTCAGAAGCCTTGGGATTGGCTTCCTCTCAACTCACAGATGGCAGATTGAGCCCATCTCCTCCAGATGGGACGAGAGCTAGTTTACAAATGTATTCTGAACTTTTTATTCCCCTGAGGTCTAGCCACCGGGGCCCTCATACCTGACTGACACCATGTGTTGGCTGACTTCCAGGAGGGTTGCCTTCCCGTGAGGAACCACCTCGAGTTCCTGCTCTCACAGCTTCAGCCCCAGTTCTTCTAAGCCAGCAAAGACAGAGGAAGCAAGTGGAGCCTCCATGAGAAGTTGGTGTAAACTGGAGGTCTGGCAGAGAAGCGCAGGGGTTCTCAGCGACCCTCTGCCGCTCGGTCTCCCCCCCAACCCCATCTCCTTGACAACTGGCCAGTCAGCCTCTGCTCTGACACTTCCAGCACCAGGGCAGACAACTCCACTCTTGGGCGACTCCCCCTGTTAGTGAGTTCTCCATGAGGCTGAGTGCATTCCTCACCTATCCTGACCCCACCTGCTTGACCCCTCATCATGACTCTTCCTCGTTCCCTTTCTGCGCAAACTGCCCTCTTGGTGCAGTCAACCCACGGCCCTTTCCTCTGAGTTCTTTTCTGGCTCAGCACCTGCTTCCCTCTCCCACCTTCGTCTGTCCTGAGCGCCCAGCAGCAGACTCACGATGCTCAAAGGCATTTGCTCCTCACTCATGGCAGCAGGTAACAGTATGGTCCTCTGGGGGCATCTGCAGTGTGTGGTGAAGTATGTGATATTTTCTAAGATGAATTTTTGAGCTACATGTTTTTTATTTTCTGAAAATGTCCTAGAGGCTGTACCCAGGCTATGCCCTGCCCACACCCTCTCAGGCCCAGAAGGGCCTTGGCTTTGTGACAAAACTGTCCCATGGGTTCCCAGCCCAGCCCTGCCCTGGGAGTGCCTCTCTTGTGCCTTCCCTGCGCCCCACCTCACCTAGCTCTGCCCTGCTGTTTCACAAAGGCCTTCTCAGTCTGTCTGTCCTGCGGGCAGTGCAACCGCTGCTTCAGACCTGTGGTCTGAAAGGAACTGGAGGTGGCCTCATCTACCTGCTTGGATGGGGTGGGGCACAGGCTTCTTATGTGCAGGCCTGACACTCGCCCCGTGGGTGGACTTGGGACCTTGGTACCCTCAGCTCGAAAATGAGAGTTCAGTTTGATGTGCGGCTCTGACAGCAGAACCAGAAACATCTGTTTTCCCGATTCCAGAGCCTGCAGCCTTCTTCCAGGGAAAGTTCTATTTCATGAGGGACTCCAGGTGCAACTCTTTTGCCAGGTGGAGATAATTGATCGAAGACGAAACTCACAAAAGATCTAGTCTGGTGTTCTCACGCCATCTGCACTTTAGGATGGCCCCGCAGCTTTTAAAACAGGTGAGCCCCACCTGAGAGAATCTGGTTCAACTGGACTGGATCGGGTTCTGGCATCTTTGTGTTTTAAAAGCTCCCAGGTGGCTCTGGTGTGTAGCAAAGTCAGAACCATGCTCTAGTGCCTTGCTGCTGGCTTTGCTCTTTGAAGTGTTCTCAACACAGCAGCAACAGGACTTGTTACAAATGCAGATTCTCAGATCCTGCCCTGCCCTCCCAACCAGAATGTGCTCAATGATGAGGTGGGGAGGGGCTTCCTATACAGTTTGACATCTGAGGAGCGCCGCTCTCACTCCACACAGGGTCTTTCAGGATGCTCTTCACCCACAAGTGGCACAAATCCATTTTGATATGGGTGTGGCTTAAACAAATTTGTAGCCAATGTCAGATAATATTGACTTGCAGGAAAAGACATAATCTATATGCTCTATCCATATCCATCTTCATTTCTGAAATTTGCTGAGCTCTCTCTCCCTGTAGGAACTTTGCACATGTACACTGCCTGGTGTGTTCCCCATCCTTCTAGCCTCCCCCGACCTCCCTGTCACCTGGTTGACTCCTCCTCACCCACAGCTGGACATGGGGGGACTGTTTTTGTCAGAGCCACATCCTTTGCTGCCCTTGTCGCCATCTTGCCCATCTCCTTTCTCTCCCATTCCTTGGGATTGAAGCCTACCCGTGTCAGCTCCCAGGACAGACCAGGGCAGAGTTCAGGAGAACCAAGCTTGATAATGAGGAGGTTCAACTCTAGAATCGATTTCATTTCTTACCTCTTTTGTCACTTTCCTCGTGTTAGGCAAGAAGAGGCCAGGGCTATACGCTTTCTGTCTACCTCCCTGAGACTTTGTGAGGAGCAGATGAGCAATGGCTGCTAAAATGCTTTTTTTTTTTTTTAAAGATTTATTTATTTATGCATACAAGCACCGGGGTACAGGCTAGAAGTGTGGGGGTTGAGAGGATTCACCAGAGAGAGCGGGGAGCAGAACAGGCAGATCAATGGAAGTACACTGCTGAGGGGAGCAGCAGACACAGCAGGAGAGGTCTGCCACGCCATGTGGGTCCCCTCCCTGGCCGGCAGCAGGGATTGAACTTGTGCTGCAGTGGCTGTGGTTTGCTTCATAGTGCATTGCTTAACGCACTGCGCCACCAGGGAGGCCCCTAAAATGCTTTCTAAAGCACGAAGAACCTCCAAATATAAATCATAATGATCTTAGTAGTGTTGGTGACAGAGAATGAAGGCTACTGGGAGCCATGCGAGTGTGAGGAGTGTAAGGAGAAACAAACCTTACGTACGTGGTGGCATGCATTTCTTTCTCCCACGGGTGCTGCGCATTAATGTTTAGAAAGGTTACCCTGTGCAGACGCTCGAGAGCATTTCCTTCTCCTTTTTGTCTTCTTGATCCTCATCATTCTCACTGCCAAGCACGGACCTCCCATGTCAACACTCTGCCCCCACGGTGCCACCTGTGCCCCACCCCCACCCTCATCCTGCCTACCCACCCTGGGTCAAGCCCATTGGGGGCCGCATCTTTGCAGCAGGGCCAGGCCTGGAACACTCACACTGGGCTCTTAGAGGAGAGTGGTTGATGGGCTGAGTGAGGGAGCCAGGATGGCTTCTCTGTCCTTTGAAATCCACACAGTCTAGCACCTCCTAATTTTGAACTCCCGGGGCGTGGGGCAAAGACGCAAGGCAAACTGGGCATGCACATCACTGGGCCTGCTCCTGTGCTCTTCCTTCCGAAGGGCAGCTTCTGGACAGAGCCCACGTGCTCACGGTAGAGCTGCAGAGCTGAGAAGGGCATCAGGGTGGGTGCAAGTAGGGCTTCCCAGGAGGACTTGAGAATGAGAAGAGGCAAACCCTCATCCTGGCCCGTCCTACTGTGATTGGTCCTGCTGAGGGAGACCAGCTCCTCCGAGGATTCTAGTGGTGCTGGCCTGCTGGACACCTGGGCTACTGGTGCCCTGTCTCTGGGTCCAGTTGGACATGACGAATGAAGAACATGAAGCTCGAATTGCCTCCAGGGTAGCCCTAGCCCTGGGTCCAGTTGGACATGACGAATGAAGAACATGAAGCTCGAATTGCCTCCAGGGTAGCCCTAGCCCTGAGTGGTGGTGATGGGCCATTGGTCTGGGCTATTGGCAGAGAGGAGGACACAGAACAGGCACCGGGTGGGCTGAGTTCCCAGCCTCTAGGTGACTGCTGAGACAGAAGGGCCCTAAGCTGCCAGGGTCGTAGCACGGGGCTACTGTCTGAGCCCCAGCTTGCCATGCATCCTCACAACCACCCCACTAATAAAAAGAGGCCGAGTGGGGAGGGGGGTGGGGAGGTGGGGGTGGGGAGGTGTAGGGGGAATATAGCAAGAGGGTTTGCACATCTGTCCCCAGCAAGATGAATGAGGCAGTCTCAATTCAGCTCTTACCTTGAGGTTAGAACACTTACCCACTGTGCAGGAAGGAGATGGAGTTTGCATTTCGTAGGTACCCTAGGCATTTAGTACGTGACATGGGCCTCACCAAAATTAAGGCAGATTATTTTCATAGGATCACCTCTGCAGCAGCAATGTCCTGACCCAACCCAAGTGACATTTTATCCTCCTAATGAGCATGTAAACAGAAGGAGAACTCATGAAGTTACTGTTTCTACCTTCCTGTAGGGACATTAGCAGGCATTGATTTTCAGCCCTGATGTATGCCACTTGCAATGACTTTTGACGGAAGAGGACAATGCTATTGGGAATCTGTGAGGTTTAAAACATCCTGCAATTGCCGGGTACGGCAGCCGCACAGAGCTGCACTTAACAACACCGCATTTGTTAGGGTAACAGGGAAATGACGGCAAGTGCTCTATGGGCTGTGGCAGCAGCTTGAGAACCGCTGGACAATTCCTAGCCCTGAAGGGACCCCTCAGGTAGGAGGAAGCTCAGAGGGTCAAGGAGGAGACAAGGTGCCCTGCTGCAAACTAGATCTCTCTAGGGAGGGAGGAGGATGGGATGAAGATAGTTCTCTGGACCCAACAACATTCGTACCATTTTATTTCTCAAAATAAATCCCAAAGGTAACCACAGCATAACAATGAGGTGGGATGATGTGGGAGTTAGGTTCAGGGGTGTTTGTTATATCTCTCACTATTTGTCAATACATTTGGAATATTTTATATTTAAGCAAAACTGTAAAAAGACCAAAACAAGGTACAGGCAGTTTTAAAGTCGAGAAGAGACCGCTACAGATAACACTGGCAAACACATACTGCATATCTAGATGGACGCTCAGAACACAGGGCAGAGTCTCCTATGTGAGGAGACCAGGAACTCAGCTCATATTACAGGAAAGAAAGTTCTTTTCATTCTACGTTCTTCCATAATTTCTGGATGCTGTGCTGTGCATCTTTCTATTTTAATTTTAAAGAGATAAATATTACCCAATTGTAAGTAAAAACAGATAGGGGTGATGAAAACAAGAGGAGCAATTTTAAAGAACAATGAAATGGGCCTCCCTGGTAGCGCAGTGGGTTGAGCAACGCACTACGAAGCAAACCAAAGTCACTGCAGCACGAGTTCTATCCCTGCTGCCGGCCAGGCAGGGGACCCACATGGTGCAGCAGACCTCTCCTGCTGTGCCTGCTGCTCCCCTCAGCAGTGTACTTCCATTGATCTGCCTGTTCTGCTTCTCGCTTTCTGTGGTGAATCCTCTCACACACACCTTCCTCCACCCCCACGCCTCTGGCCTGTACCCCAGTGCTTGTATGCATAAATAAATAAATCTTTAAAAATAAATAAAAAATAAAGAACAATGAAAGGGCAGGAGAGAAGAGATTCTTGAAATGCTAGAACTCATCTTGTACGCTGGGGTGAAAGTTGAGCAGAGGTTCTTGGAGGCTCCCAGTGAGGAGCTGGTCCTGGGAGCAGCTCTCTGCAGACACAGGAAGGCAGCCTGGAGGAGGAGGCTGCCTGGACCCTGGTGTCAGCTCCTGGAAAACCTTGTCCCCTCCTGTTCAGGGAGCAGCCCTGGACAAGCTTGCCCTCCCAGCAGTTCAGCTAGCACCTAAGCAGGGAGTGGGGACAAGAAGGGGAGAAAGGGGAACGTGGTTGATAAGGACCAGGGGACAAGCTCTGTCTGGAAAGAGGCACAGCCTCTTGTTCAGTGGACACACACTGACCTGGACACGGCTCCCTTCTGGGAGTTGCCTGTGGGTGCCAGCACTGGGGAGGCTCTATTCAGGTAGACTTAATGAGTGCATGCTCCTAGACTCTGTCCCTAACGGGTACATTATGACACTCCCCCCTAGGATTGTTCAGATACTTGGGAAACTGACCTTTGGAATAGACCCTTCTCCATGTCCCTCACCTGACCCATCCGCTCAGCCTGTGACTTGCCCCTGCTGTGCCTGGACAGTCAGGGAAGAAGAGTGACAGTGGAAGCTTTTTGTTTGAGTGGTCCTGGGCCCACATTCTAGGTTTATGCTCCTTGTGGATTTAAGGCCACTCTAGTTTTCTTGAACCATTTCAGGATCGGAGGCAGAGAAGCAGCCCAAAAATACTTTGTAGAATTTGACCATCAAGAGCAGCTTGTGGGTGATGGGGTAGAGACGGGTAAACTGTGCCTGGTTCCCTCAGGCTGTGGTTGTGAGAATCTGCCTCTTTCCTGAGCTTGGGTCCAGAAGGCAAGCTACTCTGTGGGCAATAAGGGAGGAGGAGAGCTTCCAGCTCCCTGCCACCATTGGGTCCCACCTCCACTCTCCCACAGAGGGTGCATCCTTGAAGGAGCACTGCCCTGGGGGTCATCTGGGACCAGGCACTTGGTCCTACCTTGGCCCCTACAAAACAGTGCTTGATGAGTGGGAGAGATTGTCACATGTCAGCCCCGGGGAGTAGTGATGTGGCTCACTCAGAGCAGTGACTTTCAAAGTGTGGTTCCTAAATAGGATTGTGTCATCTGGGAGCTTGCTAGGATGCAAAATCTCACACCCTCCCCCACCCCTGGGTGGAGCCTGCACTCTGTTTACTTAGCCTGCAGGTGATCCCACTGAGTTTGAGCTCTGGGCTCTCTGCCTGGAGGAAGAGGCCAGGTGAGGTTCAGAGAGCTTTCTGAACAGTGCTGACTTTGGAGTTAAACACTGGCCTGTGCCTATATCACACGAGGAGCAGATGGCCTGCTGCCCTGTTACAAGCTGCAGTGGACAGAGACCAGGCGTCAGGTCCTAATTCATATTCAGCTGCTTAAATTGTATAAATGAAAAGCACAAAGTGAGTGACAGGCAGGAGAAGTCATAGATTCTGAACAGAAGGGATCAGAGTTGAAATTTTGGACACCAATAGCTCACTCTACTAACAAGGGGTAATGGTCTTCCCTGCCACACCCAGGGGTCAGCTCTGACATCAGCTGGTGCTGGAGGGTGTGCTGGCCTCTGTGTGGGAACAATGCCCAGGGTAGGGCTAACCTTGGCCATGTGGAAGGGCCATGTGCCGAGGCAGGGCAGCAGAACACTTGTGCTGTTGTAAGGTCCCTGCTTAATTTGGGGTTCAGGAGAGCTGAGTACCTGTCCATCTCCGCAGCTGGAGAGCAGACTTCCTGGCATAGCCTTGAAAATGGTCTTGCTCGTGGCTACACCCAGCACGGTGGGAGCGGCAGGGGCAGCTGGGAATTGCGCTTCCTTCCCAGCACCAGCACTAGAGGGGCTGGCCTGGGGCACCTGTCAAGGGGATCAACATTTGGAGGCCCATGTTCTAATGCGAGCCAAGCTAGAAAGAGAAAAAAACCCACCTGGGAACAGGGCCTGGAGGGTGGAAGGGGGTGTGCAGGATTAATTTAATTAAGTCCTGCTTTGGGGACCAGACTAAATTTAGCAACTGCCTAGGCTGCTGGTTTGACTCCTTCCCTGCAACTCCCTCCCATCTGCCCACTGTTCTGCAGGTGATTAATTCAGAATTCTGCTGGATTGCTGCGGTACCTGCTGACTGCTGTCCCCTCTCCAGCCTCTCCAGTGTCCCTCCCTGGGTCCAGGGGACAGTGCCTTTGGAAGCACCACAGCAACTTGCTCACCCTTGTCCAGGGAGGTGAATACTTTGGTGGGGGCAGTGGGGAGCCCCAGCAGGCCCAGTCCTGGGCCCCAGTACTTTACCAAGAAAGCACTGACCACAGGCCTGGATCTCTAGCTCGTTCCATTTCATTGTCAAGGGGGAGCTAAAAAACAATGTTGGTAAATCTTGTCAGTGTTCTGCACACAGCACAGGGGACAGGCAGAGGTTCTTTTGCTACAGTGTTTGTTATAATTCTACCCTCTTCCATTTTGACCATTCTTACCTGGTCATTTCAATCTTTGGATTGTTTTTCCCCTGATTCCCCTTCTTATTTGGGGGCCATTTTGAAGTCTGTGATTATATCCATCAGATTGAAATGGTGTCAGAAAGGGATGGGAGATGATGTGAATAATGAACACCAAATGATGGTGTACACAGTGAAGCACTCATTTATTCATTTATCAGATCTTTATCGAGGATCTGTGAACGCAGTGCTGAGATAGAAGCTGCCACAGTTCCTGCTCTCAAGGGGCTACCATGGTGGGGGGGGAATGGGACCCACACAAGGCCAGTCATAGCTGGGGCTGGGTCAGAACAGTGCCCGCCATATAGGGAGGGATGGACACTTCATAGTGGGGGTCATCACAGAAGCCGTAGATTCATCCCCCATGCCCAAGTCACGCTCCATCCATGAAGTCACCAAAGAGCTTCTTTTTCTCACTTTATTCTTTTTCATAGCACTTCTTTGGTTCTTCTCCCCAGTCCCGGTATCAAATCTTGGGCAGATCCCCCACTTTTCTGGCCACATCCAGGGATTAATGAATAGCTTAATTTTAAGGTACAGAAAGTCCAGCCCAGTTTAAAACCCAAACTTACATCTGTTCTTAGTTCTCAGTTCCAGTCTCCTTTACCCCGGCCTCCCCCACTCGCCCGCAGGTTTCTGCCAGGTCTGGAATTTGCAGCAGAGCATAGGGCTTGGATCGCATCTTTGCTCACTTGCCCTTCTTCCCTCCTGCCTGCTGCTTCCTGCTCTTCAAGGGCAGGTGCAGAAGAGGATAGAAGAGAAAAATAGAGTCTCAATGACTGAGTCTCATCCAAAGCTGAGCCCCTCTGGGAGGCAGGTGCATAAATGTATAGGCTTTTGTGGGTCTGGGCAACTCAATGATGCAAAGACTCAGTGTGAAAAGCTTTGGAGTCAGGCAGGTCTATTCTCAAACCTCCCTCCATCCCCACTAATGGTGTGACCTTGGGCATGTCCATTCTTTTTCCATCCCTCAGTTTTCCCTCCCCTAGATTGGGGAATATGCTTGCTTCCTACAACGGACCTTTGTGATAATGCATGTACAATGTGTTAAGAGAGAGCAGCAATTTTTAGAAGGCTGAGTCCCCTATTAGAATTTTTATACAGGGGTCTGGTGTCCAATTTTGTTGGCATTAGCTCTGCCTCCAGAATCTGGAAGGCTTGACCAGTTTTTTCCCTTTCCATCCCTCTCCCCAGTCCATGGTGACACCTGACACCGCCTTCTAGAAAATAGCTTTGACTGCAGTGGCCACAATGGCTGTGGTGATGGGAGGGTGCAGTGTGTAGATTCTTTGCAGTCGGAATGACTCGAATGCATTTCTTAGTTTGTAATGTCATCTCGGTGCAAAGATGGAGCCCACCGCACCCAGGTCCAGATGCCACCCACTCAGTGAATGAGGAGGCCTTGGTCTCAGGCGTGTGGAGCTCATCTGCTTTCTTCTTTGGCTCTGTCCTTAGGACTGTTGCCAGATGACTGCTTCTGAGTTTCCCTTGGCTGTTAAGCCCCTAGGGGAGGGGAGAGGGGAGAAGACTCTTTTCTGGTACATTAAATCCAGACCAACTGGATAGAGGAAGATTTGCCTGTCTTTACGACACTTGGTGGTGTATATAATTCTGCTTCCTGAGTTTGTGGGCCACCTGGAAGTCGAGAAGACAGGAGTCACTGGGAGGCTTGGCTATTTCATGATCTCAGGCTACAAGATGACCATTTACAAGCAGGTATCTTCAGTCAAACCCTTTCCCGTCGATCCTCACTGAAGATGGCCACCGCACTGAACTGAAGGCGCCTTTATATTTTGTTCTGAAAGCAGAAATTCTCTAGAGTTTGGACTAATGAGATGATACCAGGCAACTAATGTTTCTGAGATTCCAAACTGATAAATATTACCCGAGGAATCTCTCATTTTGGAGAGCCTAAAAAATATTCTTTTCACAATTTCTAGGAAGTGGTAGCACTTGATATGTTGACTTGTGCCAGGAATTTTGACCTCAGCCAGTCTTTCCCAACACCTATGAGGAGAAGGAGCAGGCATACCCTGGCAAGGGACATGGTGGGTGGGGGAAAGGGGATGAGGAAGGGGCTAGGGTGGGTGTGGTTCAGAACCCAGTGGTATTCATGCATAGCTTTGCCTAGGCTTCTTGACTGCAAAGCCCTGGAGGGAAGAGCAGGGGATCTGATCAGCCTAATGCTTCTTGAGATGAGATGATGGGGCCCTATTGTGCCTCAGCAGAGTGGAGCACACAGGTCTGGGAGATGTGGGCCTAAGCGCAGAGCTAATAGTCCAGCATAGGTCACACATGTTTTCTTTTGCCAACAATAGGACCCATTGCCTATTCAGGGAAGGAAGCACAGGCTGTCCCCCACTCCCTTCCTGATGCTCATAATGACCCTCAAAATACCCCAAGGGAGTAGTTTTGCTCAGCAACACAAGATAATTAGGTCTGCCCTGCAGCAAGTGAATGAGAGAGTGGGACAGAGGCTGTACTGGCAAGCGGCCACCTGACTTGAAGGCTGTAAACCCTTGCATCCCCTCCCACCTGCAGAAGTCATTGCCCTCTTCTCCCCAGCAGAGGCTTCTTACCTTCAGGAGTCTGGGCCCCCAAAGGGGCTCTTACAAGGAGTGAGGTTGGACTGACTTCCCCAGGCCCCCAGCACCGTTGCCTTTGCACCCTGGTACACACAGCCCAACCAGAACCCACAGACATAGTGTGGGGCATAAATGGAAAGATCTATGGTCCTGTGGGTGGTTTAAGACTCTAAGCCACCCTCCCCTTTGTGAAAAACTACTAGTTACCATTTGCTGAGTCGCCACTGCTCTCCAAATGAATTATCTCTTTTAAAGCTGACAATCCCATGAGGAAGGTCCTGGCAAAACTATCGCATTTTAACAAGTATGAAAGTTAAATCTTAGCAAAATTCAGTGACCAAAGCATATAAAACACTATCCACATTGTTGCGTAGACATGAAGTTCAGTCCTTTTGTCTGCTGTATAGTGTTTCACTGTATGAATATCCATACCCATCTATCTTCAGTGGTAACTGATATTATGGTTAGTGCTTTGTGCTTAGTTCTAGGACTTTTTCTATGCCCCAAATACACATAAATACAAATAAAGTTTGTAGGTCCATCTCTATTCATATGTTTGTGCCCTACAATGTAAGCTCCATGTGGTTGGAATTTCTTTAAATTTTGTAATTGTTGTTGTATCCTCATTACTTAAAAGCATGGCTGACACACAGTAGGGTACACCATAAATATTGTTGAATGAATGCACATGTAAATATATAATTATGTTTTGTAGAATTTAAAAAGCCACGTCCTATTTTCTGTAGGTACTTGGTTTTTTTGCTTAGCTGAATGTCTTTCCTTGTCAGTACGTATAGGTCTGCCTGATTCTTCCCCTTTGCTGCACAATAGTCTATGGATCATCAAAATGTTCTCTTACTGAGAGCCATTTCAGTTGCATCTAATTCTTTTGCTGTTAAGCTATGTTTAACATTCTTGAACATCCTTGAAACTGTCCTGATGCACAAGTGTAAGGGACTAGAAATGAAGAATGTACGTATGTAGAAGAAAATTTCCTGGGTCTTAGGAGATATATGCCTGAATTTATTTTCATATTAATGAATTGCTCTCTGATATTATTTTTATTTTATTTTATTTTTTTAAGATTTATTTATTTATGCATACAAGCACTGGGGTACAGTCCAGAGGCATGGGGGGTGGTGAAAGAATCCACCAGACAGAGTGGGGAGCAGAACAGGCAGATCAACCGAAATACACTACTGAGGGGAGCAACAGGCGAGGCAGGAGAGGTCTGCTGTGCCATGTGGGTCCCCTCTCCAGCCGGCGGCAGGGTTTGAACTTGTGTTGCAGTGGCTGCAGTTTGCTTCATAGCGCATTGCTTAACCCACTTAACCCACCAGGGAGGGCCCTAATATTATTTTTAAAAACTAACTACACTCCTAGTAATAAGGTGTGAGCACCCCACTTGTCATCAGTGTCTGGTACTATTCACTGGATGAGAAGTGGCACCCCATTTCCCTGATTGGTCAGTGAAGTTTGACCAATGATTTCCACTTTTTTATTTCAATAGGTGTTCTTTCCAATATCAAACAACATCTATCAACTATATTGGCCTAAATCTCTCTGTACTTTTTTTCTCGTGATCTTTTACGATCATTATAGTAATACAGTCCCCTTTCTTTCCTAATGGTATTTTATTTTCTTCTTCTTTTTCCTCTCTTTAATCAGTTTCACTAGCAGGTATTCTTCAAAAGAGAAATCTATTTGCTGATTTTCTTTACTGTATCTTTTTGTTTTGCTTATTTCTTCTTTTTATATCCCTTTCTATATCTCCTTTGGTTTTATTCTGTTGATTTTTTTCTAACTTACTTCATTATTAATTAACTTCCTTTTATAAGATAAGAATTTTAAGGCTATATGTTTTCCTCTCCATACTGCTTTATCTGCATCCTACAAGGCTGATAAATTGTATTTTTATCATCATTTAGTTCTAACATTTAAAATTTATAATTTTTTCTTTAATCAGTATTTTTAAATATGCAAATACAACTTTATTTTTTTAGTTATCTCTTGTTAGAAATTTCTAGGAGCTGAAGCCAGAAGCCTCACAGATATAGAGACCAGCTATGAAGTAAAATGAGTGTAAACTAAGATTCTAAGCCCCCACTGGGAGGAGAGCTGAGATGTAAGTCCTTGTATTTGGGAAATTAATGCCAGGAGTCATGAAGGACAGTATTTCTGTCAAATGAGAACAATGAACACCCAGGTACCCATAACGTTTTTTGGCCTTATTTTGTTTAGGTGCTTTTTTTCCCCAGTGGCATTTGGGCCTAATGCACTGGTGATTAAAGCTACCTTGTCTTGTTGGATCCTCCTGTAGCCAAATTGTGAGGTATGCCAGCCCCATCTTAAGCTTTGTGTGCAATAAATAAGGCATTTTTTTCTGTCCTTTTGTTTTTTTTGCTATATTGACCCTAAAATACTGTGTGGAGGCATGGAGCCTGGAGTATCCAGGCAGGAAGTTCTTCCATCCTGTCACTTCAGACTAGAGAGGGACCAAGTCCTGTGAGAAATGATGGACTGGATTTCCTTCTAGGGCATTCTTTTTTAACAGTGGAGCATGAGCAACTTCCTCATAGAAGAGTCAGCAGCAGTCTGTGTTCTGAGGAAAGGGGGTGTGTGGGAGCACCAACTCCATAGCCCTTTGGACCCCTGGGGTGGGTCAGATCATGAACTTCTTTCCTCTGAGCTTGTAAGACAACGTATGACCATGTGATAGCAGCCAATTCCCCCTCCAGGCAGGTTTAAGGGCTCTGTCAATTTTCAAATCAATTTTCGTTGATTTCAAATCTCAAATGTCAATTCAAATCTCAAATCAATTTTCATTGTCCCCAGCAAGATTCTCTAGTTATGAATTTAAAAAATAAAACAAAACACATTCAAAATCAAAACTAAAACCCATTACAGTCCCTCAGGGGACAGCCTGTGAGGAACTAGTTGATGACAGAGAGCTGTTAGGTGTTGCTTCAGGTACCCACTGCTACACACCGGCCCTAGATAGAGTACCTAAGCCACCATTTGCTCTCAGTCACATGGACTGGGAATTCACGCAGGATTCTGTGGAGAGAGCTTTTCTCTCCAATTTGGGTCACTCAACTGGGCTGAAGGATACAAGATGGTACCTCTCCTGCCTCGGACTTGATGTTGACTCTTGGTTGAGATCCTTGAGTCCAGTTCACAGGACTTGCTTCTCTTCTCATGGCCTCTTAGTCTATAGGCTCTTTCTTTCCAGAGGCCTTTCTCTTTACAGGGCAGCAAAAGTGGAAACTACAAGGTCACTTCAAGTCCAGAAGGTCATATTGCCTTTCTGTTGGTTTGTTAAGACAAATCATATGGCCTATTCAGATTTAGGGCAAGGAGAATGTAACCCACCTCTTGGTAGGAGATTGTCATAGCCGTCTTTGGAAATAGTCTACACAGGACTCCTAATCTGCTTGTTTTCTGTTGCCGTTTTTATATCTGAACCCACAGTGCTGTCTTCCTCCCACTGCTGCTCCACCCCCTCAATCTCCCTGACTCCCTGTCTCCCACCATCACCCTGGTGTCCAGAAGGAGGCTGCTGCTACCTGGCAGAAAGGAGCTTGATTTTTAAAAAATCTGTGCTGTTTTTGTGGTTACAACTTATGAATTATATGTGATGAGCTCTCCTATTCAATAGAAGTGTAATATGTCTGTCCACAGCTCTCAAGGGCATGCTTCTTGATTTCTGTTGAAGGAACCCCAAAGTTGCTGGGGAGCGGGGCCAAGAAGCACTTTTTTCCCACATTAAGGTGTGTTCTCACCAGCTGGTGTTGTACTTAATTATGCACCTGTAAAACTTGTACCTCACACATTGTTAAACAGCTTATTAGGAGTTCTAGCTTTCCCTGGAATAGTGTGAATTTTAAATTCTGAAAATGTAAGTAGAATAGCTATTTGTTTTACATTTTTATTTGAGACAGAAAATAATCTTAGAGTAAACTTAGGAACACATTTTGCAGCCCTGTTATGGCCATTTACATCTGGAGAAGAAGAAAGTAGAATAAAAAGGGTTGTTTTTCATGAAGTACAGGAAGAATTTTTATAGTAAGAGAGTTCTGGAAGTCACCTCAGATTATAAAATCTGTCCCGGTGATCCTGTGCCCTGTCATAGTTACGACTGTTTTTGTCCTCTGCTTTGCCTTCTTCCAGCTGCTCAAATCCCATCTGCTCTCCCCTCTTTCTTCCACCATGTGCTGAGTCCATTTCCAGGATTCCATGGCTAAGCTGTTCCCAAAAACAAATTTCCAAAATCGAATTTGGCTTTGAGGAGAGAAAGCAGGTCTGTAGTTTGTTGGTCCCTGTTGCTTAATGTTCTCGCCATAATGCTGCTTAGCAGATGATTGGAGTTGAAAAGGCTTCTGTTTCTCATTGATTTTAAATGTGACATCACTAAGAGCTGGGGGAAGGAAGCAGAGGCCCACCAAGGTGCACTCTTGTACTGCTCTGCACTGTTTACTGATTCTTAGAAGGTGGTGCTAGTGGTCCTTAAAGCGAGAGAAGCACATCAAATGCAGGCAAAGACTATGAAATACACTTTATTTTCTTTGAATACATGGAGTCAAGCCTATTGTTTGAGCATCAGGAGACCTTGCGTGTTGATCCCAACTCTGTCCAAAGGGAGCCTATAATCTTAGACAAATCACTAGACTTCTTCAACTTCTGCATCTTGAAGTCAGGGATTTGGGTTCAATTCATGTTAACAAACTCTAGGTCAGGCATTGTGCTGGCCCTGGGCATAAAGCCCAAGCTAGGCTATACCTGGCCTGCAAGGAACTCAGTGTCATGTGCCAAGATACTCAAAATCCCCCACCAAGTGAGGGTCCTGATGCTCTGCATGGTGATGCAACATCACTGCGCTCTACAAAGAGGTGATCATGTGCTTAGTAGCCTGCTGTCTTCTAGAAAACCATGGGTCTGGGATAGATATCATAGTCTGGACTGTGGGTGTTTGTGCTTCTGTTTTTGCAAGGTTTGTTTATGCTAGCACTCCACTGGCTCAACCCGAGCTGGTTTGGTGTGTATTAGTTCATTGATTTTCTATTGCTAGAGATCAGAACTTTCTTTCAATTAAGTCACTGTTATTGCTCATTTGAGACTCTTTACCAGTCATACATACTTCTTTTAGTTAGGAAATGGAATTTGGGCTTCAAGTTGGAGGTGAAAAGACCCCAAGAGCAAGTCTCTGTGAAAGCAAAGTTTAGTGAATAGATAGCATGGTATGACAGTGGGAGAAAGAGGGGATGAAGACACTTTGGCAAGTACTTCCTCAGCCTGGACCTAAATGGGTGTTCATTGACTTAACAAACACCCCAAATGCAGGAGTCAGGGCCCTGGTCTACAGACTAGACTACTACTCTTTGCCTTTGTCCAGATGTTCAATGATTGCACCCTAGAGTCTAGAGAGGGGAGGGGATGGTGGTCTGTACCAATTAGTGACAGGCAGATGGAGACACATGGATGGCACTGAGTTTCATCTTAGAGGGGCATCCAATAGAATTTAGCTGTAGGCTAGATGGGAACAGTGGTGAGTTAGGTAGGTGGGGCCTGAGGAAGAAGAAAGTATAAATCAGGTATACAACTTTCCAGCGTTTCTGGACTGAGTTACAATGTCAACCAAAGTGGCACTTATGAGTACGAGGAAGAATTGGAAATATTTGGGGGCAATATGGGCAGCTTACATTTGCAAATGTGGAGGTGGCATTGCCAGGTGAGTCATCCCAGAATGGATGGCTGAGACCAGCAGCTGGTTGCAGCCGGTTGCAGCCCTACAAAAGAGGTCAGGGAGGAGGTGACATCTTAACCATTTGAATCTAACTTAGTATCATAGTGCTGCTTCTCTGAGACAATAGAATTCAAGTTCAAAATACCTGATGTAGCAAACACACCTTTTCTCATGGCTGCTTGGGAGCTGCAGAGCAGCTGTACACATTCATACCAGGGGCCTGTTTGGTGTCGTTAGAGGACTAAATTGATGCAGCAGAAAGTTCCCATTGAGACATGAGTAAATAAAGAAATTGTGGAATATATACGCAGTGGAATACTACTCATCTGCTAGCAATAATGTATCCTTTGTTAAGGTTATCTAGAGTTTTTGCTCTGCTTTCCTTTTAACCACATTCAAAACTAGTAATTTAAAGCAATTGCTAATTAATGAATAAACCCACATTTTATCAATTTTATGTTTTTATTTTATTTTTGCAACTTATTTTTGGGCTCACTTTTTCTTTTCTGAAGTATATTTTCAAGTAGTTTTTTCAGTGAGAATCTATGCATTATGAACTAACTCTTAGCCTCTGTATACATGAAGGTTTCTTTTATTTATTTCTCTTACTTTTGAATTTTTGTTTAGTTGGGTATAGAATTTCAGAATAATAATTATATTTCCTTAGTATGCTGAAACCATAACTTTGGAGACTTTTTGATTCCTGGCATCTATTATTAATCTATTAATAATAATCTTTCATCAATAATAACTTTGCTTTTATTTATAATTATATCCCTTCATAAGTTAACTCTAGTTAGTAAATTTTAAGATTTTTCCCTTTATTTTTTAATATTCTGTACTTCTATATATTTCTTTGTTCCAGTTTTAATTTTCAGGATTTATTATTTTTTTTTCAAATATAGAGCCATCTTATTTTTTACCTATTATTGTTTGATAATTCCTTTTCTTTCTATAGTTGTTATTCTCCACTTGAAGATACTAAAGCGTAAGGCTTTACTTTTTTTTTTTTCCCAGATTTTTCTACTATATCCATTTCCTCTTGAGTCAGTTCATCATTGTGGAGTTTGTTGACTGTCTTTCTTAGTATTTTTCCTCCTTTAGTTTTAGTTTGTAGGCTCTTCTGAGTACAGAGATATTTGTTTTTCTTTTACAGTGCCCCTTCTCCTCTGTCCAGTGACTGTGTGTTTCCCTCTGCCCATTTATAGGGTCTTCATTGGACAGTCACACATGTCTCATAATTCATGTGTCTTGTAATGACGGGGACACGATCTAAGAAATGTGTCATTAAGTAATTTTATCATTGTACAAATGCAAACTTGGCAGTGTGTTTTGTACACTTAGCCACAACGAACAAAACATCATGAGATTAGATCAAACACAAGTGGAAATGGTGCTGTCAAGAGAGAAGGTAAATATTAGACGCAGGAGGCTACTGCCAGCATGCAATGCTCCAACATTGCGATGGCTACGACATAACTAGGCAATAGGGATTTGGGGACCACTGTTACGTATGCAGTCTGTCATTAAGTAAAATATCTTTGGGGATACAAAAAGCACATGACTGGTAGGTCTTATACTGAATCATAACTCTGTTTTGCTTTTATGTTGAAGCTATTGTAGCTCCGATTGCTGAGGCTGTGGCTGGTTCATGTTCCAGTGTAAGACTGTTTCCCAGTCATATTATATACATATAATGATATAAACTGTTCTCCAAGGTACTTAGCTTCATATGAAGTGTAGCCCCATAGAATGGTCAGAATTAACTCTGATGAGCTGTTTTATATGAGTAAGGGATGACCCCTTGCTTTCCTGTATCACTTTTAAATTCTGCTTTTGAGTATTACTGCGCTCTCTTAATTTTTGCTATAAAATATATTTTTAAAGAGTGGTTGATACACGACTTGAACTTAAAATGTCTTCTTGAGTAGAATTATTGGCAGACATTTTCCAGTATCCTTTATGCATATGAGGTAAGACTTTAGATATGTAATTTGTTTTTCTTTGGTTATTTGTTTTTAGTTCACACTATGTCTGCGCATAACCTCAGGTCATTACAAACTCTGTAAATACTTTTCATTGTATTTTGCTTGTATAAAATAATTTTTCAACACAGATAATTTTAAAGCTTCTAGGTTTTTCTCGTATGTGTTCACATATAGGATGTCACCAAGGAGCTTGACCCAGCTTGGCCTTTATGCTAATGAGAACCAAGGTGAGCCTTTTGGCTAACCTGGAGAAAAGGGCTTTGATAATAGCTCAGAGCTCTCTCTAAGACTCTTCCCCAACTGTCTAACTAATTGGAGATGGGAACATCTCTGGATCATAGAAGTCATTGATTTTGGAGAATTATGTAATCTTTGAGACAACAGGTGAACTTGCTCACCAGCTTGGGATCAGTCTAATGAACTGTTTGTGTGGACTGGAGATTTCTAGAGCAGAGGCTCAGAAGAAAATCACCCTAAGAATAAAACATTTCCAGAACCATCTACCCATCAAGATGACTTCTACCTTTCAGCTGTGGGATTCCTTATATCAAGACTCCCCTGAATGACTTTAGGTTCTGACTGTGTCCAGTGAAGAAATCTTCAGCGTGGTGCCTGACTATAGTAGTATCTATATCGATATCCATATGTTCATCTATAATTATATCTATATCTCTAGCCATATCTATATCTGCATTTGTCTTGACAAGGACTTCCCCTTTGGCCAAATTTTAGTCATTCTCCTCTGAGCCCTCTTTTCTACTAGACCTCAGCCCTGGCCTGCTCAACCCAGTTTTAGCAAAGAATCATGCCAAAACAGTATAATCCCCCACTTTTGATAACTAGTCAAGTTCTTCATCCCCATTCTTGATTTCTAAGTATTTGGCCTGTCTTCAGCAAGAATATTGTTAAGCTGGTTTGCTATAAATCCCCATACCCTTTATAGTTAATCAAGTTTCTTTCCGTAATTTCTAGCCGTTAACCTCCTCACTCTACTCCTTGACTTTAAGTACCCAGCTGTTTTGCTGAATTTGGAGTTGTGCTCAGTTTATGTTGAAATCTCTTTTCTCTACTACAGTAGATTGAATTTATATTGGAATTTTAAAATTCCCATTTTAAACTAGTGTCCAGTACAGAAATTTTCTCTCTTTTTTATATCTATATCTTATTGCAAATTGACAAGTAAATGAACAAAGAAGGGTTGAAGCAGTGCTTGTATTTGTGAAATATCCTGTGCTTTTGAGGCTCTCTGCTTGAAACAAATGTGTGATTTGATATTCCCGAGTATTTCACTCAAGCTTGCTCTAATCCACCTATGGAAAGTATCTGCCAGATGCTGTGCCCAGTTGCTGAATGGCTGACTTGTCTTGAATGCAGGCTGATTGGAGAGGGCTTGCATCTCCCATATGTAAGAGAGCGACATTTAAAAAGTAGAAATCTTAAAGACCTTTCAACCTGCAAACAACAGAATGATGTGCTTAGAGGAGACTTTGGAAAGAAGCCAACGTGAGTGGGAGTGTAAAGGAGGACTTATTTTTCTTTTGTTCCTTTGGGCTTGCTTACCATATAGATATAAATGAAGACCCAGTCGCATAAAGAATTTGCTGTCAGAATAAAGTGCATTTCAAATTGTGTCAACTCCAGCTGAGAGTGTTGTGCAAGGCCACACTTTATTCTTGCTAATCAGCTGAACAGGACTGTTGAGGGGGCTTGCTGTCAAGCAGTGAGCATGCGCCTTATCTAACACCTGGTAAAGTGTTGCCAGGGACTGGCCAGTTATTGACATTGAAGAGATGTAGACAAGAAAGGAAAAGGAAACATGTTATTGTCATGTAGTAATATTCATGGCACTGAGGAAAATATCTGACAAACAATGGATGGGGCTTGACAGAAGGAAATGACCTCGTATGTGGATCTAAATTGAGCTAATTTAAAAACTAATTATACACTAAAAAGGCAAGTACCAGGCTGTTCACTGCAGACTTCTTTACAGCAGTGAATAATAGAAAATAACCTCAAATTTATAAATATTTATTGGTAGAGGGATAGTTAAATAATGGAATACTATGCAGTTCTTAAAAAGAATGAGTTGGGGCCCAGTAGAACAATAGAGCTCAACCACTGTCAACCCAGTTCCTGCTTTTGTAACAACTATCATAGTAGAACACATTTAGAATTAACGAATACATATTAACCTACCTACACTCACTATTTAAAAAAAACTTTAGCCTTATAAAGTTAACTATAACATGAGAGAAATGAAAGGAACTTGTAATAAAACCATGTGCATGTTGCTAATCAGTGCTAAGGTAGGACTAGACTGACATGACAAAGTGGCCAGAAGTTTTTCTCTGAGTGTAGTCATGGAGAACTAGCCTAGTGAGGGGAGGAGGGACAGCATTGTTATTATAATAAAGTTCTTTGAAAATAGGTGAATAACTCCTGCCAAAACTATGAACAAAACAAAGTACCACTTCTCTGCAGTGCTGGGATATGAGCAAGTCTTGACTATCTGGGAGTGTGTGCAGTTATTTGGCACCCACGTTTCCAAACATCTAGGGTGTGGTAGTATCTTATCAAGGGCTTCAGGCTCCTGCCACCTGCTCACTCTATGGATGAAAAGATCTATGGCTGAGAGGGTTTGCTGTGTTTAAAGAGGACAGGGGCTAGAACCTGAGACCCTTTACATAACATTTATAATTGCCTCCTGGGTGCTTCTGCCCTGCAGAGGCTAGAGGGGAAGAGACCTGGTCCTGGGGTCTGGGAACTTGAATATTAGATCTGCCAGAGAACATGAGCTTGTCCGAGCATCAACTCTATTTCATTTATTGTTCTTAATGAATTATTTTTATTTTGAAACAGTTTCAAACTTAATGAAAAATTATAAATACAAAACCAAGAACCTCCTGCCATCTTGAACCATTTGAAAGTCATGAACCTGATGTCCCTTACCCCAAATAATTTAGTGTGCTTCTCTTAACAACAAAGATGTTCTTCCATAGAATCACCCATAACCTAGTCAGAAAATCAGGAAATTAACATTGGTACTCTGTGTCTCTGCATTAGTTTTACTAAGTGTCTTTTTAGCAAAGGCATGATTATATACAGGAGGTATATCTTTGACAGGATGACTGCAGAAGTAATACCTTTTTCCCATTATCAGTTTTGTTTTAAATGAGTTCATAATGAACACACACACTCACCATGGCCAGCACCATGTGACTCTGTTTAGTTCTCATCTGGGGGACACTCGCTGTTCTAGAGATGTACAAACAGTGACTCAGAGAGGGTAGGTAACTTGCCCACAGGAAGTGATAATCAGAGATTATTAACCCAAACTTGAACTTGGGTGTCCTGGATTTAAAGTTTGGAGAACTTATTGACTGTTGGCAGGGAGAACCAGAGCTAGACACCAGTTAATGTGCTAAAGACAGATCTTAGTCAAACACTGTTGTAATTGGAGAAAAGAAAATTCAGTATAGAACTGAGCTCAATGGTGCATATAAGGAGAAGAGGGAATTTTTAGCCTGGGGGCAGTGAGGGGGTAGGTAGATGGAAAATTACAAAGGGTAGGGAAATTCTTGCTAAACTGACTCAGGAGGATTCTTGCTAACACTGAAATGTGCAGCCTAGTAAGGACAGGTCAAGGTTGAGGCCTAATCAAGAAGGGGACTCAGAGGAGCCTGACTTAGTTTTGGGAAGGAGAGAGTCTGTCACTACTCACTGGCCTTATTGAATACCTTGTATTGTGTAGCATAGTTACATTTTCAACTTACATATTCCCTTTCTCACTTGTTCAAGGCAGGTAATGATCTATATGTCCTTTTGACAGATGGAGACTCTGAGGCTCAGAGAAGTTATGTTATTTGATCAGGCCACATACTACATTGGTGGCAGAGCTTGAATCGGGCCAGATGTACTCATTCCCATGTAGGGGCTGTAACTCAGCTGCCCTTGGCAAGGAAGTGGGGGCCAAGATTAAGTTGAGCAAATTCCAGCCAGGTGAGATTTAGATTCCGAGCACAGCAAAGCTCAGATAAAGAGAAGGATGAGTTGAGAATGAAAATGTGGGCTCCCCAAGTTGAGCCGAATCCTACCACAGGAATGTGTATGGCCTGAATAGCTGGACGGGAGAGGAGGTGCTTCCCCCACCCCACAAATGTCTCAAGCTGCCAGGCGTGGGAGATGGGGCTCACACCAGGCCTCCTTTCAGGAGCTCTGAGTTTATGGGACACAGTTGTAAATTAGACATCCCCATGGTGAATGGGGATTACAGGCTCCCTGCAGAGAAATTCTGTCCAGAGGAACATGGCAAGCTTCCTCCAGACGTCCACATTTACATTGGCACGCCCTCCTCTTTGCTGCACCCTTTCTTTGGATCCCAGTCCACTATCCTGTCTTTGTTCCATCTCAGGATCCCAGATGCCTTGTCAAGATTGAGGAGCTCTAAGGAAGGAAAAACTGGAGGCCGTGGTTCTCAAAATGCGGTCCCAAGACCATCAGCATCAGCACCATCTGGGCCCTCATTGGAAATGGAAATTCTTGGTTCCCACCCCAGATGGCTTGACTCAGAAATTCTGGGGTGGGTCTTAGGAATGTGTTTTGATGGGCCCTGAAGGTAACCCCAGTTCCCACTTAAGTCTGAATCCCAGTGTATCAAGGGAGAGGGAGCAGAAGGAACAGAGTCACCTGCCTCTAACAAGATCTCAGAGCTAGGCTTCCATTTTCTGTTACCCTACCCAGAGGAGCTACCTCAGCTTTACTGTTCCCTGGGGTCCGTATCATTTCCTTCTCAGCAAAGTACACAGGGTTAAGTCAGGAACTCATAGCCATTGGGGATGGTGGGAGACTGCCATTTGGTCAAGAATCTTCTAGAATGCTTACACTGACCAGCAGGGATTCTTCCACTTAGAAAAGAGATTAACTGGGAGAACTTCAGAGGAAAAAGAGAAATTTAATTTTCCTGTCTATTCATGGAAACTGTTGCTCCTGTGTTGGAATAAACAAATCAAAACAAAGCAAAGAAACAGATACTGTTTTGCATTTCTGGGTCCAGGAGGTATTCCATAACCCCAGGGAGATGGCATTCTTGGTGCCAACAGAGAACTCATCCTGAATTCAAGTTCACTCCTGGGATGATGATGTCCACTGTGTTACTTTCTCTGGGACCACTGGCCCTTCACAGGTTTCCAAACACAAACACCAGGTTCCTATTGGTCATCGCTTAATCCCTAGTCTGAGGTGAAGTGAACAAAAGAAATGCAATTTTATAATGCTAAATTAATGCAATCAAAGAATTATTCTTCATTTTGAGATTATACCCTTCCTACTTTGGAAGAGTTAAAGTATCTTCTGTTTTAGAAAATAATAGTGATACAAGATGGTTCATAATGGATAGAAGGCAGACAGGTAATAAGTTGTTTTTAATATTGTAATTCAAGCAAGCCTGTCGACCTTACATCAGAACTCCCATTTTGATCTTTATCCTGGTCAGTTTACTCTGAAACCCTACAAATTCTGGTCCTTGCCTGCACCTTCCATTTCAGTGTGTGGGTGGGGGGAGTCAGGGAGGCGAGGGGGTACTATTAGGACTAGAATGCAGGTCCCTCCACTCTCCTCACCCCCCCTCCATTGTCTCACTCCCAGAGGCAGTCTTGCTCACCTCTGGGCTCCCAAGGGGTTTACTCTTAATCCCTGTCCTTCCAATCTCCCTGTGCCTGTGGGGGTAAATTGAGATCATCAGTGAAAAGTGCTTTGTCAAGTCCTCTGTGAAGGTAAAGGGTTATAGGCCAAGCCTGTGGGGGAGTGCTGCCACATGAAGAAGCAGTTAGTCACAGTCCCCTGTGAGCAGACCAGTTGGTGGGGGCTGGCCGGGTTAGGGAGGGTGATGCCAGGGAGACTGTTGCCATGGTGACTTGGCGGTAGCCCTCCCCAGCTTCCCTAATCCCAACCCCTGCAGCCAGCTTTTCGAAGCACAGCTTTCTAGCACATGGAAAAGCTGTTTCTCCACCTCTGTGAAATCAGGATTGTGTCTGACAGCTGGATCCCAGCCACTCGGAAGACCCCAGAAGGTCCCTCATCAAGTCGAGCTGGGGGAGTGGGGCTTTGGCATCCCAGAGCTGGAAGGGGCGAGCCTGGCTGATCTGTGACACAGAGCCAGCTGTGGGAAGTGACATGCGGCGGGCGAGTGCTCCTTTCTTTGTTTCTCTCTGATTCATCCCAGTTTTGTTCATAAAGGTGATTTGATTCTGTGGTCATTTTAAACAATGAACAGCTCGGTCTTACTCACCCCGTGATTACAGTGCAGGCTTTGACTGTAATTGATGTTAGCCAGGCTGGCTAATGTTATATCTTACAAAGATTGGCTCATTAATTGACTGTAGAGATGTCACCCACACACTGGAGCATTAACAATTAACGCCTAGTGCTGATTCAGCAAACAGCAGGGCTACAGATTTCTGTTCATTCCTTTAGGATGAAATCCCCACCGTGGGATCCCTAGATCATGGGGAATGCATATCTACATGTATCTTGATATGTTTTGCTAAATCTGGTACCAGGTCTTAATGTCACACTCATTTCTGAAGGCTCTCATTTCTCCACAGCCTAATGATATTTGACTTATTAATTCCATGTTTTGGGTGCTACTTTATAGGGGTAAACCAGGATACTTTGGTAATCCAGGATACATTATTTGCCTTTCCATTTGAGGGGGCTTGTGTGGTTTTCTTTGCATATCTTTGATGATGCATTTTTCCTGTATGTTGGTTTATTCTTTGCTTTTCCTTCTATGTATTGTCTACATCCTTTGCTCCTTTCCGCTGAGTTTTCTTAACAGCTTTGTTGTCACCCAGGAGCCCTGTGGATAGAACAGACACAATGCCAGTGTCTAGAGGCCAAAGAACCCTCCTGTGCTGCCTGTGCCCAAAGAGCCCTCCCGTGCTGCCTGTGCCCACCCTGCTGGGCTCTGCTTTGGGGCAAAGGGTGCCAGGGGAGGTCACTTCACAGATGCCAGAGAGCTCAGCTGCATGCATTAAGTCTTATTCCTTCATCTGAAAAAAGGAAGGGACATTCACTTACCTCTGAGTCTGTTCCAGCCCCCTAACCTTCACCCTGGTGACTCGGTGGGCAGGTGTGGAAATGAACATGGCATGATACTGCCCTCTGGGTGCTAGTGATCATGGGTAGACACATGAACATAGTGCTGCCCACATGAGCTGACTGCATGGGTACCCTGTGTGTGGCCCTGATTGCAGCGTTCCTGGGAATGCAGGAGACAGGGTCCGTGAGATGTGGCAGTCCTGGACATGGAGGTCCATTCCCAAGAATGTCTAAGGTTAAACCAGTTGGAGAGACTGTAGGGACTCGCTGGGCAGGGGCAAAGTATCCTGCAGGCACTGAGGTTGAGGGAAGGTATGGGATTGAGCTTCCCTTGGGGCTGGGGCAAGTGTGGGCTGGGAGAAAGAGTGGTTCAGGCCCACTGGAGGTTGTCATCAGTGGGGCACAGTTTTAAGTGGTGGAGCGCACAGTGTGCAGATGCGGCAGGACTGCCAAGGTGGATACAGGAGACCAGAGAGGCTTTGGGCTTGTAGGTCCTACATCAACAGACTGGCTGCTGGGGCATTGTCAGGCTCTGTGAGTGGTCTGGGGTATGCTCTATGGGCTTGGCCTTTGTGGGACCATAAGCTCCCCCTTAGAAAGGAAAGGCAGTGATGTGCCATGCCAGGGATTCACATCTTCTGTGGGGCTGGTGGCTGTGTGCTAGCAGGTCCCTGTGTGTTGGGCATGGCAGGGGAAAGGAGGCTGAGTAAGTGACTCCATAGTGTTCATGCTAGATAAGAACATTCTATAATGGTGTCATTTTCTTGGCATTTGCACAGGCTCTGTATGACCCTCGATTCTGTGTCATTCCTGAGGTTTCTTACTGAGGGTTTCTTGTGGGTGGGCCCCACCTCCTCAGTGAGATGATACACTCTAGGGCACCGGTCAGTAATAGATTCTTCCACAGAGTTCCCACACAGCTGCCCATGGGTGAGACCTGATAAGAGTTCAGAGTACACCTTCAACTTCACCCACGATGGTGGGGGGGGAGGGTGACCAAAAGCCTGATTTGACAGAATGAACCATGAGATGGGATCAGAGCCATGTCCAGCACTGGCCTCCTCTAGCTGTGGAGCTTTGAGGTGATCATTTAACCTCCTGAGCTTCAATTTCTTCAGCTGATAATTGAGACTGTTTTGGAATGGAAGTGAGTAGATACCAGAGTTTTTTCATGTTCTTTGACACGCTCGTGTGACTCTCCAGGGATGAGAATCCTGGCCTGTGACCAGATACACCCAGAATGTGCCAAGGGATAGAAAAAAATCGCTTTTGTTCCCTCTGCAGAGTTCTCAGGCCCTTCTGCTTCATTTTCATTCATGGACCCTAAGATGGCCCCAGTCCTCAACTTTCTGTCCAGACCACCCTCTCCCATCTGGTGCCCCTGCACAGACATTCGTGAAGGTTTAGAAGACTCAAGTTTAGAAGATTCATGTACCCAAATGCCTTTCCATGGCCTCTGAAAGCTTCTTAAGGGATTGTTTGAGGATACCTGGGCAGTATGAGCTGAAGTCACTGGGCATTCACCTTCCCAGGAGAGTGGCAGTGAGAGCTTGGGGTCTGTATTAGCCGGTGTCCATGAGGTAAAGATGCTGTGAGGCAGGGAGTGGGGCAAAGGAGAGGACTCTTGGCAGACTGTTGATGGGAGGTGGGTGGGCATGTGAGCATCTTCAGATGAGCTCTTACTTTGCAAACATCGTCCTAGGCTCTCTGAAGCCTGTGACTTAGTGCTGTCTTTCCCACACACTTCTGGCAGCTCTGGGCCTTTATTATACACCACGGCTATAATCATCACCATGATAATAACAAGACTACATTTGTTCAGTCTCTTAACTTGGAAATAAATAAGACAGCTGATCTAGTGAGAGCTCCAACTCCAGTCTCTCTACCCTATCATCACTTAATAATGATTATGGAACCCCCCCCTGGGCAAACTGCGTCCTGCCCAGCACTTGAGATATTAAATCCACCTAGAAGCAGGATATAATAATGCTGACCCCGCAGGGATGTTCCAAGAATTAATTCCTGCAGGCTCTCCATTCTGCTCTTCTCCGACACATTCAATCTTAGGAACCCAAGAGTTGGTGACGTTTATACCATGAATTAAGACATTCCGCTGTTGCCCCTGGAACTCTTCATTACAATCCTGAGTCGATCAATGGCAAAGAGGAATACTATTTATTAGTTAAGTGGATGCTATTGAATTCTTAATTTAAGTGGCTTTTAATTCAGTGTTTTACTTGCTGTCCTTCATTTTGCCCTTGCTCATACAAATTTGCCCATTAAAGCCCTGTGTGAGCCCACGTTACTCCTTTTATCATGTTTTGTTTTTCTGGAGAACAGTTTTCCAATGGGGGAAGAGGAAAGTAAGGTTGTCAGAGTGGGCAGAGGCAGGCTTTTCTGTGTGTGCAGGGAAGAAGTAGACGACCAGGAAGGGTGAGTGAATTAACACGGCCTTCTAGAAACAGACCAAAGCTAATTTGGCCTGCACTGATGTTTCTTGCTTTAGTTTTACCAGCTTGAAAGCTTGACTGTATTTCTCCCATCCAAACATGAGTCACAGAGATAGTAAGTGGGAGGCGTGGAACGGCTTCCTGCTCAGAAGGAGGCCATGACTGGCTCCTGTGTGGTGGCTGCCGAATCTGGTTTGGATTCCCAGTGATAACGGGTAATAGTCACTCCTTATATGTGCGTTGTTCTTGAACCGCTCTACTGATGTATAATTGAAATACAACATGCTGTATGTGTTTAAAGTATATTACATGATGCTTTGATATCATCACTATGTTGAAAATAATGAATGTATCCTTCTCCCTCAAAATTGTCCTCATTCCTCTTTGCAATTATACTTTCCAACACCTTCCCCAGGGAGCAGGGGAAGCTCTGTGATACATTAACTTGCCATCACTACACATTATCTGCATTTTCTAGAATTTTATACTGATCAGATCAAGCAGTGTTACTCTTTTAAAAAATCTGGTTTCTCCAACCATGTCAAATCCGAGGATGTGGAGAAAAAGGAACCCTGGTACACTGCTGGTGGGAATGCAAGCTAATCCAACCATTATGGAAGGCCATATGGAGGTTCCTCAGTCTACTAGAAATGGAACTACCATATGATCCGGCAATCTCGCTCCTAGGGATCTACCCAAAAGACACAAAAACACTGATCCGAAAGAGCACCTGTACTCCTATGTTTATCGCAGCTCTATTTGTAATTGCTAAGACCTGG
>JAGFMF010012290.1:171730-369105 GCA_019455555.1 Galemys pyrenaicus | reverse complement strand
AGGGACTGAGGTGATGGTGCACGGGTGAAATGGTGGTGGGTACCCCCTGGGGACTACAAATGATGTCAAATATAACTAATAATAAAAAAAAAAAAGAATCTGGTTTCTTTCACTCAACACATTGGTTTTAAGAGCAGTTCATTTGTGGCACTATCAATAGTTCATTCATTTTTATTGCTGAGTATAATCCCATTGAATAGATTCTTTAGTTGTTTACCCATTTACCGGTGTACATTTACTTTTGTTTTTCCAGTTCATGGCTGGAAATTCTTTGTGTAGGCATAAGCTTTCAGTTCTCTTGGAGAAAGAGAATAGAATGATTGGATTTCATTGTGGGTATAGCTTTAACTTTTTGAGGAATTGTCTGTTTTCTGAAGTGGTTGCACCATTTTCCACTCCCTCCAGCAGTGCCAGGGAGTGCTAGCCATACCATTTCCTCCCAACTCTTGGTATGCTCAGGTCTCCTCTAGGTTTAGCCACTGCATTTTCCTTAAAAAAAAAAAATGTGTTTATTTATGCATACGAGAACTGGGGTATAGGCCAGAGGTGTGGAATTTGAGAGTATTCACCAGAGACAGAGTGGGGAACACAACAGGCAGATGTACTGAAATACACTGCTGAGAGGAGCAGCAGGTGAGGCAGAAGAGGTCTGCTGCACCATGTGGGTTCTCTCCCTGGCCTAGGATGGAACTCGGTGCTGCAGTAGCTGTGGATGCTTACCCCCTTATGCCACCCCTATGCGGTGCTTACCCCCTTGTGCTACCAGGGAGGCCCCTGCATTTTCCTTTTGATAGATGATATTGATCATTTTTCTGTGTGCTAATTTGATATTCACTTATGTTCTTGATGCAGTGTCTATTCAATGTTTCTGCCCATTTTGAGAGAGGTTTTATTTTCTTATCAGTGAATTTGGTGGGTTCTTTGTTTCAGACACAAGTTTTGGGTTTTTTTTTTAATCAGATGTAGGATTCAAAAATATTCCTCCCAATCTGAAACTTGTTTTTTCATTCTCTTAAACATTTTACAAAAATTAGAAGTTTTACATTTTGGTGAAATCCAAATCTTTAATATTTTCTCCTATGATAGTGCTTTTGGTGTCACATCAAAGGCATTTTTCCTAACTCAAGAATCATGAAGGTTTTCTCCTATGTCTTTGTCTAAAAATTATTAAGTTTTAGTTTTTACATTTAGGACAGTGACACATTTCTGATAGTGTGGGTCTACTGATGATGATATTTTGCCCACGTTGGTGTTGTGTGTGAGTGTGTGTGAGAGAAAGAGAGAAATTTGTTTTAATTTTTGTATTTGTGGCTGTGGAAATAATGTGTCTTCTCTATCTGTTTTAAAAATCTTCTCTTTATTATTTGTTGTGTACAATTTGAATATGATGTGTCTTGACTTTTAAATATATATATATATATATATTTCTTGTGTTTTGGGTTTGTGGAAATTCTTGGATCTGTGGGTTTATAGTTTTTGTTTTTGAATCCTGTCTAGTGATTTCCTAGCTATGTTTTCAATTAATTTTTTTCTTCTTCCTTAAAAGACTCCAGTTTCATATGTATTAGTCTGCTGGAAGTTATTTCCACAATGAACTGATATTCTATTCTTTTTTATCCTTTTTTTTTCCTTTCTGTGTCTCTAGATAATTTTTATCACTATATATTCAAGTTCCTTATTCTTTCTCTCTTTTTTTGGGCTAAATTAATCTTTTGTTAATCCTACTGGATATATTTTTTATCTTTGACACTGTAGTTTTAGCACCTGTGTGTCTTAACTTTTTGAACTTACGAAAAACAGTTATAATTGCTGTTTCATTGTCCTTTTCTATGTTAGTTTTGGGCCTGCTTTGATAAATTGATTTCTCTCCTCGATATGGTCACATTTCCTTTTTTCTTTTCATGCCTAGTAATTTTTTATTGGATGCCAGGCATTTAACGTTTTATCTTGCTGTGTGTTGGACATTTTTGTGTTCCTTTAAATATTCTTAAGCTTTGTTTTGGGACTCAAGATATTGGGAATAATTTGATGCTATCATCTTACTTTTAAGATTTGCAAGGTAGGACTGAGTCCATGTATAGATTAATTATCTGCCACTACAGTGGTAAGACCTTCCTGAATATTCTCACCAATATCCTGTGAATGATGAGGTTTTCTGGTCGGACAAGAGGTAGCAGCACTCTTCCTGCACCAGCTGCATTCAGAGACTGTTTCCAGTAATATTTTGAGAGGTTTTTCCCTTGCATGAGAGTTTTCCTCATGTGTGTGCACTGACCAGCAGTCTCAGCAATACTCGAGGTGAACTCCCTGAAGATTTCTGGGGTTCCCTTTCTCTGCACAATTTCTCTTTTCTCATATTCTATGGACTTTAAATACACTGGTCTCCCTGGATTTTCAGCTCAGGGAGAACCACAAGCTCTGCCTTTTTTGACCTCCACCTCCACACTACATGGCTGATTCTCTCCAAGGAGGCCATGGGAGCAATTGTAGGACCTACATCTTTTTTTTTTTTAGCACAGAAGAACTGGGGTGTAGGCCAGAAAAGCACAGGGTCTCTCACTAGAGACAGAGTGGGAAGTAAGACAGATGGATCTACTGAAATACACTGCTAAGGGGAGCAGTAGGCAAGACAGGAGAGATCTGCTGCACCATATGTGAGTTAGTTCCCTGGCTGGGGATTGACCTCAGGTCATAGTGGTAATAATGCTGAGACCTAACCACTAAGCCACCAAGGAGGCCCCGGGACCTATACCATTTTTTCTCTCTCCCAGTTATCACTGTCCTTCACTGATGATGCCCAGTGTCCTGAAACTATTGTTTCATGTATTTTGTGCAGGGTTTTGATTATTTCAGACAGGATAGTAAATCTAATCCTTGTTTCTCCATCTTGCCTGATGCAGGAATTGACCCTGGGCTTTAATTATTTTTAAAACATTTTTTAATCTTATTTTGTCCTGACTGTATGCCTGACATTTTAGGGATTTTTCAAAATTTCCACTTTATGAATGAAGCAACTGGGTCCTGGAGAGACAAAGTGACTTTCCCAGTGTCTCCAAGTATTAGTAGCAAAAGGAGGAATAAAATGTTTTAGGTCCCAATGTACCTGACATTGTGTTACATCCTCTGCACAAGTTGTCCCAACTCATGACACCACTAAAATGTCCACCACTCAATAAGGAAATGGAGTCTCAGGAAGGTGAAGAAATGTTACCAGGCAAAGAGATCAGAACCTCTCTCACCAGGTCTGCGTCTGGCCAGTATGGCCACCGATGCAAACTGAAGGAGCTTTGCTGCAGCAAAAGAAAAAAAAACAACAGTTTATTTTAAACCACGATGTAGAGGAAGGGGAGGAGGCCCAGTCACTCATGGACGGTGCGAGGTGGAGTTGCAGCTACAGGAGCAACGTGTGGCAGAGGCCTCTATCCCAGAGCTCACCCCACCTGGCAGAGTGTAGGGCGGCTGCATTCCTACAGCAGCGCTGATGACAATCCGGGAGAGACCGCATGTACTGCTCCCTTGTAAAGACTCACCAAGTGGTCACTCAGCTCCACCTCGCCAGCTGGGTCTCCTGGGACATCGGCAGCAGAGTCTAGGTCAGGGCACTGTGCAGGGACCAGCCCTCCTGCTTCTTCAGGTCCTCAAGTCGGGTGGTGGAGTTTGGCCCCTTGTCCACCCCAGGGCACTTCAACAGTTTCCCTACTTTCAATTTTTATCACCATTTCTTTTTCTTTTTTTAAGATTTTAAAATTGTATTTATGCACACAATAGCTGGGGTACAGGCCAGAGTCGCGGGAGGTGAGAAGATTCACCAGAGACAGAGTGGGGAGCAGAACAGGTCGATTGACCGAAATACACTGCTGAGTGGAGCAGCGGGTGAGGCAGGAGAGGTCTGCTGAGCCATGTGGGGCCCCTCCCTGGCTGGTGATCAAGCTCATGCTGTGCTGGCTGCTGAAGCCCCAGAGTGCGGCTCCCAACCCCTTGCACCAACAGGGAAGCCCTTTATCACCATTTCCATGGCAGTGAAAGTCAAATGTTTGGGTGCTAAGGTGCAGCCCCCAAAGACCATTTCCTCCAGTTTCAAATGATGTGAGGCTTCTCTCCAGGTTTGGCAAGAAGGGAGAAAGAGTTTGCATTAGAGCTGGATTTATCTGTTCATCACAGGAAGAAGAGAATCCAAGAGAGGGTGGTGCCCAGCCAAGATCTTAGAATTCACATGTGTTCTGAGTCTGCTGGCGTAGCCATACAGCTGAAAACAAGTTTGACCTATAGTTGAAGTCAAAGCCAGTAGTCCTTTATAATACGTCATTCTGAATGACCATGAGTGAGTGCTCTTTCCTTTTGTTTTTAAAAGTAGGCTTGTTATTTTATTGATTTACCTTTTTAAATAAGTCTCCTTTTTTTGCATAAAAGAACTGCGGTACAGGTCAGAGGTGCGGGGGGAGGAGGAGAAGATTCACCAGAGGGACAGAGTGGGGAGCAGAATAGGTGGATTGACTGAAATACACTGCTGAGGGGAGCAATGGGAGAGACAGGGGAGGTCTGCTGCATCATGTGGGTTAGTGTCAATGACAGCACTGAGACTTAACTCCTAGGCCTCCAGGGAGGACCTAATTTACTTTCCTAATGGACATTTATTGACTGCCTTTTTATGTATCAGTCAATGTTAGGTCTTGGATACAAATATGGTAAAAACAAGTGTGGTTCCCACTTTCCAGGGTCTTTGGTATGAAAATTAGAAAAGAATAAAAATAAGTGCCATAAATTACATGCTTTAATGGACTTGTTAATTTTTTCCTTCACCTTAGTGTTTTTTAAAAAAAATTTTTATATAATTTATTTAGTTTATATATTTTACATCATTGTTCATTTTTGTATGATGTTTGCTTTCTCCTCTCAGGTATAGTCCCCATAGAATTCCCACCACCAATTTACCCTGCACCATCACCACAGTCCCTTGTGCTCTTTCCTCCCCTGTTTTGACCCTTCTCCCTCCTCCCCCACCCCAGAATGTCTCTGATTTATAGTTGCAGATATTTTAGTTTTGCATCAAGCAGGTCACAAGGAAAGAGACAAACTGGCTAATTCAGAGATTGTCCCATAGAAAATTTCACAGGAAAACAGAAGGGTTAGGTTATCACTTTTGACTGGACACAAGAAAAAAGGATTGTTTTTTTTTTTTTTTTATAAATGTTTGAACCATTTTTTAAAGATTTATTTATTTATGCATACAAGCACTGGGGCACAGACCAGAGGTGTTGGGGGGGGGTGAGAGGATTCACCACAGAGAGCGGGGAGCAGAACAGGCAGATCAACAGAAGTACACTGCTGAGGGGAGCAGCGGGCACAGCAGGAGAGGTCTGCCGCACCATGTGGGTCCCCCTCCCTGGCCGGCAGCAGGGATCGAACTCGTGCTGCAATGGCTGTGGTTTGCTTCATAGTGTGTTGCTTAACCCACTGCGCCACCAGGGGAGGCCCAGGATTGTTTTTAGATCATTAGATTCTGATTGACAGTCAGCTGAGTGGGTGGGCAACTGACTTCCCAGAAGAGGACTTAATCTCATTAAAGTTTATCAGAAAATTACTTAAGCATTTTATCAATTTTTTTTTATCTAATTTCTTCCCAGAAGGAGGTTGGAAATTACATCACATGTAGAGGTTCTGCCCCATACCACGTTGAGACTGTGTTTCCTTATGGGAATGTTTGCAGAGTGGAGTAGAGGAGAACATACAGGGGTGAGGCGATGTGGGGCACAGAAGGTGACAACTAGTCCTGTGTGTGTTTAGTGCCAGGCAGGCACAAGGTCCTTTGCTTGGCAGATACCAGTGCATTTAATCCTTGCTTAGCACCATGAGGGAGGAGTTTTTACTGTCCCCATTTTTTCTTGGAGGAGGAAATCGAGGTGCAGAGTTGAAGTAGCTTGTTCAAGGTCTCATGAGTAGGATGTGGTGGAAAGGGGGAAGCTTTCACAAGGAAGCTAAGGGAATCTGTTCTCCAGGTAGACAGGGAGGAAGGCAATCTGGACAGCCTGGACTCTCGCTGTTCTGCTATTATCATTAGAGGGTCGGGGCTGATCGATCTCTTTGCCACCCCGCCCCTGCATGGCGACCAGGAAATTCACTTGGGCCTGAGTCATCGGTTTAAGCAAGTGATTCCTCAAATCAGCTACTGTGTTTTCAGAAACTGTGTTCTGGTCTGGGGCAGTGGAGCCCTCACTCCCTTTAGAAGCTTTCAGAGATACAAGCCATGCTTCAGACTGAGGTAAAAACACATCAACCCGCCGGCCAGCAGAGGTGGCAGGAATGGTTATGAGGGTCATTTTCACTCTAGCCTGAGTGTTCTGTTATGGTTTTTGTCGTTGTTGATATATTTCTGCATCTCTGCTATTAAATGCTACAGCAGAGGAAGTGTTGAGAGTGGTGGTAAAATGGGTACTAGTAGTGTAAATACACGTTAAGAGCATAACGTTTTACTCGGTCACACACAAATTGGTAGTTTGTGCAGTGTTATTTCAAGCACAGGAAGAACCCTTCAGAAGCCAACTTGTTAGAAATTATAGGAGCTCTGGATGGAAATTTAAAGAGAAGATTTAAAAATCAATATTTCCTATAATTCACCTATAAAATTCCACTAACCTCAATTTAACTACTGTATTATTTTTATGTATTATTTTCTAAATGTAGATACAAGCAGGGTATTTCATCCACGGTCCATACCTACTATTTTGTATTCTGCTTGTTTTCAATGACCAGTGGATCATAAACATTTTTCATGTTTCTACATAATTATCATTTTAATGGCCACATAATATTCCATTGTGCCGAGGTACTGTAATTTATTAAACCGTTTCCCTTAATGTTGGCCATTTATGTTTTCAGTTTGGAGCTTTTATAGATAACACTGCAGTGAGCATCTTCTTGTAAATAGCTTTTTGCTGCTATTGAATTTCCATAGGAATAATTCCTAATAGAAGAATTACTGGTAAAGGACACAGACATCTATATGGCTCTTTCTGTATATTGCTGAATTGCTATCTAAAAATATTGGTTAATACAGTGTCACTGCACTGCATGCATTTACTAGTTTCATCTCAAGTTCAGTAACAAAACACAACCCCAGTTTTTTGTTAATTTGACTGATAAAATGGTACACCAGTTTGCTTTCATTTACATACTTTTGCTTACTAGTGAAGATTACAGTTTCTCCATGTATTTGCTTATATCTTGTGTTGAATTATGTCTGAATTATCTGTTCATTTATCTATTATGTTCTTGGTGTTTTTCTTATAAATCTAAATGAGCGTCCAGAGACTATAATTATTAGTTATATTTGTCCTGTTGCTTCATATAGTCACCCTAGTTGTTCTTTTTTCAATTTTCATTTTTATGATGGAGAAGTTTTATATTATTATGCATGGGAATTATTCAGCTCATCTGTAAGGACCTTTTACTTCTCCAAAAAAGAGAAAATAATGTCTCTACATATCTTTTCAGTATTTTACACCCCTTTCATTTAATCATTTAATTAACACAGAGATAGCTGGTGCTTTTCATGAGCCAGATAGCCTACCAGGCTGCAAGCATACAAAATTCCCATCTTCTTGGACTTTATATCCTAGTGGAAGACCTCCTTGGTGGTTCAAGGGGCTGAACCCTGCGCTGTGGGGCTTCTGCAGCCACTGCAGCATGAGTTTGATCCCTGGCCAGAGAGGGGACCCACGTGGCATAGCAGACCTCTCCTGCCTTGCCCTGCTCCCTTCAGCAGTGTATTTCAGTCTATCTGCCTGTTCTGTTCTCCACTCTGTCTCTGGTGAATCTTCTCACCCCTCTCCCTGTGCCTCTAGCCTATAACCCCAACTCTTGTATGCATAAATAAATAAAAACTTCTAAGAAAAGAGACAATAAGAAAATATATAACTTATGCCAGATGGCAATAATTCTTATAATGACAAAGTAAAGCAGGACACAGGAAAGATTTGGTACTCAGGAAAGGGCACTGACAGGGTGACAGGTGGGACAGAGAGGACCACTGTCAACAGGCTTAAACAAGCAGAGCTCTGTGTGAGTGACAGAACAGTCAGTGCAAAGGTCTCGGGCTGGGGGGACAGACACGATATATTGCGGCAACAAGGAACCTGGGTGTTTGCAATAGAGCAGAAGAGGTAGGGAACTGGGAAAAAGGAGGTGCCCCCAATAATAAGGGGCCCTCCTAAGGATATTGAATTTGAGCTCACTGAAATGAGAGCCACTGGTTTTGGGAGATCATAAGAGAGAGAACTGACTTATAGTCAGGGTTGCTAGATATTTTGATATTTGAATGACTTTGACTGATTTAATTTTCTTATTTAATTTCCACATCATCTATCTTCCTTTTCAATATTTATCTTATACTGCCTTTATCTTATTTTCTTAACAAGAACTTTCAAGACAATGTTAAATAATTGTATTTTTATTAATGATTTCAATAACAGTGATAATAGTTGGTATCATTATATGTTCTGGAATTTAGAGGAATTATCACTAATTTAGTTTAAATATGGATGCTCTAACAGGAGTTCTTATTCTGATTTTTAAAATTTTATTAAGGATGATTGTTGAATTCTACAAAGTATCTTTTAAGTATGCATTAAAATTATAAGATGCATTCAGCATCTTGATGTGATGTAGTATATTAATAGAACCTCTTGGATTTAGCATCTTGATATGATATAGGTTATTAATAGAAGCTCTTGTATGAAGCAATTCTTACCTCCAGCCCTACATAACTCTACTCATCACTGTATAATTTTAGTGTATTGAATATATTGTTATTCTTTTAATGCTGTCTTATCTGTGCTCATAGTTCATGCCTGGTACCTTCTGTCTATGTTGGTCCTGATCCTGAGGGAGTTGAGGAAGCCTTGGGGGAGAGGTGGCCTGTAAGAGGCTGGGAGACTGGAGACACATGATAATGGACTTCAGTACCCACACTCAGGAAAAACATGGTGTCTCATCCTTCCTTTTAATTTTCATTCTGTTTTTATTTTTTAATCAAAATATTTATGTCCATAGTTTCAAGAATCAAATAGTTCAATTATATATGTAAATATAATATATATTATTAGGCACAATACTTTCCTCATGCCATCTCCTTCCCTATTTGCAAAAGAAAACCATATTGTTTTCTTTTTTTAACTGTTATGCTATCAAAAATTTTAATTTCCCCACCTTTAAGTAATATGCATATAAAACTACTTTTTCATTTTTGTATTTTAAACATTATTATTTATTGATTTTCCACTACAAAAGATGATGCTTTAACTCCCCTCTACTCTAGATCCAACCAGAAACACACATTTTCTGTATCTTTATTCTTATATAATAGTTATGATCAAATCCATATGTACTGTTTACATTATTATATCTCAATTTGGTTTAATTAACAATCCTTTCTTTACTAGTGAAGATAACATAATGAATTATGTTGTATATTATATGATTCATATCTGGCACAACTTTTTGGTTCCCCTGGAATTAATAATTATCTTTGATTTTGTTTGTTTGTTTGGCTAGTGCTCTGTGTATTTGACATTAGTCCAGCCCCAAATCCTTTCTTAATTGGATAAATACCTTACCAGTCCTTTCAAATACATGAAGCAATCCGTCAATTTCATTTCCTTGTTGAAACCTCTCTGGAGACTTCTGACCTGCTTCATATTCTTGTCTGATTGTTTTTGGTGCACAGCTACCAACCTGGGGTCATTCCCTTTCCCACTTTTCTACTTGGAACTCCTGCTTCCTGGATTCAGTATCTTTCCCTTTCCTGGTCTGGTCCCTTGTTCTGATGGAAGACATCTTCTGGTAGCTTCATGATAAAAGGTGTTTAAGATATTTGCTTCCTCCTTCCCTCTATCCTTATTTAATTTTTTTTACTCTTAAGTACAATATATCATAGAAAAATGCACAAAATTTGTACACACAACACAGTTATGCTGCGAACACCAAAGTAACTGCTATCCATGTCAAGAATGTCTAGAAACTTCTTTCCCTTGAGAGTAGTTATTAACCTTATTTTTATGGTAACAATTTCCTTGTTCTTTTTTTTTTTCACTCACTGTTTTCATTATTATCATGTAGATTTGCCTCATTATATACTTAATGAAAATGGAATCATTATATATTACTCTTTTAGATCTTATTTTTAAAAATTTTTTTAAAAATATTTTATTTATTTATACATAAAATAGCTGGGGTACAGGCCAGAGTCATGGGAGGTGAGAGGATTCACCAAAGACAGAGCAGGAGCAGAACAGGCAGACTGAAACACATTGCTGAGGGGAGCAGCGGGCGAGGCAGGAGAGGTCTGCTGTGCCATGTGGGTCCCCTCCCTGGCCGGCAGCAGGGATTGAACTTGTGCTGCAGTGGCTGCGGTTTGCTTCATCATGTGTTGCTTAACCCACTACGCCACCAGGGAGGCCCCAGATCTTATTTTTATTCAACAGTGTGCTTGTCAGAGTCATCCATTTTGTTGTGTGTAGTTGTGGCCCATTTTCATTATTGTACCCCACTGTATGACTCTACAAGAACATACAATAATTTTTTATTACTCCTTCTTTTGATTGAGTAATTGCTTATTCCTAGTTTTGGACAAATACAAACACTGCTCTAAATCCTTTTAGCATTTTACCATGTGATATAAGCCTATAGACATAGAGCTAGTGGTGGGATTGCCTGTCTTCCTTTTCACTAGATCACACAAAACTGTGTTTTATCAAAGCACTTATATAAAATTAGACCCCATAAGCAGACAAAACTATGGGCTAAATTATATTCCCCATTGTTCTACCTTGTCAGATTTTTTTTGTATTGTCAGATATTTTAATTTTTGCCTTTCTAATATGTGTGTGTTATTGTTTTAATTTTCATTTTCTTGATGACTGAGATTGAGTATCTTGCAAATAAGAGCCCAAATTTCATAGCTCCCTGAGGCCTAGAGGTAGCTTTATGTGATACCTTTGTAGACTTTCTGAGCTATAAGTTTATTTCCAAAAGTTGCAGATTTCTATTTAACAAAGGTTTACCAAGTTCCCTTTATTGAAAAAGTCTGTTCTGAGAATTAGAAAACTAGTAGGCAGATATGAATAAATTATTCAGAATGGAGCACAGAGAAACAAAAAAATGAGAAAATTTAAGAAAGACTAAGAAAGCTTGAAAGCAAAATAAGAAGGTATAACACATATCTTAGTTATCAAATATAGAAGATAATCATGAGAATAAGAAACAGACTTTAAGGAGAAAATGACTGAGGGTTTTCCAGAATTTATTAAAAAAAAAAAACCCTCTCAGATTAGAGAAGTAAAGTGAATATCAAAAACATTAAAGTAAACACACATTTAGAAATTTGAAAGTAAAATTGCATCACATTAGTGATAGTAAGAGCTTAAAAATCAGCCAGGGAGGAAAGACATAAAAAAGAGTAGCAAAATTAGGAAAGCAAAAAGTTTGGCATCCAGGAGACATCTTTAAAAACTGAGATGGTAAAAAAATAGCAAGCTAGAATTTTATGCTAATGTAAAGAAAGACAGATTTGGACAAACAAAACTTCAGAGGGTTAGTTCTAGGAGTTATTCACCAAAGGAGTTTCTAATATACACATTTGAGAAAGTAGGGAACTCATTACAGAAAAAAATCTATGATGTATTGAATGGAAAATATAAACCTTAGTAAACAAATGGGTAAAATAAACAAATTAATTTCAATAAAAACACTAACCAGGGCCTCCCTGGTGGCGCAGTGGGTTAAGCAACGCACTATGAAGCAAAACGCAGCCACTGCAGCACGAGTTTGATCCCTGCCGCTGGCCAGGGAGGGGACCCACATGATGCAGGCAGACCTCTCCTGCTGTGCCCGCTGCTCCCCTCGGCTGTGTACTTCTGTTGATCTGCCTGTTCTGCTCCCCGCTCTCTGTGGTGAATCCTCTCACCCCCCACACCTCTGGCCTGTACCCCAGCTCTTGTATGCATAAATAAATAAATCTTTAAAAAAAAAAACACTAACCATACTAATTGATTTATGGGCAAAAAGAATGAGCTAGATCTAAAACCTAAATATGTAAGATGCAAGGAAATGAGCACAAAGTATCTTTGTTTTGTTTGGGAGAAGGTAATGGTATTCATTTTAGATTTCAAGTTAAGTATTTGTGCTAAAAACTCAAAGGTAAGCACTAAAATAATAGAAATGAAGTGTGTAATTTCTAAAAGAAGAGGAAAATATAATTTAAAAATCTCAGTCCATTCTAAATAAGGCTGTAAATGAGAGAAAAAACATGGAGGGGGGAGATGAGTTGAAAAGCACCACATAGGATAGTAAAATAAATGCAATGTATCAGTAATTACAATGAAAGTTAATAGATTTAACCTACCAACTAGTAGACAGGTTGATGAAATTGGATTAACGAAAACCCAAGAACACCTTTGTGTAGTTTATAAAAGACATAAGAAGTTTGAAAGGCAAACAATGAATATACACATATGAAGAGAGAGAGATAATGATACACACACACAACACAGGGTAAACAGCCAAAAGAAAAATAGTATAATTATATTAATATAACAAAAATATAATATTAAGCAAGAAGAATTATTTGAGGTAAAGAGGTTTACACAATAGTGACAAACTTTTCAGTTCTCCAAGAAGGTATCAATTCTAGGCTAATACACACATAGTAACTTAGCTTCAAAGTATATAAAACCAAAAAAGAAAACTCAAAGTACAAGGAAAAATAACAAGGTCACCCTTATAAAAATTTAAGCATACTTTTCTCAGTAGTTGATTAAGTAGACTAAAAAATTAATAAGGTGATGGAAGACTTGAAAAAATCAAGCAAGATCCTTAGTCACCATATATAGAAACCTATGTTCAATAGCTGGTAATATGTATCTTTTTCAAAGATACATGAAGTTACAAAGTAAGTCTCATAAGTCATGAAAAAACAACACGTTAGAAAAATACAGAGATGTGCTTCAATTTGTGTATTAGCAGCTAAACACTTACTCATACACATACATACATACATACATATATATATATAGTTATGCAGGCAAACATATTTCAGGAAGACTAAAGAAACTCGTAAAAGCAGTTTCTCCTATAGAAAGAGGACTGAGATTAGAATTGAAGAGAGACCTACTTTTCAGCATGTTTGTTTTCCATTTTTAATCCCTTCAGTGTTTAATGTTTTATTGAAGTCATAAATTAAAAATATATTTAAGCATCTATAAAAGATCAGACAATAAAGATAATATAAAATAATTGCTATCATATGATGTACAGTAAGTCCTGTAAACTCAGAGGAAACCAGTGTACTTAGTGGGCTAGTAGAACTACTGATATTCAGAAAGAAGGGATTTTTGCTACAGCAGTCTTGAGGGTCTGTAAGGTTGGGATTGGGAGAGAAAGGAAGGGTACTCTAAGTACTTAAACTGGAAGCAACACCACTGAAATTCATGTGTTGTTGTCACTGGCCCTAAAGATTGATTCATGGAGAAGGACTCACATTAGCAAAGATTGGAAGGATTTGAATGGAAATAATGACAATGTGTATGGAACTAACCCAACCACACTCAAAGAAAAGGCCAACCCCAGGTAGGGAAGTTCTAAATTGTAAGGTAGGGATCTCATAAATAGACTTCTGTATTTTCTTAGTCCTTGGCCTTTGTCATAAACAACCTCACATTAGCTTGTAGTCATTGATATGATTAGCCAAGTATTTCCCTGTATTGCAGAACCATGATGAACTTCAGTCCTCTCCCAGAAACCATGAAGATCCATTTAAAAACAACATGGCTACCAGACCTTGGTTTTCAAAAATGCTATCAATGTGAATGTGTTGTGGTTGTGTTTCTGAGAACAGATAAATGTTTCACAAGTGTCCTTAACTGCTAGGAAGTGCTGGGGAAAGCAGGTGGCGTCCAGCCAGCTAGAACAGAGGTGGTAATGTAGGCAGTAAAATACCACTGGCTGTTTCCAGCTCACTGGTCTTCCCGTTAGAATATCCATGGGGGAAGGGGATGTTTACTCTCTTTGAATTTGAAATTCCCAGCTGGCAATTCAAAGGCATTCACAAACAGAGTTTGCCTATCCCACTCAAATCCTGATCCCTCTGTCTGCCCCCATGATGTGTACCCTGCCACACCCTCTCTCCTATAGCCTTACAACATTATTTTAGCATTGTTTATGACCTTGATGCCCAACACACTCAACTAGAGGGTTGTAGTGACTGGAGGGGTACAAAGATGATATTGTATTTGCCTGTTGTCAATTAATTTTACATCTTTAATGGAATACTGGGCTAGACTTAAGAGATATTTACATATGAAACTGATAAGAATAATAACTGATTTGTGATTGAGAGAAAGCATGGTAGAATGGGAAGTTCATTGAATTTAGTAGGAGATAGGAGACATAAAATTTAGTTTCAATTCAGTCATTGATTTACTGTGTGTTTCTTTTGATAGCTGCAAAACTAATTACCCCAAAACTTCATGGTCTGAGGCAACAATCCATTTTATTATATCTTATGATTTTGTGGGTCAAGAATTTGGACAAATTGCAGCTGGATTTTTTTTTTCTGCTCCATGTGATATTGACTGAGGTCATATGGCGGTATTCGGCTGGCAGACCGGTTAGTCTAGAAAGTCCAAGATGATTTCACTCCTATGTCTGGCATCTTGGCTGGTGTATTAGTTTCCGAGGACTGCTGTAACAAAATACCACAAACTGCTTGGCTTAAAACAACAGAAATTTATAGTTTCAGAGGCTAGAAGTTTGAAGTCAAGGTGTTTGCAGGCCCGTGTTCCATCTGACAGTCCCAGGGAAGAATCCTTACTTGCCTCTTCTAGCTTCTATTATTGTCAGCAGTTATTGGCTTTCCTTGGCTTGTGGCTGCACCAATCCAATTTCTGCTTCCATGTTCGCATAACCTTTCCTTGTGTGTCAGTGTTCTGTGTCCAGATTTTCTTCTTATAAGGGTGCCAGTCATATTAGATTCTAGGCCCACCCTAATCCAGTATGACCTCAACTTCATGACATCTGCAATGACTTTATTTCCAAATATAGTCATATTTGCAGGTTTCAGGTACATGTGAATTCCGGGGTGGGGGGGACTTCACTGAACTCAGTACAGCAGAGTCTACTGGAAGGCTGGCCAGTTCCTCACCTGGCTTCTCCTGGTAACTGTACTTTTTAGGTATTATTCTGGACTCTCAGGAGGGTGTTCCAAGAAACACACAGAAAAGCTGTAAGACTTGTTATGATTTGATAGTCACCGAATGTCATTTTTTCCACATTCTCTGGTTGATGGAGTCACAAGCTAGTTCATATTCAATACAGCTTGACACAGAAGTGTCAAAGAATTTGTAGTCATCTCTAACCTACCACCCATAACAGGTGATTTTTATGGGGAACCCTGTTTCATGTACCACAGCAGACATTTTTACACTGTTTATCTCATTTAACCCTTCTAACCAGCCCATGTTATCTTATGTTCACTCTTTATGGTGAGAAAACCAAAGTTCAGGGTGATTAAGTAACTTGTTCAAAACCACATGGCTGGTAAATTATGGACTCAAGTCCATCTCAGTCAGTTGTAATGTCCCTCCAGGACACCACCCTGGAAAGAAAAAGGAGTTCTCCTCATTTGGTGTTAGAGATGTAGAACTGCTCCAGAAATCCTGGACCACATCCATGTGGGCCTTCTGAGTACTCACCATCATGGGTCGTCAGGGATTGCATTAACCACAACAACAGTAGGATTTCCCTGGCCCAGACTCCCATCAGGAGCATGGCCTGACTGTTAAGCCCTCCTTTTCCTTCCTGTAGTCTTGGCCTTCACCAGCTGTGCCCCCCTGCACAGGGGAACTGGCTGTTGCCTCAGAGGAGGGACTGGACCCTGAACTTCCTCTGATGACTGTCCTGCATGTCAGTCTCCCTGTTTACAGGCAGGCCTCTAGGGTGGGTACACCATCCTATGGCCAGGGGCTGTGCCTACTCTTTGGAGCATATGTAGTGGCTCAGCTCCACCCACTGGCAGCTCACTTCCCTGCACTGGATGGATGATGTCCCCATCACCCCATGCTCTTCCTTTCAGTGGTCTGTTCCTTTCAATCGCCTTCAACAAACCTGTCGTGAAAACCTATCATGGCAAAAATCTGCCCAGCCCATGGAGCTGAAAAAAAAACTTTAAAGCATGATTTGTGTTTACTGACTTTATTTTAAAGGGAAAACTGAGGACAAGAGGGGGGAAGGAATCCATAGAGACTGTCAGAGTCAGAGAGACAGCGCTGCTTCCCAAACTCCTTGATTCCTACCGCTTGCAGCCTCCCAGTTGGTTTGGGGCAGACGTTCCCCAAGCATCCAGGCATGGAGTCAGCTGAGGGCCCTGACTAGTCAGCTGAGAGCCGGATGGCGAGGGGTGGCAGGATGAAGCCTGTGTCTTCTAGGGGAGAGTTAGTTATTGGATGAATCTTAAGAAGGAATGTTGATTCCTGCACTTAGTTTCTCTTTCTTGCTAATCTGCACAAAGAAACGTTAATGATTTTAATTATAGGGTTGGGTTAATATATCATGTAAATGATTTTATTTAGAAAATTCAGACTAATCCCCATTTGCAGAAAGATTGTCTGTGGGTCCTCCCACCTGCTTGCCTGGTGGGCTGGAGAGAGGGAGCTGGAGGTGGTCAAAAACCAGGCATCTCCATGCCTCCTCTGCCAGGAGGCAGAGCCAGTATCCACACAGCCTCTACCTGGGGAAGGTTGAAAGGGAAGGCCAGCTTGCCCTGGGCACCCCCACGCCCACCCTGGGCGGCCCTCCCTTAGGGCTCCTAACCTGGGTTACTCTTTGGATCAAAGGTCTATGAGGGAGTTTTTGAAGACTGCGGGCCCCCCTAAGGCTTGCCCCATTTCTTCCTGTGGATTCTTTGACAATTCCCGCCAACAGAGCTGATTATTCCTCAATTTGTTCCAACCTGAAAATAAAGACAGATAAAGTGAAAATATTCCGGGAACAATGCCAAGCCAAAGGCATTAAATTATTAAGCGATCTCTATCTGAGTAATGGATTTATGCCCTTTAACAACTTTAAAAGAAATATAATGTTTTTCAATACCCTCTTTTAGGGAACTTCTTATAAATGAACTGTCCATTTTATTAGTATTAAAGGAAATGGGAATTGAATAAGAGCTTCTAGGGCAGCTATCAGCAGATTTCTTCTCAGAGCTGGGAAATTTAGCAACATGGAATAATCACGGGTTTTTTTTTAAAGGGGCACTTTACAAGATACTGTACAGCAATTGGAAAATGTGTAACTATCCATCAAGGTAAATCTTGGGAATAAGATAATTAGAAACCACGCAACCATAGCCAGTGGAGGTTAGAGCTACAGTTTGACTTTGTGTGGCTGTTTGTGAGTGTCCCCAGCGTGGGTGCTGGTATAGAACGGGGCAGGAGGGGTAGGCAGGCAAAACACAGGAATAAAGTTGGAGTCTGTATGAGCTGGCCAGGTGGACATGGGGGCTCAGGGGAAGATTGGGGGTGGACCCTTGGGGGGGATGAACATGCTGTTTGCCTGGATTCTGGCAGCTGCTTTGCTTTCTCTCCTCCCTGCCCCGTGACCCTGGTTGTCCTCACCCCAGCCTGGCACAGCTCTTCTGTGCCTATATTTCCAGATGGTTTGAAGCTCTGTGGTTGGCACTGGAGAGCCAGATGGATTCCTTTGGGAGGGGAGGGGAGCATAAAAGGCAGGGAGAAATGTCTTTGTTCAGTCTGGAATGTGTGTCTGTGTGTATGGAAAATGCATTTGTGTGTATGAACATGTAGGATGGTAGGAATGTCCATGCAAATGAACATGAGTGGAGGTTGAGGTGTGTGAGTGTGTATGCATTTCACATGGGTATGCATGACTGTGTATGCATGTCTACATAGGGTTGTGTGCCTATGTATATGTAAGTATAAATGTGAGTTGTGTATGCATATGCATGTGTGTGGAGTGTGTGGGTATGGATATAAGCATGTGCATTTATGTGTGTATACATATATAAGGGCACACATGAACATGTGCATGCACACATGGGTATGTGCCTATGTTTGAGGGTGTATGACTGTACATGTGTGTATGAACGTGCATGTCTGGGTGTATGAATGTGTATGTGTGTGTCAAATGCCCTCTGAGCTGAAATATTGATTTTGATTTTACTTCTGTTAGAAGTTTCTTGATGCCTGGCTTCCAAGGAACGGCTGTGGGTGGGAAGGGGAAGCCACCACGACACACTTGGTCTGCTTCTATCCTTTCTGCTGCAGCCGCCACCCTCGGCAGCTGCTGTAGGGCCAGTGGGTAGGGTGGGACAGTGAGAAGGGGTCTTGCCAGGGAGGAGGAGGAGGAGGTGAGGGCAATGAAAAGCCTAAGAGGCCCTGCCCCACCTGTTAGCAGCAAGGTCAAAAATCCCACACCCCCTCCCAGTACCAGGACCTGCTGTTGTGTGCCAGGCAGATGGTAAGCAATACCGTTTCCAACAGAGGCCCTGACCAAGTCACTGTAGTCACGACCAGCTGCTGGCCTTTGACGTCTTTGGTCCATTGCCTCTCCACACCCCACCCACACTTACCTGTCACACCCCACACTTGTGAAATGCAGGGCGGGAGTGATGAGCCCCTCGGTTGACATGACTGGTCATCTATTGTGTGAGGTCCTCCTTTCCTGCCCATCCCATGTCCCTGCTGAGGGACCACACCCAGGACAGCATTCCCCTTCCATTACCTTTGGAAATGTCTTCATTTATGGAGGCACTGGAGCCTCCTTCCATCTGGGAGGGCCTGTCCATCACCTCTCACTTCCCTCAACTTTCCTGGGGGTCATTCCTTTCCATGCGGGCACATCTCAGCATCTCACAACACTCCCTCCTTCAAGAGTCCACTGTCTAAGTGGACTTTTTAATGGAATAAGAACTTGGGCTCTTTTTAAATGTGCCCTCACGATATATAATCCCCACACCTGCTTTGAGAGGAGAGGAAAAGGACAGGGGAGGGTCCCTCACCCAGTCGTGTCCACAAATACTAGAACCTCTTGCAGAGTTTTTTTTTTCTTTTTCTTAAAAAAAAAAAAAAGTTCCTTCTTTTTTTGTATTGCCCTATTTTACTAGCAGGCAAGATGAGTCCAGTGAAAATTCTTACAGTAAAGCAGGGCTTAGTGAAGCAGAACACTCCTGTTTAGCTGGGGTCTGAAAGAATTAGCATAACTAAAAAGCCATCAGCTTGCTCCTCATTCACTATAGAGTTTAGGCTGCAATCCTAGTAACATACTAACAACAACATGTAAACAGCCATCAACACTGATAGGATCTTTTGAAATACCTGTAACTCGTGGTTGATGAGGAGCCATCACATGGATAAAATCTGAACAGCTCCTCCAAGCAAGATCAGGAGACCACCCTCTCCTGTTGAGAGACAAGAGAGCCGGCCCAAAGGAAGAGGATGCCTCACCCACAAATGCTGGTTGTAAAGGCACCTGCCTGGAACTGGGTGAGAGCTCACAGGGAGGAAGTTGGTGAAGGTGCTCTCTGCAGTGCTGACCAAGATGTCATCAGTGGCGGTGACATTCCCCTGGGACACGGTAGCATCTCTTTTCTAGTGTTCACCAAGTACAGGGTGGAGTCTTTCAGTTCCCAAACACCTTTGTTTGACACCTCTTCCTGGTTTGGGAAGTGGGGAGTGTTTGCTGGGACAAACCTGTCCCCCACAGACCAGGGACCAAGACGTCCACTTTGCTTGTGCTCACACTGACCTGGGCCTGTGTTCAGCTCACCCCTTCTGCAATCCCCGGTGTAAACCAGCCTCCAGCTCTAAGGAAGCCGAGAGGCTCATTCCTCAGGACCTGGTGCATACTCACATACAGCTTCTGGCAGCTTCTGGGACTGTCAATTCAGTCTTCAAGATTTCTTGGTGTGGGTCTTTAAAAATGTCTCCAGCACAGAGCTTGGGCTTGGGGGTTTTCATCTCAGAAGGTAGCTCAGGGCTTTCCAGTTCCAGGGGCAGGGATTGTCTGCTCTCAGGTGTTTTAGCTCCATTCCTGCCTCTTTCCCTGTCCCTATCAGATTTCTAGCTGCTTCCACAGAGTTCCTTTGTGGGCTAGGCACACAAGGTTTTCAGAACTGGTTGCTTACTTGGTCCCATGGAGTGATGAGAAAACTCAAGGACACCCTTTCTCAGGCCCTTCTGGAATAGGGGGCTGCTTGTAAATTCTGGAATGGTTCCATGGGAGCCACATATGTGCTTTTTAAAACAGAATCAGTCCCTTGTGCCTTGTGTCTTTGTGGGAAGACTCTCACCTTCCTTCTGGAAACATGGTATGTTGGGAAGGCCTGGATGCAGAGGGTGGGTGGGGGTACAGGATATCCAGAACCAGCTTTGGGAGACTCTGGATAAGATCCCAGCTCCCCTGACCCTGTATTTTCTTATCTGAGAAATGGGTATGCTTCCTCTACTACCTGCCTTAGCTACACGTCAGGGTCAGTAGAAAGAATAGACATAAAAATGCCTTTTATAGTTGGAAGACCTTTGGGCAAAGAGGGGTCTGCTCTCAGCACAAAACCACTACTCCTCCCCTTCTGTCTCATTTTGAACACAGTCCCCCTCTGGGCAAGCACTGCACAGATGCACCAGGTAAGTAAGTGCCAGGTTGTCCTGGGGGGAAGCTGGCAGAGAGCAGCCCTGGCTGTGCCTGGTTCACACACAGTCATTACTGCATCTGGGAGCTCGGAATGTTTGCTGAATGCAGGCTACAAGAAACCCAGCAGGAAGGCTGGGGCAGAATAGCCAGGAAGGTTAGGGGAAGGCTGCACGTGGAGCAGGTAGGAATGGCCGACTCAGATTCTGCCACCTACTCAGTGTAGAAGGCAAGCTACCTTTCTGGGCCTCCATTTAATAATATTTGCTTCATTGCATTATTCCAGGGATGGAATGAGTTGATATCTACCAAGCATTCAGAAAAGTATCTAGCACTTAATAACTTTTGACTTTCAATGTTGCTGTTGGTTGATTGATTGATTTTTTCCATATTGTTGGGCAGAGTCCCCGTGAACCTGGATTTGGGTCTGGCCTCTATGTAAAAGTCTGAACATTGGGATCCCAGGCACTTGGGGCATCAGGCCACTGTCCTGGAGGAAGTTGAGCTCTGTGGGGCCAGAGCCTTTTCAGTTTGGCTTCTGTTACATTCCTTCCCTCAGCACATTGCCTGAGTACTCAATTAATATTTGTTCTGGAGGCACCCTTGCTCTATCACTTCCATAGGGAAAAGGAAGGAATCCCCGCAGTCCGAGTCTTAGCCCAGCATCACTGAGCGAGCTTGAGGCTCTCACCTAAGACACCGGTACTGATTCCATGCTCAGCGAGGTGGTGCTGGGCTGGTGTGTGCATATTTAATTCCTTTCCACCTTGACCATTTGGATATGGTCCAAACAGTACCACAGGCCAAACCCAACAGTGAGTGGACCTAACTGAGCTTGACTTCTGAGGGGCTCTGATTGGGCACCTTCCCACCCAGGGGTCCCACCATGAACTGGTGAAACACAAAGCAAGACTTTCTTTGCAGGAGTAGATGTTGTCAGTTCTACCAGCCATGGATAGTGGGTACAGTGAAGGAACACATGATGGGAAATTTGGTGGCCTCCTCTTTACCCTTACTGCCTCAACTTTACTTGATCCCCTCTACCTCCCTCCATCTCTCTCCTTGATCCCATCTCCTGCTCTGACACCTGTCATTAGAACAAGGCCTGATCCAGTCACTTGGCTGCTTCAGTGTCCTGACCCATCATGGAGAGGTTGGGGGTACAGCCATGTGCAAGACCTCTGCTCAAGGCCTTTCTTCCCCCATCCTGCTACCATGCCCACCTTCCCCCATTTGAGGTGCTCCTTTTATAGGTGGGGGCATAGGTCTACATTAAAACGCAGGCTCTAAACATGTCCATGTGGATCAGAGCCCACAGCTCTAAGCCTGCTGCCTGGGCCTATGTCTTCTCTCCACCACATCCAAGCTGTCCCACCTGAGGTACTTAGAGTCCACCTTGAAGCAGAAGATCATGATAGTGCCTCCTTGGAAGGAGCTGGTGAGGAGCCTGTGAGCTGCTATGTGCTGGTGCATAGAGAAGGACCCTCACAGAGCTGGCACTCATGAGATGCTTGAGCTGTCATCATCCTTGGTGTTTCTCTTACAGCCAGTAGCCAAGACAAGGGCAGCACCCTGCATCTGGCACCCACAGGATATGCAGAATCAGGAGACCTGCTGAGGATCAGGAGAGTGTCACACAGGGCAGGGGCTCACCCCGAGTTCTGTTGCTGCATCTATGGGATGATAATAATATTAACCAAACCCCCCAGTCCGATCCCAAGTTTGGGGGTCCAATGAAATAATAGAATAGAAGGCACTTAGGGAGGGGCCATTATTATTAAAGGAAGGGTGGGGATTAGCAGACAAGCTGCTGTGAACACAGGATTCGGGTAATGTGTGTGGGGAGGACTGAAGAGGTAATGGGGAGAGTCCCCCAGCAGATTTTGCTGTGGGCTACATCCATATGTAGGTTTTTGTGTTGACATAAGTTTTCAAATTCCTTCAGGTAGATACCAAGGAGCACAATTACAGGAACGTATGGTAAGAATTATGTTCTGTTTTGTAATGAAACATCAAATTTTACTAGCAATAAGTGGAAGTTAACCCATTTCCTCACCAATATTTGGAATTGTCAGTATCTGGACTTTGGGCATTCTCATAGGTATGTAGTGGTATCTCTGTGTTGTTTTAATTTGCATCCTCTGATGACATATGATGTGGAACATTTTTTCATATTCTTGTCTAGGGAATTTCATTGTTGATGAGGTGTTTGTTCAGATCTGTTGCCTCTTTTTTAAAATCAAGTTGTTCATTTCCTTATTGTGTTTTAAGAGTTCTTGATGTATTTTTGTATAACAGTCCTTTATCCTATGTGACTTTTGTGACTATTTTCTCCCAATCTGTGCTTTGTTTTCTTATTTCCTTGACTTTGCAGAAGAGAAAATTCGAATTTAATGAAGTTCAACTGGTCGATTATTTTTTCTTGGCTCATGCTTTAGATGATGTAACTAAAAAGTCATTGCCATACCCAAAATCTTCTAGGATTTTCCCCATGTTATCTCCTATCTAGGAGTTTTATAGTTTGAGTTTCACATATAGGTCTATCGTCTGCTTTTCAATATACCACATTTTATTTATCCATTCATCATTATGACCATTTGTTTCCATGTTTTATTATATTGAATGCTGTGAAGAACATTCATATCCAAGCTTGTGTGTAAACATTTGTTTTTATCTCTTTTGGGTATATGCGTAGGAGTTGATTTGCTGGATCATATGATAACTATGTATTTTACCTTTTGAGGAACTACCAGAATGTTTTCCAAAGTGCCCACACTGCATGCAGGTTTATCTCCCTTCCTCCCAGCAGTGTATGAAGGCTCCAGTTTCTCCACCTCCTTGTCAACACTTGTTATTAACTGACTTCTTATTTCTAACCTTCCTAGGTACGAAGTGGTGCCTCATTGTAGTTTTGATTTGTATTTTTCTGGGCAATTATGTTGAGCATCTTTGCATGTTCTTATTGGCTATTTGTATATCTTCTTTGGAGAAATGTCTGTTTATTTTTTAAAGATTTTATTTATTTTTGCATAGAAAGAACTGAGGTATAGGCCAGAGGTGGGGCAGGTGAGAGGATTCACCAGAGACATAGTGGGAAGCTGAGCAGGTGGATTTACTGAAATATATTCCTAAGGGGAACATACAGGAGAGATACAGGAGAGGTCTGCTGTGCCACATGTGGGTTAGCGCCCTGTCTGGGAATCGAACTCATGCCGTTGTGGTGATAGCACTGAGACTTAACCCCTAGACCACCAGGGAGGCCCCAGGAAATGTCTGCTTAGATCTTTTCACCGTGTTTGAAAACTTGGGCTGTGCTTTTATGTTTTAGTTCAAGAGGTCCTTATACAGTTTAGACATAAATCTCACATCAGTTATATCATTGCAAATGTTTTCTCTCAATCTGTGGGTTGTCTTTTCACTTTCTTGATGATGCCTATTAAGCAAAAAAGTTTTAAGTTTTGATGAAGTTCAGTTAAAATTTTTGTTACTTGTGCTTTCAGTGTCATAACTTAGATTTTTAAATGAATTTTACTGGGAACTTTTGGTAATGTCAAGTCATGCTAACTCAGCTAAAATTTAAGTTTGTTAAGGGCAGGATTCCTGTGAAATTCACTTTGTATCTGCTCTAGCATCTGTGCTTGTGGACTTAATTTGGATCAGACTTATACCTGGGGCCAGAATGCAAATGCTCAGCTTGTGGAGGTTCCCAGACAGCAGCTGCCTCTTCAGTCCCTTAGACTCTGCACATTCACATTTTGAGCCCAAGGGCTGAATAACAGGTGCTGGTAGGCACATCCATCACCTCTCTGGCATCAGAGAGGGTTAAACGATATTGTAGTGGATGAGACCACAGTCTTCTCTCTTGCTCTGTAATATCCATCTTTATATAAATATATCCAGGGGAATATTTTCTATTTTGCCTTATGGGCAACAGCTGCTGTTTTTGCCAGGCTGTCATCTATTTAGTTGTTACTTTTTCGACTTTATTTTTAAACAGTATAACATGGAGTACAGCAACACTGAGCGTGGGACAGATGGAGAGCAAATCCAAATAACAGACTTCCAAAGCCACCCTAATACAAGTGACTGGGGTGGGGTGAGGGAATAAAACCAGATTGCTGGATAGCTGAAAGCAAACAAATATCTAAAAGTCATAAACTAAGTGGGGAACGGAGACATTCAGAAGGAAGTGGCTCACCTAAGCCATCCTTCTGCCTCTAAGAATCTGAGATGGTGGGAATGGGGTGGATGAGTCTAAGTTGCCAGAGGCTTCCAGAGCAGACCCAGGCGATGAGAAGTGCTGACAAAGCCCCTACCCCCACTCCCACCCCTGGGGCAGGCAGCGAGTTCTACTTTTAGTGGGTGGTGATGTTAAGGAGACTGCAGAAGTTAAATGGAACATAAAGTAACATCTTTCTTATCTGGTAAGGCTCCAGGCTCAGTGCCAGCTAAAAAACCCCACCCCCTTTTTCTCCTGGGGAATAAATACAAGTTAGAAATAAGTTTGCAGATTGGTGGGGATTTTTTTTTTTTTAAGGAAGACACAAAAGCACATTTTATAAATTTTATCTATTAATAGAACAGAAGCACTGGGTACAAACTGGGCCGCGAGACAGAGGCCTCTGTCATCCCCAGTGGCCTCATCTCTTACAGTTCGCAAGGTGGCTGCTACACCTGGTGAACCCTCTCCAAAGCCACTCTTGTCTGCTCATCTTTTAAACATGGTCTTTGTGCTGGTGAAGATGCTTTTCATCCTTGGCATTAACCCTTGATGTATTATTGACCTTTACTGGAATGTTCTTCAGTCCCCCAAGGCAAATCCTGGGCTCAGGAAAAGCCACCAAAGGCCAGCTTCAACCCTCATTTATACCCTGACTATTCTGCCAAATTCTCTTCCTGTCTTCCCGTTGTTGTCCAGCCCTCCCCATGTAACTTACCTCATGCCTCTGGTGAAATCCTTAAATCTTAAATGTACAGCTCAAATAATTTTTATACAGTCAATCACTCCTGTAAACAAACCATGACCATATTATAGAACATTTTCAGTTCTCTCCTTTACTTTCCTGTCAGTGCTTCTCAAATGTAACTGCTACCCTGTTGTCTTGAATGCATGTAAATGGAATTGAGTCCTAATTTCCCTTTTGTATTTCACTTGGCATTATATCCATGAGATTTATCAATGTTGTAGATATGCCAGAGTTCATTTCTTTTTGTTGCTGTATAATATTCCTGGTGGGAGTTATTGTCCCTTATCATTGTTCATGGACATTTGGGTCAATTCTAGTTTGAGACCATCTCCAACAATCTTATTGGTATCTTTGGTGTGCATAAATATCATCTCTCAGAGTGGAATGGTGTATTTAACTGTCATAGTATTGACAAACATTTTTTGAAGTAGTTGTATACATATACATCCTTACTAATAATTTAAGAGAGTTAAATCACTCTCCAGTTTCACCAGTGCTACACCTTAATACTCACTGACTGTACTGAAAACCATCCCACAGCAGGAGGAAGGAAAAAAGGGATGTCCCTAGGGCCCTGGAGACCCCTGATCATCTCTCCCTTGGGGTGTATAAAAGCCCTCAAGTTCCTTCCCCCCCCCCCCAACTCACTCTCACTTATCCCCAAACTGGATTGCTTTTATTATCCCATACCACCATCAAAATGAGTGCCTACCTCATTTTGCCTAGTGCCTAAAAGAAATTAAGCAACAGGCTTAACTTGTGGAAGGACACAACCCTCTCTCTCTCCCCACCAAGTTGTCTCAGTTGAGTCTCTGTGGGACGCTCTGATGTAGGCTGGGCCGTGTTGGCAAAGAGGGGCGGCAGTGACACTTAGGCATGGCATGAAGGTCATTCTAGGCCTTGGAATAACCACCCACCAAATATCCCACTGCAGGAAGAGGATTACCCCTTGCTTGGAGTAGGAACACAGCAGGAAATGTGGCATAGCCATGATTTCTAGGAATTGAGCTATGGGTAAGGAAGCAAGTCTGAAAATACATGAAGAGTATGGATCCCTAACCCGAAGTCAGGAGACCTGCACCCCAGTTCTGATGCTAGCACCAAAGGGCTCACAGCCATGTGAGGGTCCTCAATTCCATTTACATGCATATTTACCATATTGACATGGCTTCATGTAGCATCTCAAAGGGTAGCAGTTACCTTTGAGAGACACTAACAAGGGAAAGTGAAGGAAGCTGCCTAGAGAACCGTGTACATCCAACATGTGCTTCCCACTGTGCACGGACCTTACCCAGGGAAATTAGAAGGTGAACTAGTTGTTCTCTGCAGTGCCATCCAGCTCTGAGGGTCCACCCTAGAAACAGTCCAGAAGGGAGCACTCATGATGTCCCTGTGCTCCAGGTGAGCAGTGGAGACAGTTAGGCAAGTGGACACATAACTGGAGAGATCAGTGTGGGTTAGGAGTTTGGAAAGTTCATGAGAGAGATGGTTCAGAATTTGGACCTGGGAAGAGCTGGGCAGAGAGGATGATCCCACTGACTTTCAGGAACTCTCTCTGGAGCACCTTCTCCCCATAGAGAGTATCACCTGGTAGAGGTGTCAGTGTGCAAATGAGACAAAGGGGATACAATAAAGGGTGAGGTTCTCAGAGAGAAGAGATGAGGACCCCAGAGTGAGGATCGCCATCTGCTAGGTGTGAGAAGGTGGCCTCAAACTGTGGATGACAGGTTGGTACACCTTGTTCAGGCTCGGCGGCCATACAGACTGGCCAAGTTGTCACTGAAAAATCGCTAGATGACTCTTAGGTGGAGGAGACACCCCTTATCAGAGGCTGTCAGCCTCTCAACTCTGTAATCTGAGGGTCCTTTCTTCATGGGATTTTATGGAGCACCTCTCCTCTGGCATGTTGCCACCCTTAAAGAATCACTTACAAGATGGCAAGATGGGTGTTGTGGTGGAGGTACCCACAGAACCATAGGAGCACCCAATCTAGACGTAGAGCAGAGGAAAGGTTATGCTCCAGCTGAGATTCAGCCCTATGAGGGTCATGAGAGACGAAGCAACTCGGGGGCTCAGTATCTACTGGCTCCTCTGTGGGCATCAGCAGGGCATGTTTGTAGAACCATAAGGAGCTTACAAAGTCTGCTTTTCCACACCTCAGAGCATTCTAACAGTGGGCCCGAGCCATGGCTTCCTTCTTCGCAGGTGTCATGCTTGCTCCAGTAGCATGGGTGAAGCAGAGCATTCCCAGGGCAACCTGTCTCCTTCAGCACCAGAGGTGTGTGATCCTGACCTTTTTTTGAGGGATGCCAGCTCCCCCACACTCTGCTGCTGCCTGAAACACCACCTTGAGCTATGACTTTGACTCTGCTGAGTGGTGCTGAAGGAGGCAGGTTGCCCTGGGAATGCTCTGCTTCACCCATGCTACTGAAGCAAACATGACACCCGCCTTGAGAAAATGGGCAGGAGAAGGTTGAAGATGGATGCAGTAGAAGCAGGCTTCGCCAGAGCAGACATCTGTGGCCCAGTGCATGTCCTGCAAGGGGTCTGACCATCTGTGCTGCACCTATGATGGGTGTCATGGAGGAGTAGGGGCCCAAGACTTTGGACAAGTGGCAGGACCCAAGTGGAACAAGACCAAAGCATAGATGGGGAGGCAGCAGTGAATCTCAGCCTGGAGATTCCTCTAGAAGTGGGGAAGGTGTTCTCTGCCCCCTCCAACACCCTCCCCATGAGTGCCAAGCACCACAGGAGACTCCTGGCCGTGGGACGCCCTTAACCCCAGGGGCAGGGTGCAGGTGAGAGGCCATCCAGCCAATCATCTTCCGCCTCTGCCCAGGCCATGCCAATGTCAACAGCAGTCAGTGGTCTACACTGCCCTTCCGTGTCCTCCCCTGGGCTGTGTGGTGGGGCAGTCTGGGTGTGACAAAGGACTTCCTGGTATACAAGCTCTTCCCCGCTGCTGGGAACTGAGCACAGGCAGGCCTGGCAGAGGAAGCACCTAGCCCTCTCAGCACCAATATCCATCCCTAGCAAGACCCTCCCTGCTGGTTCATTTTGCTCACATCTCTAGCCTCTCCAGCCTGGCTGGGCTCCCCTTCTCTGCCTCCCACTTGCATCTGCTACCTACCTCTTGATTCACTGTTGCTCACCTGGAAGATTCCAACTTGTCCTACTCTGTCTCCGTCAATCCCATCCACCCCTGGAGTTTGGGTTTCCAACCTTCTTGGTGTCCCCAGGCCTTAACCACCTCCATTCTGGCTGCACAGATGGATCCCATAGATGCCAGCCCTGCCCATTGGGCTTTGAGCTGCCTCTGTGCACATGTCCACTGCCCCTCAGAGACTGCAAGTCCACGGAGGCAGTGTCCCCATCCCACATCCTCCCCATCCCCTGCACCTGAGGCACAAAGGGCCCTTGCACATGTGGGCATGGGAAGGAAGGAGACAGAGGTCCTGCCTGGTGGGTCACTGGTGACATTCACATTCCATTCTCAGCACTCTACTAACCTGCATGTGGCTTCTAGCCCTGGGAATGGGGGGACCCTCGGCAAGACATTCCCTGCCGGGATGCAGAAGCTGGCAAACCACGAAGGGAGGAGGCAGACTGGGAGGAGAGAGCTGCATGCAGCCACAAAGGGGAGAGAAGAATGAGCATAGCGGAGTCCAGGTGACAGCTGGGTATGCCGCGGATTTATGCAGCAACCTGGGCTTTTTCCAGGGAAGAATGGAACAAAGGCTGCTAGGAATTGTGGTGTCAGAGAGGGATATGGGCTTGGGATTAGAAAGAACTACCTTTTATTTATGTAGCCGGGTGGCAGGGACACAGGTGTTTGTTATATTATTTTTATGCCTTTTTGTAAGTCTGGGATATTTCATAATGGATGTTTAAAAAGGAAGAGTGCCTGGGGCCAAGAGAAAGGAGGTGGCCCTGGGAAGAAGGGGGAGAGGAGGTATGAGGGGAGGCAGGCCACCTGGAGAGCAGGTGGAAGGAGGGACAGGGTTCCAGAAAGGGGAAGGAAGATGCTTGGAAAACCCAAAGGTGGGAGTCTCTGGGGCTTTGTCCAGAACTTGCCAGAGCTTGGAGGAGGGCCCAGCCAGTGGCTGTGCCACCTTGGGAGTGGATGACAGGTGAGATTTCATCAGTTTAAGAAGGTAAAACAGAATCCCCTCTGTGACCTTCCAGTCCCCTGCATTGTATCACCAATTCGTGACTTTGCTTAACATTTATGCCTGGCTGTCAGGAGAGGATAGGAATTTCCTTTATTGTCATTGTTATTGTTTCTTTAAAAAAAATTCAAAAGTAGGCGAATCTCCTTTTCAGCACACCTGGTGTTCACAATCCGAATCTTTGAGGAATAGATAAATTGTGTGTCATGAGAAGGAGGGGGATCTTGGTGGGGGATGATTCACTTCACAAAAACAACTTATAATACCTTTCATGGGCTTAGTGGGATTTGAGGTGTTAGGAGGTTTAGATCCAAACTTGTATGGAGAGTGGGGTTCACCTGCACAGGTGTGGTAGCTGCGTTCTGCCCTGGGCATGTTCTACCTCCATGTTGGGCTCTAAGAGGGTGGGCGGGGAGTGTGCAGCCCCTCTGCCTGCTACTGTGAAGTGCCCCACACCCCTATTTCCTACCCCAGGGAGTGGGATCATATTTGTGACTTTTCAAGAGGCCAGGAGGGAACTATTTAATAGAATTCTGAAAAAGAAATTTCTTACTACATACTTGAAAATGTTGTTAGACTCAATGTCTTTCTGTCATACCCATTAAAGTCATACCCATTTGTAATCCATGTAATGAAGTGTTTAATATCTTTCTTAAAAGGAAGTTTTTTATAAGTTACATTTGCCAATGGACTGAATGGAACTCACCCCCTTCCTCCCCACCCCTGGGGCTGCTTGGAGTAGGTGTAGGTTGTTCTGGTGAAGAGTCAGAGCATGATACAGGCAGCGGATGGTGGCCCCCAGACCCCTCTTCTGTGGGAACAGAATATATGTTTCTTATCTGGGGAGGTTTCTGACAAGAATTGGTTTCCTGCTAAAGGGTGTCTTCTGGCTGAAGATAATCCTAATGACTCAGTAGTTTTGAATATTATTTGAGAAGATTGCATTAATAGGCTAGCTGGACTTCACACCTGCTGGTCATTTCACTCCTGCCTGCTTGTGCACAGTGTGGTGTTGTGTCAGCACCTGGTATTAAGAGTCTGGGGTTAAATCTGCCACTCAGGTCTTGTCCAGATAGTCTGTGCAATAAATGGCAGCCATAATGGGTCATTCTCGATGACTATATATATGGTGTGGTCACAAAACATGTCTGGATGGAGTCCCCTGTCATGTGAACCTAAAAGGGATTGCAAAAGTAACCAAGTGAAAGATGTAGGTGATGTGGAGTCTGTACCTTGGAAAAGGCTCATTGCTGGCCCTTCCTGACCAATCTGCTCCATGGAGTCTGAGAAAATCCTGCAATGTGGCAGCGTTGCTGGCTATGGATGGACCATCCTGGCTAGTGTGTCTACTTAAGTTGATTGGAGAAGTGTTTCCGATGGGAGTAGACATTGAGGGCTGGTCACAAGAGTGAGCATAACTTACTAGAAGTTTCTAGCACTGCAGTCCGTAGCATTTTCTTTAAGGCCATAGATAGGTGGATGGTTAGGGCAGTGTGAGCACTGGAGAGGGGACTGGAGACCCTGAAGTGGGCAGGGTGCTAGCAAGTGGCTGCCAGGGCAGAGGTGGACAGTGTGGCCATGTGTGCCCTGAGTGGTGGAGAGAGCCTGGTTCAGTGGTGTGTGAAGCATGATGTGGTCTGGCTCCTGATATAGAACTCCCACCTTGGGCAACCCCAAGGATCTAGAAGAGACTTCTAGGTAGATTTGGGTCCTCTTGGCCATCTCCATTTGTCTCTGCCCCCTTCCTAACCATCCACCTATCTATGGTCTTAAAGAAAATGCAAAAGCCTAGCTCTACAGGATAATGGATATAGGAGAGTCGAGGGTAGGTGGGAGGTGTCAACCCCACCCTGGGCCCACGAAGCTCATGGGCTTCTCTGCTAGCAGAGGAGAGCTAAAGTCTGAGCTTGGGTAGTGAGAAGTCTCTGGAATCAGTCACCATGCCACCCACTGCCCTCAAACATGTCAGAAATGGGAGTTTCAAGTATTTCTGAAGGTGAGAAGGGGAAAGGATTTGAAACCTTAGGGACTGATCGAATATCTGCATAAACAAGTGTTAGGTTCCCCCCTTGCCCATGCCATAACTGCCCGTCCCTACCAGGTCAAAGACGAGAGGTTTGTTTACAAAGGATATGATTCAGAGAAGTTCTGGACTCTGAGATACCTAATATAACCAAGAATATGTGTGAGCACTACGCTCAAAGTGAGAGAATTTATTTCAAGACTGCCCTGAGTGGTGGCACACCTGTACCTCTCCTCTCTGGGCTCCCAGCACATGGGCAGCTCAGCATCTGTCCCTCAGACAGGGTGAAGGGACACTTCCTTGGCAAAGAAACTGACCCAAGAGAAAAAAACCCAAAACCCACACATACATTATACAGTGCACATGAATAAGTGTGTTTGTATATGTGTGTATTATATGTAGGTTTGTATGTGTTTGCATGGATATCTGTGTGTGTATGCCCCAAAGAAATGACCACATCTCTAACTGTCCATAGAGAAATGTAGCAGCAGGAAGGTGGTGCCAGAGCAAGTTTGGGATGGTTCTTAGCAGACGGGGGCGGGGGAGGGGAGTAAAAGAAGGAGTCTTGGAGCCCTCGGTGGTTTTTTATGCTTTTTATTGTCAGAGGTGGCCAGGTACATGGCAGGCAGGGGTGCTGGGGGGCTGGGAGACTGGCAGGCCTCCCAGCCCCCAGTGCATCTCACCCTCTCGGCTGCTTCTTCTCTCTGCTTCTTGTTGGTCTTGCTGCTCGCATTGGTACTCTCGCTGCTTGTGTTGGTACTGGTGTCCTCATGATGCTGCTCCTATATGCCCGTGTCCAGACCCAGGTGCACCCACTTGCGCATGCCCACCCAGGCATGTGTGCAGCACCGCAGGTGTCCATCATTATACCAGTGGTGGGAGGGCAGAAAAGCCTGAGATTTTTCTCAGACCCTACAAGAAGTCACCAACATTTTATAATCTTGCTCTTAGTATAAAAGATGGCCAAGATCAACTGGTATTTGTGAAAGAAAGTCTCTAACATTTGAGATGAAAAAGGGAAAATAAGAAAATAAACACAAAAAGGGCTGGGAGGAGTGAAGCTAAGTCCAGCAGTGGAAGAAAGTTCAATAAAATCATATTAATGTCATCAGAGATATAAGAGCAGATTATGCACCCACAAAGTGAAAACGGAGCTTGTAAAAAAAAGGGATACTCAAATAATAAGGAAGAACCCTAAGAAATTAAACCTATGATAGTAGAAATTAAAAATTTAGTAGAAGACTTAAAAGGTAGAGTCAAGGGACTTTCTCATAAAGTAGGAAAAGATGACAATGTAGGAATTAGGATAGAAAAAAGTGATGAAATCGGAAACTCAGTCTCGGGGGGACTGGCAGTAGGAATTGCAGAAATGGAAAGCAGTGATACTAGAAGAGAGGAAATCACCAGAGAATTATACACGAACACTCCCAGAAGCAGAGGTCGCACACTCCCAGGCTAGAAGGCACACAGTGAGAGCTACAGACCCACCCAAGGTCCATCCCTGGAGTGTTAGAATACTGTGAGAAACAGAGGACTCATGCAGTCTTAGAGGAAAAGAAGAGATTGTATACTGTATGGGAAATGGAAGTTATGAGGTTTTTCCCACCCTCCTGCAACTAACATCAGTGAGGACACCTATCATCACACACCTGATGGCGGCACCTGCAGTGTGGTGTAGATGTGCATAAGTGGGCGCACCTGAGCCCGGGAGACTGTGCCTATAAGGTGGCATCACAGAGGACCACATGGCAGGGAACAGTAGAGACTAGCAAAGGGATTGTGAGAGAACACCTGTAGTGGCCAGGAAGGTGTGGCACAGGAGCAAGGTTCAGGATGGTTCTTAGCAGACGGGTCAAGGAAGGAGAGAGTCTTGGAGCCCTCGGTAGCTTTTCATGCTTTATTTAGTAGAGGTGGCCAGGTACATGGCAGGCAGGGGTGCTGGGGGGCCTTGCCAGCCTCCCAGCCCCCAGTGCATCTCACCCTCTCGGCTGCTGCTTCTCTCTCTCTGCTGCTGCTGCTGCTGCTGTCGGGTCTGTTGGTTCTCTTGGTTCTGTCGGTCGGTCGTGGTGGCCTCATGACGCTGCCCATTTAAGCCCGTGTCTCAACTCAGGTGAGCCCACTTGCGCATGCCCACCCTGGAATGCTCGCAGCACCGCAGGTGTCCATCATCACAGTGGTGGGAGGGTGGAAATACCTGATCATTCTCTGACCCTACAACACCAGAGAACCCAGGGGCTAGGAGGACTCTCAATCTCCTGCTCATCCCCCTGCCTGCCCTGCTCCTGGTTGCCTCACTACAAATGGTGTAAAAGATTATTAAAAACCTAAAAAAGCTACTGAGGGCTCCAGGATTCCTCCTTTACTCAAAGTGAACCTGCTCTGTGCCTTGCTGGCATTATATATGCAAAAGTTGGAGCTCAGGACAGAGTTGGGATTTTCAACAGTTTTTCTGGAAACTAAAAGACACCAGGACAATGCCTTCAGCCTTAGAAGGGAAAGGGGTTTCCTGCTAGCTTGCTGGCCACAGCCAAACAGACAATCAAGAGTTAAGGGAATAAAGTTGATTCAAATAGACATGGCCTCCTACACACCCTTTCTCAGGAAACTCCCAAAGGAAGATTTGTACCAGTGCAATGAGAGTGTAAATCAAAAACAAGACTGTTTATATGGTTGACAAAATAATGGACCCCCAACAAACTCTACATCCAAATCCCCAGAATCTGTGAAGTGTTAGGTCAGATGGCAGAGAATTAAAATTGCAGATGAATTGCTAATCAGCTGACCTCAAGTTTATTTTGGGTTATCCAGATGGACCCAATGTGATCACCAGGGCCCTTAGAAGTAAAAGAAAGAGGCTGAAGAGCAAGTGCAGAATGATGGGGAGAACTTTCTTGAAGTTGCTTGTATCAAAGATGGAGAAAAGAATCCAGGAGCTAAGGAATGTGATGGTCCTATAGAAACCCGGAAAGGCAAGGGAATGAATTGTTTCTCCCCGGGAGCCTTCAGAAGCCTTTAGAAGGAACGCAACCCCGCAAGCACATCAATTTTAACCCACTTCAGACTCTGACCTCCAGAACAGTAAGAATAAATTTCTATTGTCACTTCGTTTGTGGTAATTTGTTACAGCAACAATAGGAACTGATGCAGTATGGGATCCAGAAACCGAGGTCAAATGTAAGAAGGTCCACGTGACAGCTGTGAGAAGTCTCAGGTCCCCACTAGGGGTGGAGGATGGTTACAGGGATGATTCCCAGCAGAAAGCAAAAAGGAACAGGTTCCTGACACATTGAACTACTTGGGGACGGATTTTAACAGCCCGCCAGTCAGTTTGTGTATAAGTGTTCAGTGCCTAGGAAGCCATTTTTTAAATAAGAGAAATAAGTTAAGCAAGAAAGGACTTAGTAATTGTAGCGACAGCAAAGGGCACAGAGCAAGTTCTTGATGGTTCTTAGCAGACGGAGGTAATGGAAAGGAGTCTTAGAGCCCTCGGTGGCGTTTATGCTTTTTATTTGCAGAGATGGCATCAGGTACATGGCAGGCGCACCTCACCCTCTCGGCCGCTTTGCTGCTCTTCTGTTGCTGCTGCTTGTTGGTCTTGCTGCTCGCGTTGGTCTTCTCGCTGCTTGTTGGTCAGTACTGTCGTCCTCATGGTGCCACCTGTAGGGTAAAGGTTGATCAGGTATTTCCACCCTCCCACTGTGATGATGGACACCTGCAGTGCTGCAAGCATTCCAGGGTGGGCATGCGCAAGTGGGCGCACCTGTGTTGGACATGGGCATAAATGGGCGGCATCATGAGGACGCCGGAAATGCGAGGACCAACAGACAGAACTGCGAGGACCAACCGACAGGACGAAGGAGCAGCAGCAGCAGCAGCAGAGAGAGAAGAAAGCAGCTGAGAGGGTGAGATACGCACCCAGCACCCCTGCCTGCCATGTACCTGGCCACCTCTACTAAATAAAGTATGAAAAGCCACCGAGGGCTCCATGATTCCTTCCTTGACCCGTCTGCCCAGAACCATCCCGAACTTTGCTCCAGTGCTCCTTTCCTGCCACTACACCACCCATATAAGCCCATGTCCAAACTCAGATGTGCCCACTTGTGCATGCCTAGGAGGGCATGCGCACAGCACCGCAGGTGTCCAGTGGAAGGAGGGTGGAAAGACCTGATAGTTCTCTGACCCTACGGTAATATAATCGTGTGGTTCATCATGAGAAATATCTGCATGATCACAACTTTGTGAAGCTGACTACTGATTTAACCAAAAATGATCAACTCACTCCAGTGGGAAGATAAAGAGAACTGAAATGCATGTTTACAGTTGTTGGGGTTGGAGGCACCTGGGAGAAAAAAAACACTTTTTGTTGCGGGGCACTATAGGGTAAAAGAGTTAAAAGTCAGGTTTACCCGCCCTCTGGCCGTCAACCTCTGTGGCTAGCAGCTGCGGTCTTGTAGGCCTTCTGTGACTGGACACCCGGACCCCGAGAGCACAGGCTGTGTGTATGTGTGAACGGGGACACTGTGCCTGGGAGTCACAAGGGTGTCACTCTGAGATCGAGAGAGAGGAGACAGTCAGAGCAGTGCTGAAAGAGAAAGCTGGTCTGTCCTGATTCAGCAATAAGGGCCTGTGAAAGTCTACCGAAGGCGCCAAAGTTATCTTTTCGTCTGTGAGAACTGACAATGAACTGCTTGGGAAGTTTGTCTTGGGAACAAGCACTAATAGATAATACACAAAAACAGAAAATCTCAAAGTGGTAGTATATAGAAAGCGTTTTGAGCTGAACTGTGGCTCCGCCCCATTGGCAAATTCAGATGTTGGAGCTGTAACCACCCCAGTGTAGCTGTAGTTTGTGGCACCTCGCAAGGGCCAGTTCACTAACAATTTAGGCAGAGTCCCAGAGCCTTTGGGGACTCAGGGAACCAGGCACACAGACACACCAGGCAGAGAAGCTGGCATAGTCTGGGCAGGGGTCCCGGGAGGCAAGCAGGCAACTGAGTCACCCAGCCCCATCACGAATCTTTATGCTTTTTCTGGGCTCTCCTGTGGTCACACCTCTCACCTTCTCGCTGCCCTACCTGTAGGCTCAGGTGTGCACACTTACTTACCCATACATACTCCAGTTGCCCACTATCAGGTATGTGTGCCCTAGGCCCATGCTCCCAAGCACCTCCTGCATTAGCACAGGTGATAGCCACAGAGGCTAGTGGTAGGAAAGCCTGATTAGTTCATTTCCCCTACACCATATTGGGAATAAGGAATTGAGGTTACTTGAGGTCATAGGGTGGAATCCTGACCCAATAAGATTAGAGTCCTTATAAAGAGACCATATTGAGCTCACTTTTTCTACCATCTGAAGAGTCCGCAAGAAGGACTTTTTCTATAAGCCAGGAAGCAGGCCCTCACCAGAAACTAAGTCAGCTGACACCTTGGTCTTGCAAGTCCCAGTGTCCAGGACTGTGAGAAATAAATTTGTTGGTTACGTAACTAGTTGTAGGGTTAGAGAAATCAGGTCTTTCCACCCTCCTACCACTGTGATGATGGACACCTGCAGTGCTGCGAGCATTCCAGGGTGGGCATGCACAAGTGGGCGCATCTGAGTTTGACACGGGCTTAAATGGGCGGCATCATGAGGACACCAGGACCGACAGTACTGACGAGCTGCAGCAGCAAAGCAGCCGAGAGGGTGAGATGCGCCGGGAGCTGGGAGGCCTGCCAGCCTCCCGGTCCCTCGGCCCCCATGCCTGCCATTTACCTGGCCACCACTGACAATAAAAAGTGTAAAAGCCACCGAGGGCTCCAAGACTCCCCTTCCTTAACCCATCTGTCTAGAACTTGCTCAGTGTCTCCTTCCTGCTGCTACACTAGTCTATGGTGTGATTGTAGTGGCAGGAGGCACGGGGCAGGTTCTCTATGATTCAGGCAGACCGGTCAAGGAGGAGTCCTGGAGCCCTCAGTGGCTTTCATGCTTTTATCGATCTTTCTGCATCAGAGGCGACCAGGTACATGGCTGGCAGGTGGCCGGGGGCCAGACTCCCAAATTCTCTTTCCATCTGTGAGAACTGACAATGAACCTACCCCTGCTTGGGAACAAGCACTAATAGATAATACACAAAAGCAGAAAATCTCAAAGTAGTAGTATATAGTATGTATTTTGCGCTGGATTGTAGCTCCGCCGCATTGGCAGGCCAGGAGGCTGACAGGCCTCCTAGCCCCCCCGCAAGTCTTTACTCTCTGGGCTGCTGCTTCTTCCACCACTGCTTCTGCTGCCTCTGCTCTCCTGCTACTCCTGCTGTTCCTACCGCCCCTGCTCTGTTCTCGCCACTTCTGCTGCTGTGTCTCTTCTTCTTCTCTGCTGCTGTTTACATCTGCTGCTGTTGTGATGCCGCCCTTAATGACCCAGTGTCTCAGCCCAGGTGCACCCACCTACACATGCTCACACCCTACTCCAGGTGCCCAGCACCAGGCACGCGTGCAGGACCGCAGGGTCTGTCATTGACACTAATGGCAGGAGGGTGGAAAAACCTGTATCTTTTCATTTACCCTGCCATGATGAAATGAAAGTCCTAGCCGACTAATACAGCATGTTATTTAGTAATGTGGCAAAGCAGCCAGTACAGTTGAGAGTGGGTGTCTTTGGGAACTCGGATTCAGTATGAGAGGACTGGAGTAGGAAATGATACTTTCATTGTTGGGCCTTTATTACTTTTTTTATTTTTAAATCATGTATACACGTTTGATTTTTTAAAAGTTATCCAATTAAAAACCACTAGCTGGAATTTATTGGCTTGGGTAAATGCAAAGTTCATAAGCAGAGTGAATTTTAAGAATAATTTGGTGCAGTCTCCAGCTCCATTTTCCTATAGCTCAGAGATGCCCTCTGAACAAAATGGCTGCAGCAGCTCCAGGCCTTGCATGTGCACTCCACACCTCCAATGATGGAGTTTCCCCCCCAGAGATGCCCAGCAGACTTCTCCTGGTATCGGATATGATAGAATTCGGTCTAATCTTCAAAGCCAGGGAGTGAGCTTAGCTAGTCAGCTGAAGTCACCCCTGAAACATATTGGCTGTGAGAGACAGGTGATAAACTGACAGGAAATTAGGGTTTTCTTATCAAGGGGAAGGGGAAATAATGGTGGATGGCTCAGAATAGCAAATTTCTACTACAAGTGTTCTCTGGAGTATTTTCTTTCTCTTTATGCCTTGCAGGTTGTTGCAAATACAACATTTTTGTATTGATTGATTGGTTTGGATGGTCTGATGGTATTTAAGATAAATGTTAAGTTTTGCTCTCTGTGACCCAAGAGAAAGGGAAGACTGGATATAGAGAAAATTACTTTGATAAGGGAGGTTGAAATAGGGACAGCATCCCACGCCATATAAGAAATTTATGAACACAAAAATTGAAAAACACAGCCCCATCTTCTCAAGGGAAGTTGCACAACTATGACTTTTTTAGACATGATCAAAAGTTTCAGCCTCAGGGAGATGGTGTGACCAAGGGACAGTGCCTAGACTTTCTCCCACTTCTAAATCTCTCCCCAGCCATCCTGCCACACATGCCTGAAATGACATCATCAGAAACTCTTCTGGGCTTTTTTTTTAATATATAAAAAGTTCCCACCTCTGCGAGGCTGATGTACTTAGCTATTACTAGTCCTAAAGCTATAAAGTTAGCTTGCCAAATCATTTCTGGACAGCTGCAATGGCGGGAGCCATGGGTGTGGGAGAGGAAGAGGGGAAAGCATCTGGAGGGAGCTTGGCCCATTCAGCAGAGGGGTGGAGGTGGGAGGAAGCAGAACCAGGCGAGGACAAGGTAGGGGCAGAGTAGCATCGAGTTCTTAGTACCCAGAGAATTAACCTTTACCTGGGTCCTGCTCAGGTGAGCACCAAACACTGTCTCCGGGGCAGTTAACTGTCTTTTCAAACTTCAGCAGCTCTCTCCATCCCTCTGACTGATACCCACAGCTGGAAGGATGCTTGGAGCGTGAGGTTGCTTGTCCAAAACATCCCTGATGCTCCCACCAGTGGAACAGAATGCTTTCCTCGACACTACTGGCTTTGTTCCCAAACCTGTTTATGCCAGTGGAAATTATTATTGCAGTTATGCAATTTAATTATGATACAGACCAATCAAATGCCTTTGTAAAAAAAGGGGGCTGTTTCAATGAAAACTAAGTTGAAGCTTTGGGAAGACTCAAAAAGAGTGATCAGTTTTCTAAAACAACTTTTGAAATAGATGTGGATGAAACTACTCTGAAAGGTTGGGGAAATATTAAAAATAAAATAAGGGAAACTTAGATTACTTTGCAAATATATTTATCATTCCCCTTAAAACAAAACCCTAGAATTGGAAACAATTGGCGATGCCCTGTGAGGGTGCATCTTGCACAAAAAACAATAGGATCAACTCCGTCCAGGAGATTTGAAGAAAAAAGGCCTTGGTTTTACACCTCACTGTACCCCTGTAAGGAGGGACGTTCTGCTGCATCTGATTTAACTTCTCCAGGCACCCAGCAGTATGGAGACTTCACTTGTTTTTCTTGTATTAGAGAATAAAACTGGCTCTTTTTTCCAATTTTGAAATGTTATTCAACATAACACTGAATATTCTTTGCCTGCCCTTGTTCTGACTGAGAATTAACCATTCCTGTTCTACCAGTCAGGGTGCCCTGAGGGGTACCCTGTCCTTGCCTGCCCTGGTGGTCTTGGTAGGGGGCCAAGAGGTGCTAGGGTCCCCTAGGCAGCTATTGCCCTCCCTCCCAGCTGCTCCAGGCCATTCCCTGCTGACAACCCTTACTCAGATTTGTCCAGCCTGAGAAACACTTCCCTGAGGCCAGAAAAAACATACGCATGACTGCACAGCAGACCTGGACTGCTCTTCCCTTCCCAGGGCCAGGCCCTGCTGTTGGCTTTCACTCCAAGCTTAGTCGTCCCTCCTTGGGGCTACTATAAGATTCAAGAGCAAGGTCACAGACATAAGGGGCCATCACCCCCAAAGCACAGACTTAGCAGAGGCTGCTCTCCCATCACACATACCATTGCATCTCAGAGTCAGGTCAGACCAAGTAGCCCGGTGTCCTGCTGGGATAGGTGGGAGGGTCTGGACCCTAGCCACTCCCTACTAACACTTGCCGGGTTAACCCAGATCACCCACATCAGGCCCTTGGGCCTTCCCAGTTCCCCAGAGGCTGCTTGTGGATTCCATACACAATCACCCCATTTCAGAGCTTGTGGGGACCCAGGGCCTAGTAGGCCAGCATGTGCCAGCTGTGTCTGGGGGAGCCCTCTCCAAGACATGCCTTCAGGGCTATGGGAAGTGGCCCCATGACCAAACACAAGTTCTTCCCCATAGTGTGTTACATCCGCTCACATTACGCTCTTCGCCTGTGCAGCAAACACTTTGCGAGGGGGCTCAGGAGGTTTATAACTGGATTCTTTCCTTTAACATGGAAAGCAAGAGTCCTACCAACTATCACATTTAATTCAATAAATGACATGGAGCACATTCTATAGCTGGAGTTGGGGGTGAAGAGAACAGGAAAAGGCGGGATGAATTTCGCTTGTGGGCAGGATCTGAGTGTCTTTATACCCCTCTCTAGATGACAGGAAGGTGAGCCTATTACTTTGATAAACTAACATTGGTATGTTATAATTTAACTAAGGTCCATACTCTATATATATTTGGGTTCATTCCTTGTGTTGCACAGTTTTATGGGTTGGACAAATGCATAATTTTATATCACCATTCCAGTATTACACAGAATAGTTTCACTGTCTTAAAAATCCCCTGTGACCCACCTGTTCACCCTTTGTCTCTTCCTCTCCCCAGCCACTGGCCATCACTCATTTTTTTACTCTCTCCATAGTTTGGTCTTTCCCAGAATGTCCTATAGTTAGAATCAGATAGTATGCAGCATTTTTCAGATTAAACTCTTCCACTTAGCAATTTAACTTTAAGTTTCCTTCATGCTTTATCATGGCTTGATAGCTCATTTCTTTTTCAGCAATGAATAATATTCCATTGGCCGGGTGTACCACAGCCTATTTATCTATTAACCAACAAAAGGACATCTTGGTTCTTCCATGTTTTGATAATTTTAAATAAAGCTGTTGTGCATATCCATGTATAGGTTTTCATGTGGACGTAAGTTGTCAACTACTTTGAGTACATACATAAGAATGCAATCACCAAATCCTATGGTAAGGTTTTGTAGCTTTTCAGGAACCACCATACTATCTTTCATACTGGCTGTGCCATATTGTGTTCCCAGGGTGGTTGATTTTAATAGCAGAGAAAAAGCAAACTGCAGCTGCCCCACAGCCTCTGAGGACCATGGGAAGACTAGCCAGGGACTCCTGTCATAGACCCTCGGCTTACCAGCTCCAGACCCCCTCTCCTTGCCCTTACCTGGGTAAGCTGCTGCTAGCCCCAGGCTGGAGCCAATCACTTCAGCCTCATTTCTGGGGTGGAGCCGGGGGCTGGAGACACCATCCCAGTCATGCAAGCATGAAGAGGGGCTGCTGGGGTGGGGGTTCAGGGAGACTCAGATGACAGGACACCATCTGAACCTACCCTCCATGGTTCTTATGCTGGTCTTGTCTTTGAAATAGGGAGTCATTTATCTCTTCTGGACTATAAAGTAAGAGGCATGTAGGGTTCCTCAAAGCATGGACATTTTATTTTTCAAAAAGTTGATAGAGAGGCAGAGAAAATGATTTCATGAATTTGCATCAGCTTTTAAGGCAGCATCTCTGCAAAGGCTGCTGATGAGAGGAGGGATCTTGATCTATGAGCAGAAATGCCTGGAGGACAAGGCCCTGTCTGCAGTAGGCCATGATCTGTGCCAGCTTAGGACCTGCACCCCTGGGGTATCCAGAGTCAAAAGTGGCCTGACCCCATAGGCCATTTCATTCTGAGAATAACCTCCCACTGTCCCCAACCCACACCATCCCTGGCCAGTCCCTTCCAGATGACACTGAGCGGGCTAAGTTGCTTACTCAGTTCATAGGCCACACAGGCACAGACGTGGAAAGCCTATGTCCCAGTGTGCGTCTTAGCGCTGCTAGCACTTGCTGGCTGGGTGACTTGAAAATGGCTCAGCTTCTCTGCCTCTACTTCCTGATTATAACCCTGCTGGAGGGAGTTTGCACACAGAAGCAGACTCTTACCTACCTCCCCAGCAGGTAGCAAAGACCCTGGGGAACAGCAGGTGCTCCACAAATAGACTGAGTCTACCCTACCTGCTTGGCAAGTATGTGGGGAAATACATTTTTTAATCATCAGACATCTCAAAAATGTCAGTTATTATTAACTAATATGAATGCTAGCGTTTAATATTAGTATTAATATTGTTAGTCATATAGTTCTGATTCACACTTAATCTTCTTATTGCTGCTGACAACCAGGGGTGATCCAGAGGTGGGGGCTTGGGTATGTGTGCACACACTTTTGCAGACAAATGAGGGCTTCCCACCTTCCCATGTCTTTATGACTGAGGGCAGAGAGAAGAGGGGCAACAGTAAAGGAAGGGAGGGGTAAGAGGCAGCACCATCTGGTCTGGGGCCAACTGTTTCTGCTCCTGGAACTAGGCTGGAGCCCAGCCCCACCCCCACCCCACCACTTCCTCCTGGCCTCCAGACCAACCCTAAGCATCTGCCTCACAGAAGTCTGGCCGTTGATAGCAGTGATGGCTGGTTGAGGAGCCAAGGACTAGGAGACAGAGCCTGAATGATGCCCTTTGGCCCATTTCCAGCCATTCCTGGAGATTCGAGAAAACAAGCCATTAGTCTGGATTGTTCCTTAGTGATCTAATGAGAGCAGGGCAGCCAGATTGTCGGGTTTGAGAGCCCCCCAGGTCAGGGACTGGGAAGGCACCTGAAATCATTAAGAACCTTTTCCTGGCTGGGAGGGGAGTGACCTTACATCTTCTACCCCCAGGTGGAGTGTCCAGCACCTGGTAGGATGGGTGCGGGTGGTACTCACTCTTACTTGGAAAGTTGCTGACTTCACATTCTAACCTGGACTCATAACTGTGTATGTTTAAAGCTGTAGGAGACCTCAGTGCCCACTTGCTCATTTTGTAGGAGAAGATGAAGGCTAGGAGGGGAGTAGACTTGTCCTGAGTTCCTGCTGCGAGGCTTCTGTCTCCTAAGCCTGGATTTTTTTCTAACCACCCCCCCCTTTTTTTTTTAACTTGTAACACTATTTTCTTGAGACTTACAGCACATTCCAAGAGTAAAATCAGGAAAAAATTATCCATGCTGTTTATTCACTCTCACTTAGTGAAGCTGTTAGCTCTAATGACCTTTCCAAATTAATACAATCTTTAAATGCTCAGTTGTTTGTTGCACACACTGGGTTACGCCTCTGAATGACTGAAGGGAACTGCATGTCCGCCTGCAATATTTAGCTCTCGGCCTCCTCAGCCAGCACGGGAGCTGTGGTCAGAGCCCCTGAGGAGGCTGGCAAGGCCCATCTTATGTCCTTCCGGAGCCCTGGAGGTGCAGCCCATGGTATTATTGGTTACCATTACCCAGGGCTCCCACCAGGGACTGTTTATTGGGGAAGGCAAAACGTTCAAATATGAACATAATATAGAACCTAAGGGAGAGCTTGGATGTAGGCTGTGACCTTCCGAGAAGCAGAAGTGAGAGGTAACTGGAGACTTGGTGGAGGAGGTGGCATTTGATGGAGGTCCACCAGGAAGAGCAGGATTAGGTCAGGCCATGGCATAGGCCAGGGCTTTGTAGGCAGGGGGCACCACAGGGAGCATCACACCTTGGTGAGCAATGGGTGAGAATGAGCCCACGTGCCTAGGGAGGAAGCAGGCAGGGGACATGGTGGGTGGGACGGCGTAGGTGGAAGGAGGCCCCATTCTGGGGGTGATGGTGTTTGGACTTCCAGAGAATCCTGGCTGTCAATGCCCAGCCCCCTTTCTAAGACTAAGCTGCCTACACTGTTCCAACAAGCCATGGGCTGCATGGCCTACCATCCAGTTCACTCTTGAGTCCTGGTGGTCTCCCTTGCTGAGCTTGTGATGCAACTGTTTGGATCTCCAAGAGGAAGATGGACCAAAGTCTTATAGAGAAACACCGTGCATGCTGTGTTTTTACTATTTAAAATAAATATAGCATAAAATTTTCCATGTTAATCACTTTTAATTGTATAGTTCAGGACACTGAGTACCTTCACTGGTGCTCAGCCACTGCTACCATCTAAAGGTTTTGGTCACCCTGAACAGAAACTGTGCCCTTTAAACTATAATTCCCCCAAATGTCTGTCATATCTCCTTCCTGTCATGGTTATACTTCCCGTCTATGTGAATTTGCCTGGTCAGACACTAGATAAGTGGAATCCTGCACTTGTCTCTTGTGACTGGTTTGTTTCATGCAGTATATCATCTTCAGGGTTCACCCATGTGGTGCATGTCAGAATTTCTCTTTCCCTTTTTAAAGGTTGAATACTATTCCATCATGTGTACCAACCCCATTTTGCTTCTCCATCCACCATGAACAAACACTTAGGTTGCTTCTCACTTGCCTATAGTGACTAATGCTACTATAAATGTGGCTGCGTAAATATCCATGTAAGTCCTTTGCAGGAAGCGTTTGAGCTTTTTAAAAAAAGTGCTTAGGGCTTTCAAATGATCGGGGCTGATCTGCTGGCCCTTTATCACACTGCTAGGAGGATCGTCAGTTTGCCATTTCTCATGTATTAAGACTCCCCTGCCTTGAGCGGAGCTCTTGATTGCCCTCTGCCAGGGACACAGATTGAAGGCTGGACTCTGGAACATTCAGCCTAAGCTCACACTAAGCTGCTTCCGTCTGTGCATTAGCCAGCGTCAAGGCCTCTCTTGCCTTCACCTCTTATCCTGAAACACATCAGTCATGTTGAATTTGTCCCTCTCCAAGGTAGCAAGTGCTTTGAGCTCTTGCTTGGTAACTTCTTTCTGCCACCTTCTAAGGTGTATTTAGCCACAGCTGTAAAAGCCCAGGGAAATCACTGGCTTGTGGTTCTGCCATCTTGTCCCTCACCACCCCCTTACCCACAAACATACACTCGCTCCAAAATCTCCAAAGCTGCTGGAGAACTATAGGGCACCCTGTCTTCAACGTCACTACCTCTGGGCATTAATTGCCTCTACAGATCCCAAACTCACTCAAAACACATTAAAGTGGTGACACTCCGAGGCAGGAAGGCAGGAGAATTCACAGTTCAGGTTGGCATTGTCATTAACTCAAGTCTTTGGTGTCAACACCCTCCCTCACCAAACGTCCGTGCCTGGCCTTACAGTCAACCTCCGCCATGCATTTTCTGGCCTTTGTTGGTTTGTGTCAGCTCTTGAACATTATTTAAATGTAGTTTGGGGCCCATGCATGCAATTACCATTGTGTTATTATTCAGAACCAGATTGTTAAGATTCAGGCAGCTGTACAAGGAGATGCCCTGTGCTGTGAGGTCCAATTTAGGAGGGCCTTCCGAGCTGGTGCGAGGGGTTGCTAGGCAACCCCATGCTACAGAAGAGGAGGCCTCACTCCGAGTGGGAAGAAGCTGAGCGCCTTCAGGGAATTGGAGGCAGTGGTCAATCTGAGACTGGCACGGCGCCGGGGAGTGGGGGAGGTGGCGCGGGCCTGAGCGCAGGGGCCCATAGGGGTGGGATCACTTGAGGAGCCAGGGGCGCCCACCCAGCCAGCATGGGGTGTTCTGGGAAGGGAGAGTGCTGCTGGGAGTGAGAAGGCAGAGAAGGTGCAGACACCCGGAGGTCAGCCAGGAAACTGCAGAGGGATACCCAGAGCTGATGCTAATATGCTTCTCGTCCCTTTCTTCTCTTTGCAGGAAATGAGCAGGTTTGCAGAGAAAGTGCTAGCCTGAAATTTAAGACAAAGGCGGCGTTGCTTGTGAGTATAAATTTTGCTTTTTTAGGTTTGTGGTTTGACAGTGCTCCTGGGAAATAGGCAGGTTTCCCTGTTTGGGGAAGGGCTTTTGGGTCTTCTGGAAAGTGCCTTTGGCTGGGTGGGGATGGACTGGAAGTCTTCGAGGCAAAGATGCAGGGGTTGAACCTTGGTCTGCTCTCTAAGTAGAGTGTGTCCCCCGTGGTTCAGTGATGAGTGGCCCCCTTGACTCTTGATGATGGGTATGTGGGGAGAATTGGATACCTTGGGGAGAAGGAAGAGGTGCTTTTTGTCACCCCAGGGCCACAGTTAGTACTGCAGTTTGCTGCTAGGTGAACCCTATTTAGAACAGTTAATTCTCATCTAGTCCATTAACAGTGTGTTAAACTAAGAGCATGAATACTTCCCAGACCATTGCTCAATCTTATGACGGTGCTAATCTCCAGGTGCCTGGCACTATCTGGAGGTGCTGAGAAGTACAAGAGAAGCAGCAGGCCTAGATTTTATTTTGGAGGAGCTCTAGTCCACTGTGGGAGGAGAACCCTCTGCACATAAGACCATTAACAAACTTTGGGAAATGGCTTCTGGTCCGGCCCTGACTCCTGTGGCTCAGGCTAAAATGTTGGAACATGGCAAGAGAAAGCTTCCTGGGGAAGGAGAGATGTGAACTGGACCGATGGAGGATGGGGGCCACTCCAGGGAGGAACAGGGCAGAAGCACCAGGACGAGCACCCCAAAGACATATGGAAAGTTTGTCACTGACACAGGTCTGATAGAGGGGGGGTAGACTCAGGCGTGTGGGGCAGGGCCAGGTGGTAAAGGGCTTGAAATGGCTTCACAAATGATCCATATGAAAAGAATCGGGTTACAAAAAGTATCTTCCCTCTATAAAAATAAAATTAAGTTTTTGCTGGTTTGTCGGAGACCTCCAGGGACTGTGCCCAGAGGAAGGCAGCAGGGATTTATTTATTTCACAAAGGTTAGTTAATTATTTGTTCTGAGCAAGCAGGGGAAGTTCACATGTTCTGAATCTCAAGAACAGCAAGCAGTATTCATGCCGTGCTATCAACAGAGCTGATGCTCACACTTCTGTGTGTAATAGGGCATCTGATGATGGGACAACCGCCCTGCTCTTCCCCGCCTTCTGTTCATTCATCCTGAGAAGGGCAGCATTTGCTACGTTGTCCCATTGGAGTCTGCTTTTGGGAATGCTCTGTTCTGGATGGTTAGGTTTTGCTGTGCTGGCCTTCGTGGGAGATATAGTGTCAGGCTGGTGGCCATTGAAAGGTGATTCTGGTTCTGCCCTCAAAGAGGGAGGCTCATATGTGCTTCTGCCTCCAGGAACAATCTTCTGAAAGGTATCCACTTAGAGCCATTGGTGACTGATTTAATTTGGGACCTGCAGAAGCAGAGCCTGAGACATGCATTCAGAAACACATGTACGTGATGTGGGATGCATCAGGTGAGATGTGATATACCAAGGGAAAGTTCTTAGGGCAAAGTTGTGATGGGGAGGAAGGGGAGCTGATAGAGGTGAGGAGTGAACTAAGGATATTGGAGGGCAGGTCTGTCCTTGACTTGACCTGCGTCATTGGTGCTGTTGTGATGTTTGGTTGGAAGTCAGGGATGGGCCCTCATTAGTCGATAAACCACCCCCTTCCTCAAAGATGTTGCTGGCACAACTGCCAAGGCATCATCTCAAACAAGAACAAGGGTCCAGAGAAAGTGCCACGTGAACGCTGGAGAGTGGGTGCCCCACAGATAAAAGGGATTGGGGTGGGGGTAGTGGGGGGACATCAACCTCATTTCCTACTTTGCCTGTGAATGCCAGGGTAGTGAAGACAGCTGAATGCAATTTTCATTTGACCCAGTAGTGATTTTCATTTAGAAGTTTGTATTTTGGGAATACAGGTATTAAAACAGAAATCAGTGGTATCAAAGTCTTTTTTCACTGAAAATGATGTGTTTTTTCAAATGTAATTTTATTTGTAAGAGGTAATGCAGTCCCATGGCTCAAAATTCATAATTCCCTAAAGGTATTGCTTGAAAGTCTCTTTACCACCTCTGTCCCCCAGCAGCTTGGTCCTCTCCAGGTGACAACCTGTATTACCAGGGTTTTGGGTTATTTTCCAATGATAGTCTTTGCATGCCAACAATGGTGTGGTTTAGATGTCAAAGTTTTGGTGAGTCTGGATCAGTAATGAAGGCACCACTGTCTTGGTCCTCAGGAGTCAGCAGTCAGGGTTATTCCAGAAAAGGTTGAACTGCAGTTGCCTTGTCTTTGGAAAGAAAGAGCAATTCACCCTGTCAGTGCTCAGTGGAATATTCAAAATGCATAAAAACTTTGCAAACATTTCCAGACTCCTTAGAGTTACTGTATAAACAATTGATATAAGAATTGCAAATTATTACTTCCTCATTAAAGTGAATTACATATAAAGAGTTTGTGAGGCTATATTACTGCCCTTGGAATTCCCAAATAGTTTAAATAATTTAAGATTTCACTCAATTCACGGTTTAGTTGAAATGATTGCAGCTTCACTGCATGGCTGTTATTTGCATATGGTTTGAAGACTCCCTGAAATATGTGTTCTTTCCAAAGTGTGTTTAATCTGCCTCAGTGTCAGTGCCCTGTGCTTTTTCATCATGGGTCCCCTTTGATGAAGTCTTTGTTATCATTTGGAGATACTCTCTCAACCTAGATGCTGGTCAGTGATGGAGTATGTACCGTTGTTGGGAACACCCTGTTGGAGGAGTTGAAAGTGAACTGGGTCATCTGTCAACAGAAAATCTACCCTTCTTGACAGGCAGGTTTAGTAGACTTCCAAGGCCTTGTCATAGGTGAGCTAGTCTTTGCAGCTTCGTTACCATTATGGCTTTTATAGGCTATTTACCATGCTTGGAATCCAGGCTGTGGGATTCTCACTGCATGCTTAGCTACTGAATTTTGGGTCCACAGGTTTTTTTCCAATGCCTTTAAAGTTCAAAGGGAACTTATTTTGTAATCTCATAGGCCTGGCACATGTTTTTTCTTGCAAACAAGTTCTCTCCTTTCACCTCTCCCTCATGGCTACACCCTCTCTCAGGTTGCAAGGAAATCTTCTAACACGTGCATGACCCGTTCAAGCCCCGAGAGGGATTTCGGTGGCACCTTCGTGAGGCAATGAAAAAAAATCTCATTTCCGTCTAAGAAATAGAATCATTATCTTGATTGAAATAGTATCTTTCCTCAACGTGCAACCAGATAAAGCGTCAAATTAGTGGAGTTTCCTTATCATTGCAGAGTTTGCAGGACACAGAGTAATGGCCTGTCAGCTGCATCTGGTGGGGTGGCTGCTGTAAGGCAGAGCCTATAGCTCTTGGCCTGAATTGGTTTATCCAACTGGTTCAAAACAATCATTGCATTAGAAGGAGAAGGTAGGATCGAGCCTAGAACTGCATAAGCATAAGCAATCAGTCCAGCTGCCCCTGTTGTGACGGTGGCTGCTTCTAGTTAGATGCCATATAACACATATAAGAAACTGCAGGAGACACTGAAAACTGTAGATGTTCTCATATTTTTCCAATGTGGGTGTTCTAGAATCTAGGCGCCCACTGGGCTGAAGTTTCGAGGACTGCAGCAGAAAAATGAGACAACTGAGTTTAAGAAGATAAACTGGATCCTAGTTTGGGGAGGAAAACAGGGCAGCCAGCAGCCAGCAAACTGACTTGTGTAGTGAGGACATGGTAGCGCTGTGCATAGGGGCTCTGAATTCTAGCCCAAACCCACTGTCGCTACCAAGCTGCTTTGGACTTTTGAGACTCCATCTCTTCATTGTTCAGAGAGAATAGCCTGGGTGTGTCAGGAGAAGAGGGTGAGACCATGTATGCGTAATATCTAGGTTGTACCCTGTTCCTCAGAGGAGAGGCACCTCTGGGTCCTGCTGGGTCTGCAGAACCCAAGGGGACTCTTCTCTTGTTGCTCAGCTCCCTATAATTCCTGCATCAAAGAAAGTTTTCTTGAGACTTAGACAGCAACGGGACAGAGTGTACTACAAAGAGCCAGTCTATTACCACCCTCACTACCAGCTTCACCTATCAAGACAAAGGGGGTGACTCAAAGCAATTAGTGGTATACATTTTTGAGTGTTTACTCTGTGACACGTGTTCTAACCACTTTACATGCATTTAATCCTCAACAATCTTATGCATTAAAACTTGTAATATCTGCCTTTTACATGTGAGAAGAAACAGAGAGGTTAAATAAATTGCCCAGGTTATACATCATAGTGGTATTTGAAGACTGACAGTCTGGTCAGAGCTTTTGAGAACTTCAAAGAGACTATATCTGGGCTAAATAATGCATGTAGTGCAAGCATTTTGAACTTTCATCAGCTCTTAAATGGTAATGTTGGAATAGGGAAGAGCAATAATAATGTTATCTTTGTAATGTACCAGGGGGCATATAGGTGACTCCTGAGATAGGGGTGGGAAGCTGGGAGGCTGAACACCAGGTCTGGTGCACCTGGTCCAGATCCTCCCCTTGCCAGGGGTCAGCTGTGTGTATCCTATAGAGCACCGATGTGAGTGGGAACACCCCATACTTACTTGCCCCCTATCTGGCCATTCCCCCATCTTCCTGCACAGCCTTCCCTTCTTCTTAAGGTTGTGCTGTCTGCTAAGACTTTCTTAGAGAAGGAAACCATCCCCCCATACCCACCCCATGCCCACTTCACTCCCTCTCTCCCCTAGCATGACGTAGTGAAGTGAAAGCCCAAATCTTCAGGATCTTGTTTTCAAGTGGAGTTTTGGTCTGTCGGTGAGCGTGCCTGATTACCATGGTAATCACCAGTCAAATGGAGTGATTTTATAATACATTTTCATCAGAAATATGAACAGGTGTGCAGGGGAAATCAACATTTATCAACAAGATAGGTCTTGGGAGATTAATGTGAATTTAGGATTGCTCAAGGAGACAAAAAGGAGAAAACTGATATCTCCACTTACAGCTGAGGTCCTTCCAGCCTTCTCTCTGACCACATTGTGCCCCTCCTGCCCTGGACTCTAAGTTTTTCACTCATATCCTCCTGGCCCTTCCCTCTCCTCTCTTTCTACTGCTTAGCCATCTGTCAAACCCCATCTCCTCCAGGAAGTCTCCCTTGATCCACTCAGCCCCAGGAACCGCTGATCACCTGTAGCCCACCTGTGTGGTCTTCAGAGCTTCCCACAGCTGGAAACCCCTTCCCACCCACTCCCCGGGACGTGCATTCATCCACTTGGCAGACGGGGCCACCAGGCACAGAGCCCGCTGAGTCATTCTTATCAATTGGGCGGGCGCTCTGGTCCCTTCCACGGAGCTAAGAGTGTCACTATCTTCTTAGGGAGCCAATTAAGAACACCACCATGACACCTCTGGGTGACTAGAGTTCAGAGTGCCCACAGCTAGAGGTGCTTTTTTGTGCTGGAGAAATAAATTTCATTTGTGTTGTGGTAAGGTAGCAGCAGTGGGAGTCCAAGAACACATGCAAAGCAGTTTTGATTTCTAAGCCTCAGGGTCCTGAATCATCACCGCTTCCTAATCAGTTCTGGCTCTAGACCTGGGAAGCCACACTCTTGGGACTGGGAGGGGCCTTCCTGCTTCTCCCTGAACTACTCTGTGCTTCCGGGGCTCAAGAAACACAATGGGCCATGCCCCGCCCTGGGCCTCCAAGAGCCTCAGACCCAGCAGGTCAAGTTTCTCTGTCACTGTGAGCGGGAGACCAGAGCCACTTGACAGAGGCCTCACATGAAAGACCTTCTTCACTTTCAAGTCAGACAAAGCATAAGAGAAGTTGCGGGGCCCGCTCTGAGGATGATGCGAGGAGAGGCATTAGCTAATATGATTTTAATAGACTGATAATAATAAAGAGCCCCGAGTGTCTTTCGGAACTAATTTTGAAGAATATGTCATGTCTGGTGTTCCTTTGGTTGAATTGGGTTCCTAAAGAGTTGATAACAAAAGCTTTAAACCAGAAAAAAAAGGCATTCCTCCATCAACTTTTCTGTCTTTATTCCCTTCTTGTAACGCTTCTCCCTTAACAGTAACTTATGAAAAGATGAAATGAAGTTGGAACAGGAAGCCACGAGCCCCAGAAAGCAGCCTCAAGAGGCGGCCTTTGCTTTTGTTCTGCCTGTGAATATCTTCGCGGTGGGACCCTCTCAGGGCGTGGAGATGTGGGTCTCTCAGGCAGACAAACACTGAACATATTTATTAGGGAGGACAAGCCTCCCTTTGCAGGTGCACGCCTCAGGCCTGGCAGCCGGGAATGGGCAGCAGAGTCAGAGAGGGCATTTGAAGGGAGCTGAGGTCAAGGCGAATGCGAGATGTAGGGAACCCATAGCACCCAGTTCGGCACCCCAGGGTAGAAACAGTGGCAAGTGGCTAGCCCTTGGTGCTGAAGAGGCTGGTGGGGGTGGGGGGGTGCATCACCAGACCCTCCAGGCTACCCTGGGGACCCAGTTGACATAACCCACAGGAGGGATGGTGAGGCAAGGCCTGTGATCTGGAAGCCAGTTAGAGCAGAGGGCGCAGAGTCAACTGGGAAGGCAAATGGAGACAGCAGCTCTGTGCCTCTTCCCCAAATGACAGAAGGCCCTGCTAGGGCAGAGCCAGCATCCTTGTCAGGGCAAGCCCAGAATAAGGTCCATTCAGGGCTTCCAAGAAAGACACCAGCCCAAAGAAACACGGCCCCTCCTCAGCCCATTCTCTGGCATTACAGTTCTTTTCAGCAGAATAATACTGTCATAAAGGGAACGGCCATAGTGAATCAGGCTGAAAAGGCACATCTGATCCCTCAGGAGAAGGAGCTGAGATGGGAGAGACCGGCTCTCAAAAGGTGCCATGGAAGCCACTAGAAGTGAGCTCTGGAAGAAGCTGTCAGGTAAGGGGAAGGGACTTCCAAGGTGAGGAACTGTCTGGGTGAAGGCACAGAGCACAGATTACTGAGTCACCCCCAAGGCACTGAGTTACCCCAGGTAGTTTGCTTGTCCCAGGCAGAGACCCCCTGTGGCTCTTGGAGCTGCAAGCAACTCTCAGCTCCCTGCAGAGGTTTATGCTGATAATAAAAGGCCATGCCAGTAGAGGTGTTGATCCAGGTTTTTCTGTGACCAGGCCTACACCAAGCACTGGCAGCATAATCTGTTTTAGTTATCCAAATGCCACACGGGAATGGCCTGCAGAGGAGGAGCAAACAGAGAAGGGGTCGCTTGCTCAAGGCACCTTGAACCCAGATGGCTAACTTTCAGGCCTGGCTCCCAATGGGCTCCCCTAGTTAAGGAAAGCATGCACTTGCAGAGAAGGGAGTGTCATTCAATATTGGACATACAAGTAAAAGGGTTTTAGTTGGAACAAATTTCAAATTACAGGAAAACTAAAAAAAGATAGAAAGACACATATGCCCATATACTTCAAACTCATCTATTGTTAAAATTTAACACTATTTCCTCAATCATTTTCACTTGTTCTATCACACACACACACACACACACACACACAAAGAGTTTTTGCCTGAACCCTTTGAGGGAAGTGACCCCTAAATATTTTAGTACATGCTTCCTAAGGACAGGAATAGACTCTGACATAATGAGTGTGGTTGATCAGTGCATTTGACATTAATACACACTTGTATCCAATTACTGCTCCACCCATTGTGTTCCAGTTTCAGCGGTTAACTTCATAATGTACTTTATGATGCGTCCCCTCCAACAGAGGTTGTCCTGGCATCACGTTGGTTGGTCTCTGGTCTCCTGGAACATTTTCACAGCCTTCCTTTTTGTTTTATGACTTTAGCATTTTTGAAGAATACAATTCCTCCTTCTTATTTTTAAATAATGCTCCTCATTTGGGATGCTTCCTTGGCATTAGATCTACCTGGGGCGTCCTTAGCCAGACTCCTGCCTGTGCAATCAGTCACACCAGAATGAGCTCATTGGTCCTTACTGGTCTTCATTGGTGAGGTTAGTTTTGATCTTCCCTACTTTATGATAACTGTCTTTTCTCTCCCACTCTTATAATATCAATCTTTGGGAAGGCACTTAAAATCACATAGGTACTGTCCCCTTGTTGGTGTCCCCCCAGATGTAGCATTCATTGATGACTCTTATCTGATCTCATCTTTAACATGATGATTTAAAAATGGTGCCTGTCTGACTCCAGCATTCCCCCAGATTCACCAATTAGCTCTTGGCATTCTGCCACAGGAATAGGGTGTAATTATACTGTTAGCAATCTACATTTACTATTGTAAGCAACAAATGTATTTATTTGTCTATTGTCTGTGTGGACTAATGAATTTTGGTTTTTCCAATAGTATGTTGTTTCTCATTGTATTCAATTATTTTAGTGCTTAAATAGTCCCCGTTTTGACCAATAAGAACCCCTACTAACTGACTCCCATGTTATTTTGATATATTATCGCCCTGTCTTAGAACACTGTCTTACTTTTTGGCATATTAAGAGGTCTTGTATCTGCCCCGCATTAGCCCTGTGGTCCATCTTTTCTCTTGGGAGCCCTGCCCCTTTTAGTGGGGAGTATTACTAGAGACCAAGATCTGGGTTCCAGGTGTACTCATTACTGTTGGGTATCTTGACCCATTCAGGAGAATCAACTAGGAAATACATTCCTGTATGTAGACATATTCGTACACATATCTTTCATACCTAACAATACATGCATATAAACATGCCTGTATGTTTATGTATCATATGTTAGAAGTCACAGTTATATAAGCATATACAGAGTTGTACACCAGTGTTACTTCAATTAAAAGAAATCATGAGTCCGTTCTGATACCTAAAATTCCAACCACCACCACAGACTTGCTCTTATCTCCTTCATTCCATATTTACATGTTCTTCTTCCACTGAGAAAACCTAGACTCCCAAACCATCAAAATGTTCACCCATTTGTGCAATCCTGTATTACATCTAAAACAGTGTGAGAGTTGCTTCAACAGTCACCTCCAACCTACCCACTGTACTGTGTTCATCAATAATTTAGCTCTTCCTCCCTCCTATTTTTTCTTTTTTCCTCTGGTCTTTCCTTCCCGTCTTGCCCTTCAGTGTGGTTATAGTATTTGTTTGAAATACAGTCAGAGTTCTTTTTTTTTTTTTTTTGAGTTTGCTTCACTCTAGGGTATTTTTTCTTTGTCACTCTTATTGATTTTGTTTTATTTTATATAGAGAGAACACTAACGTACTTTCAAGGGTCAAAAGTATGCAAACAGGAACATTAAGAGATATATGACTTCTGTATTCCTTCTTCCACATCCTTTATTATAGGTAACCAGCTTCACTGGTTTATACTTATCTTCTATTGTTTTTGTAAAGATAAGCAAATTCTTCTATTTTGAAGTTTCTCTTTTTTACACAAAAGATAGTATGTTCGATATACTGTTTTCGTATTTTGCTTTATAGATTCAATATTATCTCATGGAAATCACTCCATATCAGGTCATAGAAGTCTTCCTCATTGTTTTTCTCAGCTACATAATACTCCACTCAGCAGCAAATCATAGTTCATTCTGCCACGCACCTGCCTGTGACCGACCATTCAGGGGGTTTCCCATATTTTACAGTTACAGTAATGCTGCAGAGCTTGTGCCTATGTGTTTCTTATACTTAGAAGTGTATCTTTAGGCTAAACCTCTGGGGCTGGGATTGCTGGGTTTCAGAACCAACATGCTTGTAGTTTTGTTAGGTTTGTTAAGCGTGTTAGCTCAGTTGTTCCCAGGTAGCTCCCCGTGTGATTGTGTCTGCTTGCATTTGACCTGTTTCCCTACCACTTTGCCAGCCAAAGGTTTTGTCGATTTTTTTGTTTTTTGTCAATCATCTGAATGGTATCTTAGTGCAGTTTTCATTTGCAGTTCTCTTCTTATGAGGGAAGGGAACTTTTCCCCTATGTTTAAGGAAAATGTTTACATTCCTTTGTGAGGTGTTCCTTTTTTTCATGTTTTCCTCTTATTATCCACTTGTCTGTTGGATTTTCGGTTCTCTGACCTTTAATTTTAAAGAGTTTTTAAAAGTATATAGCAGTGATATTAATCCTTTACCTAGACATATGTGGTAAATATTCTTTTCCAATTTACCTTTGGCTTTACTTACAGTGTTTTCCATATAATAAAAAAATCTTTCATGTAGTCAAATCATCAATCTTTTTTGACTGTAGATTTTCAGTCGTATATTAATAGCCTTTTCTTCCCATAGGATATGAGAATTCACCCAGTTAAAAACATAATTTTAATGGTTATATACTATTCCATTGAAAAGATAAATCATTTTTTAGATAGGTTTCTCCCACTATCTGAAAGTAATGATCTGTAATGAACTGGTAGGTTTTTTTTTTTTTTTTTTTTTTTTGGATCTGGGAAAATGCTCAAAGTTTTCTCCATATACATAAATGGTCATAGTGTTCCCAAACCCCAAAAATAACCTACTGGATCATACCAAACAGGAACATTCTACTTTCAGATAGCAGGGGAACCTGTCAATGCTAAAAGGAAGATTAGTCCATGATAAGTGGGACAGAGGGCAAAAGAGTGCAGAGGGGGAGCAAGTAGAAGGTTGGAGGTATGGAAGTTCTGTACCCCCTTGGGTTTGGAGTCGGAACAGAGGACAGGAGGCCTCCCATGTGAACATCCATGTAAGGAATCAAATCCAGCCCCTAGGACATAGCCAGAGTCAGGACCAGCCTGGCCGCTATGGGAACTCCAGAGAGGAAATAAGAGATCTTTGGGCAGAGGGACACTGGAGCACAGTTAGGACCAGGGTGGGCAAAATTTCAGGAGGCTCCATTCTCAGGGCCATGTGAGTGCAGGGCACCTCTTTGTGGAGAAACACGACTAGAAATGGGGACAGGAGGAAAGGCGGAAGGTGGATGGATGGGACAGAGGGGAGTACTGTCAATCCTGGCTGAGCATGAAGGGTGGGGCAGTGATAGGGTAAGGACACTCATCTCTGTGCAGTGCTCTGGCTCCTCTAGCCCCCCCAACCCTAGAAAGGAAGTGTGCTTATGACCTTCTGCTTATCGTGTTTGCTCTCTGAAGATGGGGAGAGAGTGGCAAGGCCTCTGCTCACTCATTTCCCTGCCCTCCCCACCACAGCAGCTGGCCTAGTGAAGGCCCAGCAGTGCAGGAACAAGTCCTCCAGAGCTCCCTTATCTGCCTCACCCCACTTCCACTTCATTCTGATGGAGGGCTAGAGGTCAGCTGAGTCTTCCAGACCACATTTGAGGAAGGAGGGCAGTCTGCTCCCACCTTTCCTCTCTCCTTCCCTCCAGCCCAAAAATGCTCCCTGAGAGAACTCCATGATCCTGAGGCGAGCCCCCACAGGGCCGTCAGCCTTCTTCCTCCTGCTTCACCAAGCTTGCTCAGTGGCCACTCTCATGACCTGCCATGATTTGAAAGGGGCGCTGGCCCTGCAGGCTCTTCTTCCCACCAGGGCGCTGTTGGATCCCATGTACGAAACTTCTTCAGCCTCTGTTTGTGGTTCAAGCCTCTCTGTCCTGTGTGACTCAACCCAGTGCCATCTCTTCCCAGATGCCTTTCTCAACTCTGAACAGAATGGATTTCTGCCTGCAGCTCGCATAAATAGCTCCTGCTTCTTGGGCAGGCCTTGCTTTATCTGGTTTCCATCATGGGAGCTGTGAATGAGGTTGTTTGTCCCTGTCAGTGTGAACTAGAGAGTAAGGACTATTTCTCATTCAGCTTTTTTTTAAAGATTGATATATTTATGCCTACAAGAGCTGGGGTACAGGTCAGAGGTGTGGGGATAAGAGGATTCCGCAGAGACAGAGTGGAGAACAGAACAGGCAGATTGACTGAAATACACTGCTGAGGGGAGCAGCAGGCAAAGCAGAAGAGGTCTGCTGCACCATGTGGGTCACCTCCCTGGCCAGGTATTGAACTCATGATGCAGTGGCTGCAGATGCTTCATAGTGCCCTGCTTAACCCCTTGTGCCACCAGGGAGGCCCCTCATTTAGCTTTGAATCCCACCAAATACCAAGCAAAGAACATTGTGGACAGTGGGCTGAGTTGCTGAAATGCAAGTGAAAGTCTTCAGTCTTTAGAGATAGGAAGGATTAAACTTGAACTCTGGCCAGACACTTGCTGTTGGACACAAATTGCTTGGGAAAGCCATTTAACCTGTCTGAGTCATTATCTGTTAAATGCAAGGATCATTAAATGCAAGGGCCTTTACACCAGATAAAGAAGATGACAGGCCCAGTCCAGAGCCTAACAGCAGTAGACACATGTTCATTCATTCACAGACACTCACTTATACCCACTATGTACCAGGCAGCCAGATGGCACAAGCTGTGACTGGAGTTCATGTCTACAGTGATATTGGGCCTTCTCTGTTAAGTTGTGCTGGGACCAGAGGATGGATACAAGCATCCCTGCCCCCAAGGTGCTAGAAGATATGTCCATGATAAGAACAGTGGATTTTCCAGATCCTTTCCAGCCATATAGCTCTGAGGTCAGTTTTTAGAATTTTGTGGAAGATCTGGCTTCGGTAGGAAAGGTGAAGGGAGGAGAGGGGAATTCCAAAGACACAGGACTAAATTCCTGATCTCACACTGTTCTTCCTGGTCACACCCATTGCTCTCTGGGGTACGAAGCCATGGTGAGCCTGGGTTGCTCCTTTGGGGAGAATAGAAGCCAGGCTAGGGAAGAAGCCAAGACATGTTTTCTGTGGGGCTTTAAGACTAGGACCTGGAAGTACTGGAGCCCAGGGGTCCACAGGCACAGACATGGCCATGGGGAGAACCAGGTCACTCCATTTCTTCCATTTTCAAGAGAACTTCTGTATCAACCCTACCAACTTGGGTTCTCTAACATCAGCCCCACATGGTGGTTGGCAAGGGCCAGTGGAGCGTGGGCTGTGTGCAGAGCCTGGGTGCAGCTCTGGGTCAGGAAGTGAGGGTTCACCACAGCAGGCCTCTACAGCCATGCACAAGAAATCTTCTGTCATCTGTCTGTGCAGAGAGGATGGGCATGAAACTATCCAGGGAGCCTAGGGAGGTGAGCTGGATCCAAGGACCTGGAATAGCACCTGTGGAGCTGGGCCTTGAAGGAGTCCATGGGTGTGTAGGGCTCCCAAGTCCTTGCTTAATCTGCTGAGGTGTTACAGGCTTTTTTTCTCCTCCTGGCCATGTCTGAATATCTGAGGACCAGCAGGAGGGCCTTCCCAAGAGCCTGAGCCAATCACGTGAACCTGCATGGATCTGAAAGTGCTCTGGATCTCTGAGCTGCTCCCCAGTTTGCTGTGCTTTTCTGTAGAGAATGTTTCTCTTTGATCCTCATACCCATTCCTTCCCCAACCCAAAATTTCTCCAGAACTCAAGACTGGAGTTTGAAGGACAACTCAGCCTGTTGTCTTCTGGAGAGGCTACTAGGTCTACAAGGAGTTGTGAATGTCTCCCAGCCCATTCAGACGGGCCCAGATGTCCCCTGAAGAACAAGAAGACTAGATACTAGTCAGTGAATGGTGAAGCGGGGTTGGGGTGCTTCAGTACATTCCCAGTCAGGGCAGGGCCTCTGGTCCACTCCTACCTGGTAGAGTGGAGGGCACTTAAGTAGTAAGGAACTCCATAACCCCCATGCAGGCAGGAAGCATGCCCTTGATGGCTGAGCTGAAGGGTACCTTTGTGACATCACAGTTCAAGTGGGTCTTTCAATGAACAGATAATAGACTGACATTGTAATTGTGTTTCTGACAAGAGAAAAGAAGCTGGGGAGTTGATGGAGTCACTCTCCCTCATAATAGGGAGAGCAGACAACTTGTTGTCCAAAAGAGGACACTTAGAGTGTGAATGTGGCATCCTTACCATTGTAAGGAGAAACACGTGTACAATAGGACTTTTCTAGCAAACATGAGACTTCGGGGGTCAATATAATTGGCTATTTTTTCCCCCCTCTTCACGTCCCCCTGCTAAAACAGAAAGACTCCATGACCCTCTCCAGGTAATGGATGAGTTGTGCAGATCTCAGCACTCCACTTCCCCCTCCTGGCTCTTAGCTTCCCATCCGTGAATTTCATTCATTCATTCTGTAGGTCTTAGTCTGTGCTTTCCATGTGCCATGTGCTTAGAGGTTCAAAAGTGACCATGACAGGCCCTGGCCTTCCTATGGCACTCTCAGATCTCTGTTCTTCCTACCCCACTTCAGAGACAAGCTCTGAACCATGAAGTCATGTAGTCAAGTTTGGGGAGCTGAGACATCAGGGTAAGGCGGTCTCTGAAATGTGTCCAACTGAGTAAGGCAGATAATAGCTAGTAAAAGACATAAGGAGATGGTGAACACGTGCCCATTTTATGGACAAGGAGCCTGAAGTTCAAAGAGATGGCATAACGTGCTCAGCAGCATAGAGCCAAGATGTGGTAGCCGAGATATTTGTACCCAAAGATACCTGACTACTGAATCTGTGCTCTTTCCTTACACATCAGCTTTTTTTTTTTTTTAAGATTTTATTGATGCATACAAGAGCTGGGTACAGGCCAGAGGCATAGGGGTGAGAGTATTCACCAGAGACAGAGCAGGGAGCAGAACAGGCAAATCGGCTGAAATACACTGCTGAGGGGAACAGCAGGTGAGGCAGGAGAGGTCTGCTATGCCATGTGGGTCCCCTCCCTGGCCAGAGATCAAACTCACACTGTAGTAGCTACAGAAGTCCCACAGTGAGGTGCTCAACCTCTTGAGGCACCCAACCCCTTGCGCCACCAGGGAGGCCCAACATCAGCTTTCTAATGTCTAACCTTTTTTTTTTTTTAATTAAAGAGAGGTTTATTTAGGAAATAAAAGATAAATAAAGAATAAAGACTCCCAGGTAGATGGTCCTGGGAGGGGCAAAGAGAGCTCTCTACTGTTTGACCTTTGCTTGTTTTCTGTCCCCGAGCTGCATGGGCTTCCCAGCCTCATGGTAACAGTCACTTCCCCTCATGCTCTCAGACTCCACAGCTGGGAGGTGGACCCAGTAAAACTTCTGTTTCCAATCTGCCAGAGTAGGGGGTGATGAAAACCATTCTGAGGGTGTGGCAAACATACTGGACTTCTCAGATGGTAAAGTTATAAGAAGACAGGTATTTGATGCAAAAGATAGAAGACCAAGAATTACCATTCTTTATGCAACTTTCATTAAAATATTAACTAGAATATTATCCCAGAGCAAATGAGTTGCCTGGGGTCCCCTAAGACAGGTAACTAAATCTGAGGTCCTCTTGTTCTTAGATTTAGTGCCTTCCTCTAAAATATCTGCCCCCTAGTGTTTCTTCCTAAGTACCTAATAACTGGTTTTTATGTTTTATTTTATTTTTAAAATGTTTTTAAAAGATGTATTTATTTATGCATATAAGCACTGGGGTACAGCCCAGAGGTGTGGGAGTGAGCAGATCCACCAGAGACAGAGTAGGGAACAGGAAGATTAACCGAAATACACTGCTGAGGGGAATAGTGGGTGAGGCAGGAGAGGTCTGCTGCGCCATGTGGGCCCCCTCCCCAGCCACAGTGGCAGTGGCCTTATCGAGCTCGTGCTGCAGTGGCTGCAGTTTGCTTTATAGTGCATTGCTTATCCCATTGCGCCCCCAAGGAGACCCCTGATTTTTATATTTTAAAAAATCATTAGTGAGATTGAACAGTTTGAATAACTTTAGTGGACATCTATGCGTCATGATTTTTCTTATTGGTTTTTTTAGGAACTCTTTGTGTATTCTAGATGTAAGCCTATGTGTGTTACACACAGATACTTTCTCTCACTCTGTTAATTTTTTGCTTGTGTGATACCTTTGTCATAGAAAAGTTCTTAGCTTTTATTTAATCAAAGCTATCACCTTTATTCCATTATGGCTTGTGGGGTTTAGCAATATCTGCACATAAAACATGTCAATTTGTCAAAAACAGCTTTGCCAGAGTTTCGGGATCTGAAAGCTTTGATGTGTCCTGCAAACATTTTCTGAGGGCCTCTTTTAGTCAGCCTCAAACTTGTAGGCCCAGGGCAGCTGTCGATCAGACCAGCCCTTACCCTGGACACCTCTCATGGCACTCCCAGTTCAGGGCTATGCTCTGCCCTTTGCCCCCAACCCCCCGGGTCAAGGCCTACCTGGTAAGTACAATAAAGGAAACGTTGACTATGCACCCCCACAGTGTATATTTCTGGTCACCAAGAAAAATGAAGGTCCAGAGACTTGTTTTTCCTCTCTGTAGTGCTGTGTTCCTCCCTTCTCTTATCCCCACCCTCTGAAAGAGATCTGAAATCTATTAAAACTGTTTCATGTGGGTGGGCACCTTTATCTGACTGTTGTTGCTTTTGTAGGAAACTTTTCACAGAGCCAAATACAGAAAATTATCTCTTCAAACATACCATTCAGTGTAATTTTATAAGATCTGCCATAATTGCCCTAGCATCTTCTCAAAGGAACCTTGAAATCCAGTGGTTGCTGTGTTATAAAAGAAGCAAGAAGCTTGGGTAACCAGAAAAGAACCATTAATCTTGTTGCGATTCATCCTTACTAATTCATTGTTTTTGGAAAGGCTGAGAAAGATTGCTTTGAAAAGCTTTTTGGAAGGATCCAGTCTACTGGTGTGTGTGCACACACACCACACACACACACACAAACAAGCACACCCATATAACACGCACACGATGCTTCAATGACCGGTATTTATTCCAAATAGGTAACTTAAGCATCAGTCTGCATTGAGTCTTGCTGCCTGGTGTCTTATATCATAGTGTCCCTGTATCTTTTCTTTTCTTTTCTTTTTTTGAGAGGGCAGGGCTGAGTAACAGCTCCAAAGAGAACAGGCAAGCAGTGGAGGCCCCAGTAGGGAGCAGCTGGCAGCAGGGAGGGGCTGGACCAGAGGCTCAGAATAGCTGGTTCTAGCACCAAAAGGTGAAAAGGGCAGAGGAAATGGGTGGGCTCGGCCTGTGGGAGGGGCAGCCTGGACTGGGAGGGGAAGCAACGATGGGTGTGAAGCTGTGGCCTGGAGATCACTAGTGCATGGAAAGTTTCAAAGCGAAGATTCAGGGATGGGAGGGAGGCTTGGACTTTCCCTCCGGCCAAAGAAGCACAGGACACAGGGCTACCTCCGGATGGCCATTGTGCAGAGCAACTTGGCACTGATGGAAGATGGAAGGGTAGAATGGAGTTCAGTGTGCCTGAGAGAGGTAGAGCTGAACAGGGGGTTGGACTTGGTTTGGGGCCTGGGCTTTCAGCTGAGGAACCATCTCCTAAAGATGGGGCGGGGCAGTGAGATCACAGATCCAAGAGTTTCCTGTGCATTCTGTATGGATACATTACCAGCCATCTCCTTGCTCAGGATACAAGTGGCACCCAGCAAATATTGATGGCCTCATTGGCTGAGTCCTAAAGAATTGTTCCAGCGTGGATACCGCTTCCATGGCCACTTTAGCAAAACCATCACCAAGTGTTATTGAGCACCTCTGGGAGCTGTGTTCTGGACCAGGTTCTGCAGAAAGGGAAAATGCAGTGCAATAAGCAAATATAGCAAATATAAAGTCAGAGCCTTTGGTAGCTCCCCCTAATCTGATAGCTACCTAGAGTTCCAGACTATCAGGAATGAGAGGCCTTTCAAAGATCAGAGGGTGGGATCATCCCCAGGACTTGGACCCCACCCTCCCATCCTTGCCAACCCATTAATTGAACATCATAGGTGAAATCACAGTTGAGGGGAAGAGCTTTGGAAGCTCTTGTGCAACAGGTGGGGCAGCTGGGGTCTCCTAAGGTGTGCCGGCAAGTTAAGACAAAGCTCTGGCAGGTAGGTGCTGATGAGTCTGCATTTTGGTGGTTTGATCCCTAAAAGACCAGTTTCCTTCACTCTGCCCTGGTTTGATACCTGAATATGCCCAGAAACTCGGGCTACAGAAAGTGAGCAACTCTGCCTACCCTGGAACCTCCTGATCCTCTAAAGGAAACCTAATTCGGAGGGTTCACCCCCAATACATGGAACTGTTGGTAATTTTTGCCCTGGACAATCCTGTTCAGCAGAGGAGGAGAGGGAGGGGCACTCCAGGAGACAGGTACTCTCTCCAAACCACTGTGTAACTGTGTACAAGAACCTGCCCCTTGCTAGTTGGGTTTCTTCATATGTGAAATAAGGACAACAATCCCAATTTGGGGGCAAGGGTTGCAGTGAAGACTAAGCAAGGTAATAGGTATAAAGTCATTTGAATGGCACTCAGAACACAGTAGAGGTTTAATGTCTGGAACTCCTTCCATGTGCAGAGTGCAGTACTGAGCTTCCAGAGAATCCAGAGATGGCAGAGGCCCTTCTCTGGATCCAGTGGGGCTTAGTGATGCAAGATGGCCCCTTACGGGAGAATAGCCAACAAGGACATGCATCATCCAAGTACAGCAGTGCAAGTGCTGGAGAGGCTCTGGTGGCTCAGGAAGGAGGAGGGAGAGGATGAGGGGAGGAGGAAAAGAATAGGAGGAAGAGGAGGAGAATACGTGACCTGAGCAATGGGTAGACAGAGAGAACCAGAGGAGAATTCTGACTGGTGAATGTGTGTGTGTGCACGTGAGTGCATGGGTGTGTGTGGGGGCACATATGAGTCTGCCAAAGAGCACAAAGGCTTGCCACAGAATGGGAAGTCTGGCCTCTGGTTCCCTGGGCAGCACCATGCTTTTGTACCTCTCCTGCCCGTGGCTGAGCGGGAACATGCCTGTGCTGAGCACAGGGGCAAATCCTTGTGCATAACCCAGGGTGGGATTAATTTAATTATTTCAAACGCCCCTTTGGTATTTCATGAGGGTCATGCCCCTGGCTGTGGGCTTGAATACAACTGCAGCAGGTTTCAATAAAATCAATTAATTTAATTTGATTTGGTTTTATGTACTTGGAGCTAGTGCCTCTTGAACTCAGTATGAAAATTATTGCAGAATAAAAATGCGTACTCAAGCCCAGCGTCCTTGGACTCTGCTGGGAGCTGGCAAGGCTAATCACAAAAGCAAATCCCCCCCAGAGGGGCAGGAGCAGCTGCCCACTGCCCACCATTAACCCCTCCAGCTTCAGATAGTGTTTATGGAGACCATGCATGCCGTTTGTAGGCCACCTCAATGCCACAGAACTTTTTTACATGGCAGTGACGCAAATACATATCCGTTTTGCTCTCCTGAAAGGAACTCTGAGAGGTTTTGATTGACCTCGATCACCAGTATCACCAGCTTTCTGGGGTCTTCTGTTGTCACTAACTAACTTCATCAGAGGAATATGCTACAAGATTGAACCTCTACTCTGACCCTGAGAGACACTTGAACTTGGGCAAGTCCCTTCACTTCTCTGGGCTTTTATTTCCTTATTTATAGTAAGAGGGCTGGACACCTGATTGCAAGGCTCCTTCCAGCTCAGTCATACCCCATGGGACAGCTGATCTTCCTGCCTCACTTGACTCTTCTCACCTCACCCCTGCTCTGTTAAAGAGCACCCAGCCAGCCTTGGAAAGGTTGACAGGACTGCAGACCAGCTCTGCTCTCCACCAAGGCACTGCTTCTCCCCCACATTCCTACAGATCAGAGCAAGTGCTGCCTTCAAGTATGGAGGAGGGCTGCAGTGCAGGGGGCAGTCGGGCCAGCCCTGTTACTTTACAGATGAGAGAACACCGTTCCAGAGTCACACACGCTGAGGGCAGCAATGACATTCAGTCATGTTCACCATCCTTGGCAAGGGTGGATTTTCTGCCCCATCCTCCTTTTCCACCTTCCCTTTTCATTTTCATTTTCATCCTGGCAGGAGCCAGGATGGGAGAGAGATGACCAATTCATTGTTGGGGGCTCCCTAGTAAAGTAGTTTTGGGCACTGATCATTCTAAGCCCTGGATGCCCATTTGGTCCCACTAGGAGAGAGCTAGTGACCCCCAAACCCCACACCATTAGAAAACTCCCCACCAGTGCCTGAGGTCCCACCCTTGCAGTTCGTTCATTCCCATAGATCCTAAGGGTCTGCCCCTTCCCACAGCCCTTTCTCCTGACCTTGCACTTGGCACTGAGCTTCGATGGCCTTGAGTTGGTAGTATTTTTTTTTTCACCTAAATCTTATCTCCCTAGAGCTTCTGCTACAAACTGTAGCAGAAACAGTTTGTACTCTCCATCCCCATCCTCTTCACTCTCTCCAGCCTCTTACTTACTGAGAAACAGCTGTAATGCCCTGAGAAGACTCTCTCCTCTCTCTGATGCTCTCCTTCCTTCCGTTATCTTCTTTAATCTCTGCACTGGCTCTGCAAAGTGGGCATAACTGTCCCAGCTTTACTCCTGGGGGACTGAGGTTCAGAGAAGAGAAATAACCTTCTCAAGGTCACTCTCAGCTGGCTGGGATTCAAACTTACTTCTCCAAGATGCTGTGACCTTCTTTGCACATAATAGATGCTTAACAAATCCTTAATGACAGATAATACTCCACTCACTCTGACAAACAGCAAATGTCCTCAAGAGAAATGATCATTACTCATGAAGCAGCTATGATGCATCAGGCACCAAAATACACAAGTAGGTACGGTGATTACAGCCGTTGCCCAAAAGCAGCAAACGGAGGCCTAGAGAAGCGACTTGCTTAAAATCACCCAGAAAATAAGTGCTTCTAGCCCAGACCTTAACCTCTTTGCTGTAAAGAGACCCCATAGTGAATTGGGGTCCTCCCTTCCTCTTTAGCTCTCCAAGGCTCTAGATTTAGGTAGAAGGTTCGCCTATAATGGAAAGAGGGGTGGTGGTGGTGGGAGCGGGGAACACCAGCAGCTGGCACTGCCCTCCACCTAGCCCTAGTCGATAGCTGCAGCCCACATTGGGCCATGGCACCAAGCTGAGCCTGGGGATGTGCAGGCAAGCAAGAGAGAGCGGGAGCGGGGCTCCGTGTTCTCCCCTTGCTGCCTTAGGAGGGAGGGTGCCAGCCCACCCCACTAGTCCCTCTCCCGGGTCTACGCAATCCCCGCCGGGGCAGGCGCCGGCCTCTCCAGATCTAACCGAGGGCAGGGGAGGCGCCCGGCCTCCAGGGAAGGCGGGCGGGTGAAGAGGTCGGGCTGGGGCACTGTGAGAATGCGGAGGAGAGGCCCGAAGAAACAGGATGGGGCCGCGTAGAGGGGCGGCGGGAGGACAGAGGAGAGGCGGGGTTACGGGGCCGGGGAGGGGAGGGATCGTAGGCGCCTGATGCCCCAGATGTGGGCTGGGGCTTCGGGCTGGTGAGGGTGTGTGGGTACTAGGGGAGGAAGAGGGAGGGGCGCCGGCGAGGGGCGGAGACCTAGGGAAGGGCGGGGACAAGGGCGGGGGCTGCCTGGCACGAAGTGGGCTGTGGCGCCGCGGGGAAGGGGCATCGGGAGGGCGCGGAGTCCGGAGAGTTAGTGGCCTGGGCGGAGTGGCTGTGGTTACATCACTTTCCTGATTCTGCTTTCTCAGGGATCAGGCCAGGGGTCTGGCGGGTTGGGAGAAGTGGGCGAACCAGCCTGAACCGGCAGGGCAACTCAAGGGGCGTGGACCCGACAAACTGGGGTGCTGCCCACCACCCACTACCCTCACCCGCTCACGGTTTTTTTCTAAATCCGCCGTACTGGTTTTACTGTTTCCCCTTCCCCCAGCCAGGCCCCACCCTCTCTCCTGACTCGCACTCTCCCCTCCCCACCCGTGTTGGTTCGTCCGAGGAATCTGTTAACCATAGGGAGGCACCAGGCTCTCACCCTCAACCCTCCCACTCCCACCCCTCCTGGAGACTTCAAATCCTGTCCGTACTCTCCTTCTCTTTCCCTGCCCCACCCCCACCCCCAGCTCTCCGGGGCTTAGTGCAGGAACTTAGTGAACGAGACCTAGAAGTCCTTCCTCTCAGCAACTACCTTAAGGTTTCTTCAGGGTCCGCCCACCGCAACCCCCCCGTNTTCCTCTCAGCAACTACCTTAAGGTTTCTTCAGGGTCCGCCCACCGCAACCCCCCCTTACCTCCCCCCCTCCCCCCGCCCCTTCTCCTTCGGACTCGGGCACCCGTGCACTGGCTGCTGGCAGAGGGGAAAACCCAGGCAAACTCAGCAAGATAAGAACTTCTCTCCCCTTCCCCCTTTCTGCATTTTGCTTAGATTCCTGCAGTGGAATACACCCTCCCCCCACTTACTTTACTCAAATAATGCATTCCAAAGATAGACCAACAAATTGGGGGGAGGGAGGGAGAAGAGGATATTTGGGACAGAAAAAGCTGCAGATATATCAGGAATCCCTCAGATAATAATAAGATCTTCAGGTTCCCCACCTTAAACCCTCCACTGGCCTCCTTCTCCCAGTGGCCTCTAATTCATCCCCAAAGCTATGGGTTCCAGGTAATAAACCTGGAACCCTCCAGGTCCCTTTGGGGAGCTTAGTGAGTTGCTGAACTTGCATTTATAAGCTTGGAGTTCAAGATTGCTACTATTTATACATCAGGATTGTTGTCTACTGGCCTAAGGACCAGGTTCTTTAACAAAACTGATCCACAGAGAGTATCATCCTGGTCCTGGTTTCTATGGACTGAGGTCCTTGAGACCCAGAGAAGGAAGTGACCTGCCCAGGGTCACAGACTTAGTGCAGTGCTGGAACCCTAACCCATCTTCTAGCTCCCCTTCCAATGTGCTTTCATGTTAGGTTAGCTCTGTGTTAGCAATCTAGCCCAGCACAGCAAATATTGGTGAAAAGAATGAATGAGTCATCGAAGAGAAATACATCCCATTTGGGAGAAGTGAGCAGACCCACGCCACCCCCATTTCTACTGGCTTGGGACTCTAGCCCCTTCCTACCTAGTGTGCTGGTGAAATGTTTCTCTAGGGTATTTGATCAGCAATGACACCACTAGCATTAGCTTGGGTCACTTCAATCCTCTTAGTCACTTTGCCCAAGGAGATCTGGGTTTGGAGGTAGTCTAAGAGTGAGCCAAATTGGTAATTGTAGATTAGAGCGATTAATTCTACCACTCTTTTCCATTCATTGCCCACAGCCAGTGTCTGAACAGCTTGCACAAGAGCAAGACATGTCTAATCCTGCAAGGGCTCTTGTCATCCCAGGGGCCCTGCCAGGCATTGTGTTGGGAGACCAGGATCCCACAGATCTAGAACCTCTGTGGGACCTGCTCTTTGGGTCTTTAGGATCCTGCCGGCTGGGCACTAGCTGTTTATGACACTACTAAGCCTTGCAGGTTAGGAAGAGCCGGAGGAGGAATTCAAGTCAGTCAGGTTACAAGTATTACTTTCATAAGTATTTGAGAGGAAATAAGCTGAAACGAATGATTACAATATTTTTGGCTATTGTAGAAGCTCTTGATCTTGGACTTCTCTGACTTGGAATTTAGGATAGTAGAGCTTAGCTCTGCCGAGTTTCTCCTTTGCACTGTCTGTGAACACAGAGTCCAATGAATAAGGTTTTATTGTAAATAAATAGTGCATTGTAAATAATGACTATATTTTAAATAAACAGTTCACACATGACTTAGGGTAGGAAGGAAGGTACATGCTTGTGACTTTTTTGTAATACAAGTTTTGGCCAGAAATAGGTCAGACCCAATTGCCTTGGTAAGAATTTTATTTATAAACATGATTGGGTAGCGCCTAAGTGCTAGGCCTTGTGTTAAGTGTTCTATTAGCATTAATTTATTGAATTCTCTTAAGAATCTTATGAAGCATGAATTATTATTCTTCCTGCTTTACAGACAAGGAAACTGGCTATTGGAAAATAACGGATTTCATACAAGAGCAATTTGACTCTGAAGTTGGTGCCTTTAAACACCATGTGTGTAGATGTTTTAAATGTTAAGATGAAGGGGATGGGGAAAAAAACAAAGAAAAAGGATAGACCATTACCCCGACCCCACTCAGAAGCTTCTGATATCATTGGTCTGGTATTTAGCAGGTGCTCATAAGTGAATGAATCAGTTAAGCAGTGGTGAGGACATGAGTTGAAGTAGCTTGAATCTCTCCACATCTCCCAACCCCCACTTCAGTGTTCATGCATAATAGACATTGAATAACCAATAGAACTGCAGGAATGAGAGTGGGAGAAGACATTTAGTCTAGTCTGGGCATTTTTCAAATGAGGAGACTGGCCCACAAGAGGCTCCAGGGACGCTCTCCATGCAGTGTTCTCATTGGTCACTTGGGAGCAGCTATGGGCTGAGAAAAACATGGTGGAGCAGTTGACCTTCAATTTTCCGAGGTCCCTGGTTCTCACCCCCAGCCTTGGGGGAGCACTGGCTATGTAGGAAAGCCCTAGAGACTTGCCTCCAGCTTCATGGTCTGCCTAAGCCTGTCTTCCCCCCGCCCCCCACTCCCAGCACTAAAATCAGGGGCATCTAAAGAGATGAGTGAACTGGGCCATGAGGTGACAAAGTGGGCCTACACTCTTCTGCTTAGCATCTCCTTGCCATCCTTTGCAGTACAGCCTCTTCTGTTCCTACCAGGGCAGGGCAAAGGTCATGGGGACACTCACTACCAAGTCATTTTGAAAAAACAAGAGAGTCTTGCAGAAGAGCACCAGGAGCCAGGAGAAGGCAGGCCTCCCCACCAGCACTTAGGAATCTGGCCCCAGGACACTTCTTCCGAAGTCACAGAGAGCCAAAAGAGCCATCAAGTTCATCACCCCTCCCTGCAACACCCAGGACCCCAGAGGAAGAACCTGCCCAACAATATGCAGCCCCTGTAGGAGCAGGACACCTGCTCCCAGTTCAGACTCAATATGGAGCCATGGTTTTGGGAAACACCGCTGAGTCCCACGGTCATCCCATAGCCTGTTAGGGCCAGAGTTCTAAGACAGCCAGCCGGGGCTTGTTTGCCTGCTTCTTCACAGCCCTCCCCACAGGCAAACCACCCATCACTTCTGATGGGTGCCCTTGGCAGGAACTAAAACAAATCCACCAAAGCAAAGAGAAGGAGAGCCAGAACTGGGAGCTAGTACTTGTCCTCGGTGAGAACCTGGGCATATTGAGTTTGTCAGCTCGTCCAGCCCAGATACCATCTCGTTCCTGCTTGGCACTGGTTCATCCTGCTTGAATGTTCCTCCTTGGCAAAGTCCTCGAAGGGAGAGGAAACGGGACTGTCCCCTGGGCATTGGAGAAGGTTGCCAGGTGTCTGCCTGCCCTCCCTCGGGCTAGGCCCCTCCCTCCAGCCCCAGTGACGATGCCTCTCAGCTGACTCTGAGTGGGAGGGGTTCCGATTTCTCTGGCAGGATGGAGCACACACTCTTGGAATCTTGCCCTCTGTTTTGGTTTGAGGACTCAAGAGTCTGGCTTTGAAGGGGACGCTTATGTCTTCAACCTGCTTATGTGGCATTTGATATCTCAGGAACTATTCTGAACACTTTACAAATGTTGGCTCAGGTAAGCCACCAATCACTTTTACAGATGAAGAAACTGAGTCAGAGAGAGCCTAAAGAACTCACCTGGTCACTCAGCCATTGCTGGGCAATCAGATTCTTGCCACTTTGACAAATAATTCAATTAACCTAGGTCTCAATTTCTTCATCTGTAAGATGGGGACATAACTTGAGAAATGGGCTCCAAAGGGAAGTTGATTCATTCCACTGCCTCCCCATATGCATACATAGATACACACACAGGCACATTACACATATACATACACATGCACACATAGGTCAGTGGACTCTGGTACCAGTGACTTTGTGGGTCCAGTGACTTGTCAAGAAAATGCTGGACACCCCCCCCACCCTTGCTCATAAGGACCTTCCCATGTTCAACTCCAAACCAAACATAACATGTCTCTATGTTACTTATATTTATATTATTTGTAAGAGTCTTCTCTCTATGCCTTTGGTTATTGAAAACTCTTCTCAGTGAGTACTCCCAGTTTATTATGTCAGGCAAGAGCCACTAGAGGAGGCCAACTGAGGCCCCCACATTCTGCTTGCTCAGATTTGGTGGCTCTTTCACACTGCTCCCCACTTTGGAATCATAGCATGCTTACTCCTGACCATGAGATAATTCACACCCAAATCCTAGCCTGTGTCCAAGATGCCTTATTCTACCCCAGCACTTAAAACTGGGGAAACCCTCTGACAGTAGGGGCAGTGCCTACCTCTCTGCAGCTGGGAAGACCCCTTAGGGGTAGAGTGAGGGTATGGGTCTTAGGGACTCTCAGGAGCCTTGGTCCAAGGATGCTTCTATTTCCAGCCTTTCTGAGTCACAGCTCCACTTGAGCTAATTATCTAAAAGGCCACTTCTTCTAGTGTAACCCTATTTGCATGAACTCAGTGGGTCTTCCAGGTAGATGAGCAAACCATGGAACATGGGAGCCTTCCCCTCCCCCTCCAAGATGACCACACCACACAAGTGTTACAGCATCACAAGGGACTCATTTTAAAAAGTTCAAAGAAACAAAGCCTCATTTAATAACGTAGATAATATTAGAGGTTCGGGAAACCTCATTTTTTTTTTTGACTACCTCCTGTATCTGGGGCATAGGTAAGAACCCAAGAGGACAATAAAACAAGTTTGAACCCTAACAGGAAGTCACAGACTACTGCCCTTACACCCATTGACTGGGGTCCAGGTCCCCTGGGACTTTGCTCTTACTTTATGCTTGATTCTCACATATTTGATTTTCTGGTTTCAAACCTACCTGAGACCAGACGGAGCAAATATTGGGGAGAAGACAGCTAACAGAAATTCATATCAGTCACACCTGCTGGCTCTAGGAGGCAGCTTTCTGGCTGACAGCTGTCTGTCAGTGTGGTGTGAGGGTGCTTCTGGTTTCCTTTCGTTCAAACATCTTCCAATCATTTAAGCAATACAAAGCGCCTAGGACTTGAGAATTTAGTAGTGACAATGTGACTCAGGGGATGTCTTGCTTAACCCGAGTATGCAGATACCAGACAGGGTCTCTTGCAGATAAGACTTGAAACAGGGAGTGAGAAGTGCAGGGACAGAAGCCCCAGCAAGTGAATCATGGGAAAATGTTCCCCATGAAATGGCCAGTGAGGAAAACAGGACAAAAAAATTGCTTTCTAGTAGAATCCTAAACACAAAGTGTTCCTCAATGAGTGTCTATTCAAGGTCAAGAAACACAGTCACAGTTTTATTTTCTGAAATGAAAGAAAATGCCAGACTCAAGAGGACTGACTATTCTAAGAACTGAACAGGTGGATTTTGGAGGTGGTTATGGACAGTCTCTCGGAGCTGGGCTCTCCTTGGTCAGCCCCAGTGCAGCCCCAGAGAACAGACTGGAGACCTAGTGCTAAGTGTAGTGCCAGCCCCAGAGGGCCTCCCTTGCTCAGGAGTCCTGAATACCTACAGGCCCACCTCTGCCAGTGTAAGGATCCCTCTAGACTGTTTCTCCTGCTATGACTGACCTCCTGGCTATTAGGATGGACTCCTGGCCCTGGTCATGCCTGCTTGTCAGGAGCCCAAGTGACAGGCTGGGTGGGCCCTGACCTGAGCCCTGCATGCTGACTTGGAACACTGGCTGTGTGCTCCACCCCAGCCCAGCGGCCCCTCAGCGCTGAGTCCAGCTTCGGTCTCTCTGGATCTGACCAGATTTGCACAGCCCTCCCCTTCATGTTTTTCCATCCCAACCACAGACATGACCCTGCCCACCTCACCCTCCTAGGCCCATCTTTGGGGCTGGCTGCCCCCACTGCCTCCTGCATTTCATGCCTTCCAGGCTCTAGGGTGTCCAGAATCCAGGTCAAAATCTGAGAGAGGGGAGGAGGTAAAAGGATCACTGATTTTAAACAAATAAGTGTGCTTCCACCTTCATCTGAACCTCATGAGAACATTTTATGAGGCAGTAAGCTTTGGCTTCAAAGAGCCTCACCAAGTGCCAGGAAGATGTGGGTCGTGCCCGGTTGTATCTGGAGTAGGTGATGCAAGATGGGGACATGCACATCCAGTGGCCATTGCCCCCTTTTTGGTACTTTTGACACTGTAACTCTGGCTTGTGGTCACTCACCACATCATGGTGCTGACACATAGTCTGTACTGCATAGAAGGGCCTTGTCACGGTGGCACTGAACCCCCTGAACCTTTCCTGTGCCCCACCCATTAGACCAACCCCAACAAGGAAGTCAACACTTTACACCTCTGTGCCCTGTGTTACCCAGAAAGAGGAAGCGAAGGAGAAAGAAGGTGGTTGCCATCCACCCCCAACCCCCACTTAGCTGACCTCAGGCAGGTTATCTCTACCTCCTTAGACTTCAGTGCCCTTATCTGTAAAGTAGACACACTGATACTCACCTTGGGGGCTTGTTGTAAAGTTGAAGTTAAGAAAATGACTTTCAAGCCTTTTGTGTGTTGTCTGACTCACATTAGATGTTCAATAAATAAGAGGCATTACAATAATGACTACTGCTATTCCCGTTTTATTATAACAATCAACCTGGATAATTTCACACTAAACTATCCCTTTAAAGGCAGAGAGAACCTTAACAGTAGGGTTAAGATTCCCAGGGCCCAGCCCTTTTGTGGGAGACTGAGCTGGACTGGTTCAGTGACTACATCACACAACTGGCCTCAAAGGTCTCCTGCCCGCTGGGCAGGCTTCTATCCCGCTGTTCCGCTTACAGTTTGCTTCAGGGGCCACTGAGCTAATAACCCCCACTCCTCTATGTCCTCCCTTATAAAAATGGGAGTTACAGTTCTGCCCAAACCACCAGGCTCTGTGAGGGGTCAACAAGGTAACACTTGTAAGGACCTTCTCATGTGCCTGACACCCAAGAAGTGGGGGAGAAGGCTCGCTGTACCTCTTTTCAATTGTATCCCATCTTATGCAAGAGATGGTTCTGGAAATGTTGTGAAATCAAATCCCATTTTCCCACTACTTGGCTTTGTCCCTTCACAGAAGCTTTATCTTTGCCTCTGACCATATTGGAGGGCAGTGACTCAAATACCTCAGCACCAGGTGTGCCATCTCTTCCCAGCTCTGCCGTCTCCCCACCACACTGTGGAAAATAAGAAACTGAGATGGCATAAATAATGGTTCTCTACTGTACCTATTTGCTAAATGTAAATTTGTTCTGTCCATCTAGGTATCTATCCATCCATCCATCCATCCATTCATTCATGCACACACCTCCCCACCCACCCATGCAAGAGATGGCTCTGGAAATGTTGTGAAACCAAATCCCATTTTCCCACTACCTGACTTTGTCATTTCACAAAGGCTTTATTTTAGCCTCTGATCCCACCCACCCATCTATCATCTACTTATCTGAAAAAAAAACTACCTGTAATGATTTTCTCTCTTTTTACCAAGTGCAAAAAATATATATAACTCATATAACAAATAGTTTATATGTCAAGTTGACATCTATCTGTCAACTGATTTTTATTTTTTGAAATTTTAGGGTGTCATAAACTCTTTGAAAACTGATGAATGTCATGGGCTGTCTCCCCAGGAAAAGGAACACATCACATACTCTTACAACTGTACATATGGCTAAGCTGGAGATTGAAGGATCCTCTGTAGCTCATTGAGACACATAGTTAAGGATCCCTGCTGAAGCCAGAGCCCAGATTTCCTATGGAAACAACTTGTGTTGTAGCAGATGGTGGTTAGGCAGACTCTTAAGCTCCCCCCCCCCCCCGCCAAGCCCCCAGACTTGGACTCCTTAGTCTGGCATGGGGGGGTCCCAACCACCTTCCCAACATACCTTTCCCCATGGAGTATCCAGTCAGTCTGGCTGATCTTTGTGCCTCTCCTTGGCTGTCACCTCCCCTTTGTCCCACTGCTTCCCCAGCAGCTAATCTACATCTAACCTGAAGTTCAAGTATGTAATGATCTCCTCTGAGTAACCAGAAAAGAGGATGTGGAGCATGAGCAGAAAGAGGAGAGGGCCAGTTTTAGAGACAGAAAATCAAGAAACACTGGAACGTGAGCTCCTACCACATGAGTGGTGAAGTGTTTGTGTCCTATCAGGGGTGTTATAAGCTGTTCCTAAAATGGTTGATGGAGAGAACAGGCTTCAAGGAGCAGTCCAGCCAAAACCTCCTCCTGCCCGCCCACTCTGCAGCGTGCAGCTGAAGGACTGAGGTCAGTGACTCTGCTTCTCCAGCACTTACTCTCACCCAGGCTCCTCCAACCTGGAGGTCAAACCCACCCCTTGTCAATCACCACTGCTCTGCCTTCTTAGCACACATCCCTTAGGGAACCTGGGAAGATGAAGATTTCAGGCTGGGCGTGGCTCAGGAATCTGTATTAGAACCATCTGTCTGGGACATTCTAACAGGGGACTAAAATCCATATTCTGAAAAATATCACTGTGCACCCCATACTCCTATAAACATTCAGTTCAGACTGGTGTATCTATTCTTGCCTTCAATGAGATGTTTCTTCATGAAGGACTTCAAAATTGCATTTGTCCTAGAATTCACTGCTAAGTGAACCTACTACCTATGCCGGACATATGACTGCTTATTCTCTGCTTCAAGATGCTCCCGAACAGTATACAGCCTCAACAAGGGCCTGGCCTAGTGTTTCACCTGTCACAATTAATAGGTTTTTCTGTATTGCTCTGGTTTCTCCTACTCCATTGGAAGTCAAAAAAAAATTTTGAGCTACCTGTGCAGTTCCCCATGGGGTGAGGGGGTGGGGGTAGAGGGGTCAATATGGCCTGGGTTCAAATCCTCGCTCTGAGCTGCCATTCTGTGAAAGGAAAAATGATAAGGCTACTATCTCCATAGGAGTGTTGCTGAGGATTAAAAGAAATAATGCATGCAAAGCTGTTAGCACAATACTTGCAGCTATTATAAATGGGATTATTTTCCTGTTCTTGGGGGTTAACAGTCTTTTGAGTCTTTTCTTTGATGTGGTCCTGGTAGGAGGCCAAGGCCCTTGTTTTGATTTTGTTCTGGCCATTCAGTTCTACCCTGTTCCCTCATCCATCCTACAAGCCTAACCTTGACCTTATGGAAAACACCAGCTTCCATGAAGAGAAGGTCCTTACCACTCTCCAGGTATGGTGAAGGTCTCTGTACTGACCTCCAGCCTGTCCAGCTTGTCTGGCCCTAGAGCAAGACTGTGGGCTGGTCAAGCCATGCTCAGTACCCCTAGGCCTCGAACAATAACAGCACAAGGGGTAAGGAAACCTCTGCCCAAACACACTAATGTCCATTAAACCAAACACTTTCTGGTGGTGTCAGAATCCTGTTACCTGCTTAATACAATAGAGAAACTGAGGCACACAGCTTCCCCATCTGGCTATCAGCCACCCTGCCCAGCTGCTGGTTCTTCTACTTAAGGGCCTACCTCCCACATTGTACCCACATGAGTGGTCACATGCCGAGGTGCTCACACACACAAACACAAACAACCTCACATTCATCTTCCCCATTCCTGTCACCACCCTTTCTCCTCCTGGTGAAACACCAGCAAAGGGAAAAGTGGGCACCCCAGAATTATTTGTTATGCCCAAAGCATCCCAGTAACCTAGTTGGGTAATGGCCCCACAGAGATTTTCAGGGACCCAGGAGGGGCAAGACAACTTTCCCCACTTTTAACAAGGAGAACCTGGGTCAAAGTCATAGTTCACTAGTTTGCAGCATAGTGGGGACCTCAGCCCCCAAGGCTGCCTAGACTGGCGGAGTCTGTCTTGTGTCAATTAATATTAGGAGAGTTAATTGTTTATCTAGGTGGAAGTTCTTGGTTCTCTTATTGTTTTCAAGTTTTCTGTGTATAAATGTCATCTTAAAAAAACACATCTCTAGGAGGAAGTTAAATCCTCCCTTACTTTGGAGCTAAGTCTAGGGAAGAGGGAAGCAGGAGGATGCTGGGTACACAGGGGGGAAGGGATCTAAGGTTCTAGGACAGCAGATCTGCCACCTCCCAGTGTGACCTTGGGCAAGTCACCTCCCCACCCTCAACCCCATTTCCTCACTCTATAAGGAACTATAACCCCTGCTCTTCTGGTCCCTCAGGGTGGGATCAAATGAGGTGAGAGGCTGATGGAGGTAATAAAGTGATTTCCCCAAGGAAGGAGCTGATTATGAATTGTGTGACTTCACCAACCTGATCTGTTTATTGTCTTTCCCTTACTAGAAGGTCAACTCCTTGTGGGTAGAGAGGTGTTTCTTTGTTCACTTTATAGCTAACGCCTAGAGTAATGGAGCACTGACAGGCAGTCAGCACATATGTGAGGGAGGGAGGGAGGGGAGAAAATAAGGAAGGGAGGGAGGGAGAAAGGAAAGAAGGAAGGAGGGAGAGACAGAGGGAGGGAGGGAAGGAGGGAGGGAAGGAGGGAGGGAAGGAGGAAGGACAGAAGGAAGGACAAATGTGTCTCCCTGACTGATAGGGTTGTCCCTCTCCTGTCACTATCCCACCTTGGCCAGATCCAGGTTGAACCCCTTCCATCCACCCCTATACCCTGTCCCCAGACGCCAGGTCTGCCCTGATGGTGACAGGCCCAGTCACCCAACCAGGCTTAGCTGAAGCTCTTGGCACCCTCCTCCTCCTGCCATGGGTGTCTGACTGAGTCACAGATACAATCTGAGATGAGGGTGAGGCCCTGGCAGCCCTGGGGCCCTCCAGCTCTGAGCAGAGGGCTGGGACCCTGCTCACTGGCCCTGTCTATTGTGTAGTCAGCCTACTCAGAGCCCTTCCCTTGCCCCAGCCAAGTGGGGTGCTTTCCCCTCACTTCCCCAGAGAACAATCTAGACACCTTGTGCTTAGCCAACACCTCCCCTTGAAGTCTCCCTGGTTGGGACAAGCACTGACTGGTCTCTCTGAGAAGTAGAGGCAGGCTCTGAGGATATGGGTCTCCCCTCTGGGCTGGGGCCTCACCCTCATCCTCCAGCTCCCACAGGGTGGGGCACCCAAAGGCCAAGGGACCACAAGATTCTACTTCTCTGGGTTGCCTCTATGTGCTTTGGGGAAGTTTGGTCAATGAGTTTGGCAAACTGCCTACCTCTGGGTCTTAAATAATTAGCCTGCCTTGAAAACAACAGCAGAAATGAGTGTGGCATAGTCACAACTGGTTCGGATCACCCTTGTGACCACAGAAAGGACTGCTGGGGTGTTCCTTGACTCCACTGCTGCTCCTCCTCGGGGGTTTTTGCCGCTAAACAGCAAGGGATTGTTATTTTAAATCAGCAATTTGCATGTTTCTGTGAAATCTGATCTGTGAATCATCATGATAGAGCCTTGTGACTACAGTAAAGACCACTCCATAGTTGTTCACAGCACCAACACTGGTTCTCAGAACCCAGGGCCGGGGCTGGCATCAGATGGGCAGCTGAGGGTCACCAAGGAAGAGGTTGGCAGGGCCCCGAAGTGCCACCTTTTCCTCCTACTCCTGAGTTTCTCTCTGTTTTCCTCAAAATTTAATTAAATACTTGTTGAGCACCTAAGGAGAGCAAAGTGGAAGATCAGGTGAAGCTTGTGGGAAATGCAATGTAGACAGAGAGAGAGACAGAGAGAGAGAGAGAGAGAGAGAGAGAGAGAGAGAGAGAGAGAGAGAGAGAGAGGGGGGAGAGAGGGAGAGAGAGAGAGAGAGAGAGAGAGAGAGAGAGAGAGAGAGAGAGAGAGAGAGAGGTGGGAGAGAAGGAGAGAGTGAAGGAGAAAGGGAGAGAGGGGAAGAGAGAAAATATCCAGTTAAGAGGAAGGGGGGAGGAAAATTGAAACTTTATATCCTTGGCTGTCAAGATACTGGAATTATTAGCCTGCCCAGTGTGATATTCTGAGTGAACTCCCATCCATTCCACAGTTTTCTCTAATGTGGAAGAACCTCATATGTTTTTCTCAGATCTATTAACATTCTCTTAAAAGTTGTCTCTCTGTTACAATTTTTTAGAGTATAAATTTCACTAGCATTTTTCATCATTCCAAAGGTCTCCTTTGTTCTACCACTCCCTTTTTTCTCCCAGATTGTTTATATTTTTATTGTTCTGAATGAACAGGAAGCTGAAAATATAGTCAGGTTGAAAAGTATACATAGTTTTAAATTTTCCATCAGTATTTAAATTTTTAAAATATGAAATTATTTTATGAATTTCACATATATAAGAATTTAACTATGAAATTATTTAAATTTTATGACATTATTAAATATGAAATCTTTCCTAATGGTAATATTCATGTTTTAGACTGTCAGAAGTACCACTCAATTTTTGATCCAGGTCTCCCTTTCCTCATCTGCAAAGTGGGAATGAACCCCTCCTCAGTGGTCTCCCTAGCGTGTCCTGAAGTCCAAGTAAGATAACGAGTTTACAAGGTCACATGCATAGGCGTTGTCATCATCACAGGTGGGGCCCTCGGCTTGGTGCCTGGAGGGACCTGACTGTGGGAGTGGATATCCTGAACTGAAGCCTGGAAATCACCCCTGTCTTGGTCTGGTCCTGGTTTTCTCCCAGGTGGTAACTGCTTTCTCTGGACAAGCCTCAGTTTCCACAATTGTGTGGCAGCACATGGGGGTGGCAGCTGTGGCAGCGGTGAGGATGTCCCAGTCCCCATGAGCTGATAGTTCGAGCAGTCAGTGGGACTGACCAGCAGCAACACCGTCGTCCCGAGCCATCTCCAGTGCATTTGGCCAGATTCTCTTCCTGTTGGTTTATTGGCACCTGCAAGTTCTCATAGGATGAAGGCCAAGCTGACTGTGGCACATCGGCCCTGGAAGGGCCCTTGTTTATCCACTGATCCATTGCCCTCATTTGCAGAAGGCAAAGATGAAGATCTGGGAGGACATGTGGCCTCCCAAGAGCACATGGCCTGCCATCCGCAGAGCCAGGACGAGTTCTAGTCCTCCTGTCTTCTGGATCTAGGGTTCTCTATACAAACTTTCATCCCCCACAAATCTGCCAGGGGACTACAGTGTAGTAGATACACACAGTAAAAGAGACACACAGGTCCTGGCCCACAAGCAGTCTTTGTCTTAGTGAAGGCACAGTCAAAAAATATTTCAGCAACTTATAGTTAAAAGCATGCAGTATGCACGAGTGCTTTGATCAAGGATCTGAAATAGACAAAGGGTTGGGTGGGGGGGGGGGTCGATTCTAGTTTATCTGTGGTGGAAGGAAGGCCTCTTTGAGGAGGTGACATTTCTGCAATACCTGAATTGGGGGGAGAACATGTCAGGCCAAATCCATACATGCAAATCCATAGCAGGAAGGAAGAGGAACTTTGTGTGTCTGCCAGTGTCCAAAAGATGGGGGTAGAAGGAACGGATGATGTGTTTTGAGAGAAAAGCAGGAATTTTACAGTGCCTCTATTGAACAGTTTGGATTGCATTTGAAGTGCACCAAAGCACGACCAGATGTGTGTTTTAGATTACTTATGACATTAGGCTAAAAAAGAGGATGGGACCGGGAGCAGGGAAACCAAAGAAGAGAGGCCACCAGAACTCAGAGTAAGGAGGGAATGTAGCACAGCAGCCCAGGGCTTGGGTGGAGGAGGTGGCAGGAAGAAGGCAGGTTCAGATCTATTCTAGAAGTGGTCTTGCAGATGGATGGATTGACTGGGGTGAGGATGGGGTGGTGGGACAGGGAGGGAGGCAGCAAGGCTCACGCTGAGCCTCTAGCAGGAGTGAGACTTTTTCAGTGCTGTGTGCATTCTCCATGGAAGACTTGCTCTGGCGCTTTACTGAAGTCCAGCCTCATCTCAGCCTCCTCCTGGCTACTAATAGCTTTGCAGGTCAAGGGTGCTGTAGGTTCAGCAGGTTGAGAAACTGAAGCACATGATGGCAAAGCAAACTACTCCTTAGAGAACCAATTGTAAGAGCTAGATAAAAATCCAGAGCTGAACCTCGGGGGCTGACTCTGAGTATAAGAGTCTGAAATACCAGGTGTCATGTTAAAGTTTTTTGATTTATCAAGCTGTGTAACCGTGAATAAATTATAAGACCTCTTTGAGCTCCAGTTTCCTCATCAATAAAATGGGGAAAGCATTTGGTGCAGTTGCAAGGATTAAGTAGATATCATTAGGATTCCTAGATGAAACAACTGACCGGTGTCCCCCTCTCTATATAGTTGCATACAGACATCATGTATGTGTGCACACAGAAGCCATCTGTGTGCCTGTGTCACAGCAAATGACACTTTAGTGTCACTGAAGCTGCACGTTAAGACAGCAGCAGCTTGTAGGAGTTTTCATCCTCCTGCAGCAAGAGTGAGTTGTGGCTTTGGTGGCAGATGTGGAGGGCAAAGAGCCTGTATTTCCAAGTGTGCTACCCAACCTGACCCAGGAAGGGGGTGGGAGTGGGAAGGAGGGGCAGAGGAAAAGAGTGAATAAGAGAGAGGAGGCAAAAAAGGGCCTAGGAAGGAACCCACCCCAAAAGGAAATGCGCAATGACAGCTCTAGAGTGGTCTGCCCAGAGTTGCTTCTGTGGGTGGTTATGGGAGCCTCCCTGTCCCTCTCTTCTTATCCCTCTGATAGTCCTATATGTTCATGTTCCCAGGAACCAGTTGGCACAGAGGCTGAGAACCAGGAGGCAAGGCTGGAGGGACAATAGGGGAGGGATCCCCCGTTTTCACAGAAATATTCAGAAGGGTGTGCCCCAGCAGGATGCACAAGCATGCTGTGTGTAGGCACAGGCGTGCGCACATGTATACACACACACACACACACAGTGATTAAGGGGGAGGGAGAAAGATATTCACTGTCCACTGCAGGACCCAGCCGGTAGGCTGGACCATGGCCAGCTCTCCCCCAGGCTCTTGGCTGTAATATCTTCAGCCCTGGCACCACCCACTGGCCTACTCAGATACTTCTTCCTGCTAGCAGGGGCCTCTCCCGGGGACAGGCTGGGCTCAGCTCCCCAACCCTCCTGGCAGACTCCCTTCTCCACCATCCCCTCTGCCCACATCCAGCTCCAGCTGGGTTTGAAAGAGGCAGGCATGCCAATCCTCCCTCCCCTTCAAAACAGGACTTGCTCTGCAAGGTCCTTTCAGCCAGAAGCTTCCCCCGTAAACTGGCTCCTGTAGACCCCAACCTGATGAATTATCTGTTGAGGGACTCTAAGCCAGGCCAGCTAGCTTGCCCCCTCCCACAGCCTCCTCCCCAAGCCACAGCCCACCCCCCCTTCCAAACACACATGCCCTTCTGCTCACAGCAGGGCAAACTTCCAGGCCCCCAGCTCACCTCCTCCCAGAACCCTTCCAGATAAGCTCTGTCTTCCTGACGGCTCTTGTCTCCCTGTCTGCTAGGCAGAATTAGCATCCTGTTCCTTCACAGCCCCCATAGAGTTGTATCCACCCTGCCCCATGCTGTCCTGCCCCCCTGAGCTTTCTTTCCTCATGAGATGATAGGCTCTGAGGGCGGCACTCCACCACACTCACCGCACCCTGCCTCCACCCAGGCCATTAAATGCAAACCCCTTTGGGCACACAACAAACACTTCTGGCTTGGTACCGATTCCATTCAGGTCATGTGTTGGCATCTTTACCTACCCGCCAGGTTTGGGAGTGGAGTGTGGAGTTCGGATTGATTGGATATTTAATTAGTGACTTTGTGGACAAAGGGATTTGACTTTTCATTCTTTGGTTTGGGTGTTCCGGGAGTATGCGGTTTTTGATAAAAAGCTATGGAGTCGCCCAAACTTGGAAACAGTCCACCTGCCCTGGTTAAGCCCCTCCCCTGAACTTTGTGCCCCCAATACCTGATTCAGCGCCCCTCCCTCACAGACCCCACCAGCCTGGCTTCCAAACTCTCTGTTCCCCGCATACCCTGCACAGTCCATCCACCGTAGCTTGGAGAGTCTGACAAACTCATTCCCAACTCTGTGGAGATTCCATTCACCCTGTAGATATCACCAGGCTATTTGCAGTTTCAGAGGGCCCCTTCTGAAGCAATCTGGGCAGGCTCTCCTCAGGGTGTGCCCCACAAAGAATGAATCACTAACCCTGGGATTTCAGGCAGGGGGCACCTGTTGGAGGAGATATTTTAATCTGAACATCTTCTCATTCCAGCCTGGGCCTTGGCCTGCTTGATGGGCTGAGGTACCTGTAGCATTTACCTTTGGCCTTGGGGTGCTCTAGGGTCTGCTACAGAGGGGCAGGCAGTGGCCTTAGAGAATGGGCTTCTCAAGTCTTGTTTGTTTTGTGCCAGTTCTCTCCTGGCACACGGGGGTACCTGGTCATTCTTCCTCTGCTTCCAAGAACAGCCAAGGTACCAAGGAGTTAATGACAGTTTTCCTCAGGTGTGAGGGACAGTTCCAGGGGAAGGACTGGCAGTAGCAGGAGGCTCCCTGTTGGCAGTTTCAAAAAGGGCGTGGTATGTGGTTTTAAGGAACAGCTTGGGAGAGGGTGCTCACCATGCCTCTGTGATTGGTGGTTGGCCCACCCATCCACTACTGGGTCCCTGGTTGGCACCTCTGAGTCAGTCTTAGAAATGGGACAAGGCTAAAGAGAACCTGTGTGCTATGTGTATTTGCTGTGGGGGGAAAGGGTCAGCAGGTGCCCCCACCTCAGACCTCAGCACCCCACCTGGGCACGCAGAGGAGCTTACTCCTTTTGGGCTTGCCAGCTTGAACCTTGCTGCTGTGCAGTGTTGGATTTGGTTAAGTTACACGGATGACCCTTTAAAGAGAAAACATATTCTAGTAATTGTATTGGGTTCAGGTTTCAGGAATGGAAATAAAATTGCCTTTAAAAATAAAAGGCATGCAGAATTGAATAAAGCTGGTTTGAGATAGGTGGTAAGACATTTTGTGAAATACTGGCGTGGAAAAACAAACAAACAAATGGAGAGACCCAGGGGAAGGGAGGAGGAAAAAACCCTCCACCCACCTTGCTTTCTTTTCTGCTTCACCTTTAGGAAAGAGCTTACTTTGCATGTTATAAAGTGAGACCTACAGCACGACTGGTGAAATTGGTCCTTGTCCCACGCTTAACAGTACAGGTGGACCAAAGGGGCTGCCTGCCAAATACTTCTGGTTGGAGGGAGGGGTGGGAGTGCTTTCTCAAAACCACTCCTGGAATGGCTTAACTCGCCCAGCACGAATCAATGACAACCTCCCACCGGCTGCGGCAGGCTCCCCTGAGCAGCGCTGCCGCGTGGATTCCCAGCCCGGGACCCTGGCGGCGCTCAGGACACGGCCCCGGCACCAGCGCGGCGTCCCCGGGGCAGCCAGGTATGTCTGCGGGACCTCGGTTCAGAGCCAGTGTTCGGTTGGGATCGGGAGCCCCGGCGGCTGGGCAGTGGAGAAGGTGGGAAGGCGACCCTTCGGGCGTCAGGGAGAGCTCCCGGGTGCCAGCGATTGGGTCCCCCACCATGGACGCTGCGGGTGTTCTCGCCGGGTGCAGCGCGACCCTCTAGCCCCGAGTGGCAGTTTCCCGGGGGTGTTGGCCAGGCGGGAGTGGCTACTTCTGCAAGAAATTTCAAGCCTCCGCCAGGTCTGGAGCCCTGAACTGGGGAAACCGGATAGAGAGTCCCTTAACTAAGGGGGAGTGTGCACAGCCCATTACCTACCAGCGAAATGCAAGACACACTCTGGAACTCTGAATAAAGCAACTCTCCTCAGTCTTTCATGGCCAGCGACCCTTGGGGGCAGGCTTTTGGGGTGGAGGAGAAGGGGCAGCGAAGAGCATAAAGGTGACTCCAGAAGGCAGTTGAAGATATATATTGTTGCTGTAAATACTACTCCCCTGGAAAAACAAAACAACAAAACTTAGTTCTCCCTAATATCAGATACAAAACTTGGGGAAAAGATATCTGTGGCAATTCCTGGCAGATGTCGGAGAGGTTGGGAGAAGGGCAGAATTAAAGGAGGAATTGGCAAAGCCACTGGGGAAGCTAGAGGCAGTCCTGTTGAAGTCCCTGGGCTCACATCCCAGGCTGAGCTGCTTGGCGGGGGTGTGTGTGGGGGGGCTGGGGGTGGGGAGGAGACTTTGCCAGCTGGTACCTGGGAGTGGGTAGCTGTGGAGTCAAGCTGGGATCTTGCCCCTGGAGGCACCCAGGTGGGGGTGGGGCAGAGACTAAGCTCCAGGCACCCTTCCTAGCACCTCGTCCCCTGAAGGCGTGCACAGCAGTCATGGCGCTGGTAAGAACTCTGGCAAGAGCACAAACTTTCCCCCCAACACACACACACACACACACACAGGTATGCAGCCCAGGAGGCACTGAGTACCCACTGCAGTGTTCTTCCTGTTTTAGGTCATGGCTGGGGTGAGGGCATCTGATTCCCTGTCTGCACTTCTGGCTTCTATTTGGCAGTGGGTGGGTGGGTGGGCAGGGGCAACTGTCCTCTTTCTTTTAACCCCTGGTATTTGGCTTTGCACCGGAGGCAGCTCCGTTCCATGGTCCATTGGCCAGCTGGTGGCATTCCTCTTCTGATCCCTCTGGAGGCAGAATTTTGAAAATGCGAAGGAAGTGGTTGAAACAACCGGGCAGTTTTCTCTAGATTCCGTAGATTTTGTGGAAGAGGAGGGAGAGGAAGGGCAAAAGCCCTGCCAGGTTCAAGTTTCAGCTCAATTCCTCCTTCCCCCACCTTCACCAGTTAAGTCCTCCTGGGGATTAGAAGGGCTCAGGAACCTCCTATGGGTAGATTTCCAGGGAAGGAAGGTAGTTTCAGTGCCCCCCTCAAGACTTAACAAGAGCTGGAAGGGAAAAGATCCCCACCCCCCACCCCATCCCCAGAAAAAAAGATGGGGGTTAGCACCACTAACCCTGTGTCTCTGTGAGATTGTTTCCTAAACTCTCCCAAGGACCATGGCAAGGGCAGCCCCACCCTCCTCATCATGCCCATTGTACAGACTGAGCCCTGGAGGGACAGGTGAGTCCAGTGCTCCTGACACAGAACCACATGGCCTCAGCTTGAGTTCCAGAGCTGCATGAAATTGGTAGATTCGGATGCCAGTGTGCACCGTCCGAGCCAGGTAGGAGCGTGCTGGCAGTACTCCCGCCTGCGCCGGCATTGAGAGGCACCCAGCACAGCGATGTGAGGCTTGTGCAGAGCAAGCAACACCTAGACAGGGAGTAGGATGTCATTGTGGACTGCGGAGAAGGCCACTTTGGGATCTGAGAAGAGCACTTTGACAGCCAGAGGGATCAAGAAAGACTTGAAACAGGAGCTGGCTCTGGGGCAAAAACTTGAAAGGGGAAACAGAGGGCAAGAGCAAAATCCTGTTGTGTCAGTGCTGGGAGATAAAGCAGAGGGAAGAGGGAGAGGGGAGGAGAAGTGGGGAGGGGAGGGTTGGGCCATTCAGAGACCATCCACTCTGTGCCAGGCTCTGCTTGGCATGTGCCAGGTCCTGTAACCCACATATGAATGTCAGAATCACAAGCTCCACTTTGCAGATGAGGAAACTCAAGAGTTAAGTAAGCTGTCCAGCTAGTTAGTGCAGAGCCAGGAATCAAAGCTCTCTATTATACCAGATACCCTTTAGAATCTTACCCTTTAGTTGGGGAAGCACCCTGGAATAGCACAGAATAGCACGTAAGTGTGACACGCATTATTACCCTCTTTGAAACACAGTTTCTTTCCCTTCATTCAACCCACCCATCCCTTACTGGACAACTGTCATATTGTCCACGGTGTATGTGCACGCGCCAGTGCTAAGTGCTGGGCATACAACAGTAAGGGAAGTCCCACCACTCCCTGGCCTCTGGAAGGGGAATAGCAGTAGTAAGCATACCCCTCAGTGGGGCTGAGGGGCAGTGAGACAATAGGCAGGACTGTGGTGCAGAAGGGCTGCTGTGAAGCAACAGAAGCAGCAAGAGGCTGGGGTGGAGAGGAGAGGTAGGGAGATAAACTGTCCCCATGTCGCAGTTGCGGGGACTAGTCCCTGTCTAGAAGGGATACATCGAGTGCACTCAGTGTCCGTGCAGCTGCTTGAGCCCCATTTGTTCAGATTGTTGGTTTACGAGTGTAGGTTCCCCCGATGAGCCTTTAGCTTGGGCACATCTTAGCTGGAGATGACAAGAGCGCCCCGCAGCCTCCAAGTGGACTGGCCCCTCCAAAGCAGTGCCCACAGCTGAGAGCTGCCTCAGTACATCCTCAGGGTGTGTCAGCGCCCCGTCCTCCATGGCTGGGTTAGTCCTCCCACACACACAGGCCAGGTGCTGTGGCTCCAAGCCCCTCATCTCACCACTGGGGACACTAGTCCAGGGTCTCTTGATCATCTCCATTCTCAGAACAGATCACACCTCACACCGGGCTGCCAGGTGCTTCAGGGCTTAGCCGTAATGACCTCGCTCTATGCACGTCCATCTCCACATTCAATGCCATTTCCACGCTCCCGTCCATCTCCGTTTTAGCTGACCTGACATGTCTGTCCTAATAAAATGTTGTCACATGGATCTTTGAGACAGAGCAGCCATAAATATTCTGGGATATTTAGCCTGTTAACTCTCCTTCTATCTTGAGTGGTGTAATAGGTGTAAGATAACTACCTCTAAAATTAACTATCCTTCCATGGGGAAGGTGAACTGATAAATCTTGCCTGGAAGCTAAGCCCAGGTGAGTGATGCTCTGAGGCCTGCCTTCTCCAGAATTGATACCAACTCTTACAGGAAGGATCTTTTTTCCTTCTCTCATCTTCCTTTTTATTTATTTTTTCCTTATCTCTTGGGTTTGAGGCTAAAAGATTGTACTATATTCCATTTTGATGTCACAGTGACAGAATAAAGGCATTTTCTCCTAATACTGAGATTGTTGGCTTGATAGGAGTGTGCGCACCCGGCCAGCCCCGTGTTTACAGCCGTTACACAGGGGTAGCCTTGCTGGGCTCTTGGCTTGCTGGTCCTTGTCCTTGCTCCGCCTAGCAGCCCTACAGTTTGGGCCAGGGAGGGAGCTGCTCAGTTTATTTTCTTTTGGCTGGGATCCCTGGAGATGAATAGAGGGAGGGGACCTGGGGTTGAGAGATTATTGCCAAGAGCAATTTGGAGTCTCCTTCATATTAGTCAGAGATTGTGTTTTTCCTTTTCGAACCTGCCTGCCTTGTAGTAACTTCCACAAAGGACTTTTCCTCTGTGTGTGTGTGTGCGCGTGTGTGTGCTCGCATGTGTGTGTGTGTGTGCTGGAGTGCTTGTTAGTTTTTGTTTTGCTTTTTTAACTGGTTGGACTTCTCTTGACTTAGCCAGAAAAGAAACAAAAAATAGCTTGGGGAGTGGGGTGATGAAACAGGCCCTTTATACTATATATTCTGCATGTCGTTGCTTAATAAATTTGAATACTGATCGACCCCAGGTGCCAGGATGAACTGAGAGGAGTAATTCCTTTGAAGCGAGAGTTTATCGTCAGTGGATGACTTTCACAATCACAGCATAACTTAACTTTCTGTACACTCGAGCCCATGTTTAGAATGAGAGGAATGCCTGCCCCCTTTTGTTCCCCTGGGAAGGCCCCCTCCACTGGGGCTGTGCTTGGCAAGGGACCAGACAGATTGGGCCTCCTTCCATCTCATTGTCACCCAGCAGCCCCTTCACCCCCTTCACTGTGCAGGAGGCCAGCTGGGGAGGAAGAAGCCTACCCCTGGGGAATGAGCCCTTCCCTGCTGGTGACCTGGCTCTTGTCCACGTGGGGCGCAGAATAGGAAAGTTTGCGTGATGGCAACCTGCCTCTCCTGTGTGAGCAGCCGCCTGAGGGGGCGGGAGTGCGCACTTCAGCGGTCAAGAAGTCCATCCACAGAGCAAATCAAGCTGCATAAGACTGACACCCCAAACTGGAAAAGTTGCCTTTGATAACAGCATGCACAACCTAAGTCAGCTTTTACAAATTAGATACAAACCAGAAGCGAATGCAAACGTGACCTTCCCACATACATGATATCATAGAACAGGACTAGGTCTTCAGGAACATTCTGCCTCATCTGTACATATGTGCGCACACACACCCAGGGCTCCTGTTTTTTGCCAAGGATTCTGGCTGACAATTTTGGCAAGTTGTTCTGGAGATAACAGATTGGCCCAGGAGTCTTTGAGAAGCTACTGGTAAAGGCCCCTGCAGAGGGGACCGTGACCCCAGTTCCCGTAGCCTTCCTCAAGCCTTAGGGCAGCCTAGCAGAGGATGGCTCTATTCAGCACAACCTAAAAATAAGGAGCTTTTCAAAGACATTTTTTAATAGCAGCTATATTATTGAGATATAATTCACAAGCCCTGCAATCCACCTATTTAAGGTGTACAGTTCTATGGTTCCAATATATTTACACAACTGTGCAACCATCACCGCAATTTTAGAGTAGTCTCCCTACATGAAAAAGAAACCCTATGCCCATTAACAGTTACTCCCCATTCACCCCAAATCCCCAATCCTATGTCACCAATAATCTTTCTGTCTGTGCATTCACTGGCCTGCTCTGGGCATTTCATCAGTGGACTCCTGCAGTATATGCTTGGGACTGGCTACAATGTCTTCAAGGTCCACCCACTTTGGAGCATGCATCAGGGCATCCACTCTTTTGACTTCCAGAGAGTGTCTCCTGTGTGGCTGTACAGCACTTCATGTTGCCATTCACCAGCAGGTGGTTATTTGGGTGGTTTCCATGTTTTCCTCTTGCCAATAATGCTGCCATGGACATTCACGTGTGAGGTTTTGTGGGAACATAGGTTTGTGTTTTTCTTAGATATATATCTAGGAGTGGAATAATTGGGTCACGTGGGCACTCTGAATTTTACCTTTTGGGAAACTGCCAGGTTGTTTTTCCTGCGATAGCTGGACCATTCACATTCCCAGCAGCAGGGTATGAGAACCCAAGTCTTTCCACATCTTTGCCAACACTTGTCAATAACATCTGCCTTTTTTAATTTTAGCCATCCTATTTTCGAAGGGTTTCTATGTTCAAGGAAGTGGCACCCAGGAAGTATTCTAAACCTTGGCTCAATCACATTTGCTCACCTTACCTATAGTGAGAACCATTTGAATTTCTCTATCATCCCTATAACTTGGGATGCCCTGGGACTTTCTGCAGGTTTTTTCTGTAAGTTCCTATAAGACAGTGCAGGGTCCCATTGAGTGACCCAGGGGAATGCTCCAGAGAGTCAACAGTGTGGCCCTCTCTCCAGGTGCCACACTCTATCCAGGTGCACCTGCAGTGGACAGCCAGGTTCTGGGAAAGGGAAACACTAACATAAAGGGAAATGGACGTAGCATTCATTGGACAAGCTGTTCAGTGTCTGAGCCTCTGAGTGGAGATTTAAGATCTCAACCTTTCTACATTCTGTTCGATAACTCCTTTGGACCACAGAGAGCCTGGTGGCAGCTGGGTGATGAGAAGCCACTTGCTCTTTTCTTGTTGGGGCCTTGAGCCACTGATGAGGTGTGTTGATACAGCAAAATGATGTGGTGTAGTTGGGTGCCGTGTCACATACTGGTATTTTAGCTCTGTGACAAAGTAACAAAGTTACCCCATTTTTAAACCTGTGCAACTGACTGGAGTCAACATTTGAACAAAGGTTGAGCCAACGGTATGGGAAATCCCACCTGCTCCAAGACTGTCAAGGATGACAAAAAATCACCCTCACCCAGAACAGGCTGCAGTCCTCAAGAGGGGCCACTCTATGGCATCACATTCAGCACAAACAAACCCAGGCCCAGAATGAATTACAGTAGCTTCTTGGAAGTCCTTGTCATAGAATCTGACCTGGATGACCCCAGAGCAGCTTGTACCTGGCTTTGCTACTAACTTACTCTTCACCTTCAAGCTAGTGTTTAATCCTGCAGTCTCTAAACGTAACTACAGGTAATAACCACCTGGGTTATTTTAAAACATGACATGCTAAGTCCCACTCAAGAAGCTTGAAGTAGAATCTCTGGGGAGGAGACCCAGTGTCTGGATGGGTGTGATGAAGTCTGAGAACACAGGTTGAGTCTTGCAGGTGTCAGTTCTCTTACTCAACAGGTGATCCTCAGGGATTCACCCAGTTGATTCAAGCAGAACAGTTCTGAGTGGACCTGTTTATTCGCAAAATTTGACTTACACAAGGGAGTTTCAGCCACTGAAAAAATTCAGAGTACTCTTGGGTAGGAAGTTTCTGAAGGTCAGGTATGACAGTTCGGAGAGTCCTATTCTCAGAGGACAATTGTCCCAAATTCTTGGAGGAGGCTTTAGCAGGAGGAGACATGCAAATGCAGCCACTTGATTCTGGAGTGCTGCTCTCTGGGGTGAGGCCAGGCCTCCCTGGCTAGCCACTGCTGGACCTGATGGGTTAGAAATTGCCTTGCTACCAACCCTCGCAGTGACATCCCTACTGCCCTCCTTTGAAGCACCGAGAGCTGTTTCTACTACTGCTTCTAACAGTAGCCCAGATTGTCATTTATTCATCCATTGAAGCAACATTTCCCTAAAATCCCTATAGATGACAAGTCGTCTAAATCTCCATTTCTGTTCTCTAATCTACCAGCACATTTTAACCAGAGAAGCAACCAGAGGCTAATCCCCAGAGGAGACTGAGAGCTCTCTGGCCTGGGTAAAGGGAGCCTTGGGGAGGCCTGAGTTCATGGCATGTTGGTAGGCCCATGCTGCCTCTCACCAGGTCAGTGAGCTCTGTTTCCCACCCTCCCCCCTAGGACTGTGCCCTCAGCAGGCTGCTCAGAAAATGCTTCTGTCATGCCTGGTCTTGGTCAGAGAGGTGCCCTCCTCGACTCCCACCTGCTAGGGAGGAGGCTCAGAGAAGGGCGAGGGAGGGCCAGTTAATTCGGTGATCTGAGCTCTGTGCGCCAGCCTTTGGCACCCACCCCATAACCCTGACTGGACAATTCACAAGACAGCTGTGCTCTGAGGACTGAAATAATCACTGTGTATTAAAGCCATCAGAGAGAGGGGGAGGGGAGGCAGTGAGAGGAGGGGATGAAGGGTCACATTTCTGCCTTCCAACAAGAGAGCCAGGTGAGGCCTGTGCCCTCTCCTCCCTTCCTGGTGACATTAGAGCTGCTGCTTTGGGGTACTTTGAGAGGTTTTTTTTTTTTTTTTTTCTAATGAAGGAAGAAACTTGAAAGTCCGTTTGAATAGGGATTAATGTCTCTGTGGCCTGGACCTGCAGAGAAGGAGAAATTCTAGAAGGGTAGAAGTTGCAATTAAGGGAAACAAGCTTGATCTGCCTCCCACTGATCCATGAGGCCTCCTCAACTGGCAGCATGGAGCGAACGTATTTGGGTAGTTTTCTGGGCATTGCTGTGCTTTCCTTTGGAGTGTGTGTATGTGTGTGTCCTTAGTGAACACGCCACCCTAAGAACATTGACTGCACAGAAATGTCCAGGAAGTTATGAAGACTTGCTAAGTGTGTCTTAACTCCTAGGTTTTCATCACTGCCTTTGGCCATTTTTGTGGAGGATAGTAAAACAGACATTTGCAATGAGATTTCTTCCCTGGTGCCCTCATGATATTCTTTCACTGCTGAAACTCCTCCCCCTCCCTACCTCCTGTGGCCTGCCCATCCAGTGATCCTGCTGTGTTCCAAAACTACCCCACCCAAGCTCTTAGCACCCCTTCAGAACTCTCACTTCAACCTCTCCTGGTGCTGATCCAACCTAGTTATTACAAGAAAGCCACTGCTCTTTGCTAATTCACACTAAGGTGTGGAAGACACGGGCACCACATCTCCCCCTTCAAGAGTGTAGGAAAGAGGAGGCTTGCCCGCATGCATTCTGATGGGATTTGATGCCTGACTCTGGGCAAAGTGTGGGGGCAGTTTACACAGGAATGGGGACCATCTAGAACAAACTTAAGCAACATTGGCAGCTGCCTGTGAGGCCTGTGCATGAGAGGACCCAGCATGGGGGTGAGTTGAGAAGAGGACACCTTGGGGAGCACTGTCAATTGGGGAACATTGCAGGGGCTTCTGAAAGGACACGTTGAACTGAATGATCCAGAGGTTTGCTCAAAAGAGGTTGATTCATTTCCCTCTCTGTGGGCCATTGGGTTTCTTCAAGGTAACACTAGGTGGGACCATCACCAAGTAGGCTGGGATAACAAGTGGAGTGAAGGCAAAGCAGGAGTTTAGGGGGTGCCCCAGAGGATGTGGGCCTCAGGACTAAGGGGGCACCCTGGGGGACTGGCGGCCCCTGGCTGGCCTTTGTGCATAGCTGGTTGGCAGTGGCTTCTACTGCCTCATTCTCCCTGCCTTCTTGGCTTGTCAGGGCTCCCCACTGAGGGGTTCTTCCCTTCCTGACCCCTCCCTCTTTCCACCACACCCCTGTGGTGCACCCTCTGAGTGAACCTGGCCTCCAGCTCTTGGAAGCCTTTCCAATAACATGGTGGTGAACTCTCCACACGCCCAGCAGAGCAAAGGGACTGAGTTTCAGCCAACCCCCGAGCTCACACAGGGATGAAAAGCCAGGCCAAGCGAGCCCCATTGTGAGGGAGCAGAGGAAATGATAGATGGGGCCTTGGAAGGAGAAACTCCAGCCCCCAGGGCCTCCTCACAGCCAGTGGAACCATGGACGGTGTTGACTCACCAGCCAGGACAGAAGCAGCCCCTACTGTGTGCTGGCCCCAGAGAGGACACAGATGCTGCTCTCTGCCATCCCCTCCCCGCATCTGCCCATTTACCTAGCTAAGGTCACAGTTTGAAAAATTAAAGCAAGGGACCTCCCTGTGGTACAGGGATTAAAGTCTCAGTGCTATCAAGCTTGTGCCAGCCATGTGGCCAGGGAGCTGATCCACATGGTGAAGTAGACCTCTCCTGTCTTGCCCACTGCTCCCCTCAGCCGTGTATTTCAGTAGATCCACCTGTTCTGCTCTCTACTCTGTCTCTGATGATTCCTCTCACCTCCCACACCTCTGGCCTACATCCCAGTTCTTGTATGCATAAATAAAATAAGCCTTTAAAGAAAAAGAAAAACTAAAGCAAGGTTCTAGAATCAAGTGTTCCACTCAGCTGAGTGGTCTGGGTGTTATTCAGAATTGGAGCAAGGGGATGAGGGTGTGAGAGCTCAGGGGGCTTCAGATCAGTTTTCTGAGGAGGGACTGAAGGCAAAGCTATCTCTGGATACAGGCTCTGCACTCAATCAAGTTCAAGTTCAGGCTCTCAATTAATAGGCACTATGGCCTTGGGCTATTACTGAACCTCTCCATGCTGTGATTCCCCATTTGTAAAATGGGGGTAAAACCTCATAGGGTTGCGTGATGACTGGAGGAGAGAGCCCCTCATGCCCACCTGTAGGTATTGGCCTTCCCCCTGCTGGACAATGCCTTTGTTAGACAACCCCCCTTTCACTGTTCTTCACTTGAACAGAGAATTTCTTCCCAGCCCTCTTCTTCCCTCTCCATCCTGTTACATCCCTCCTCCTCCCCTCTTTAGGTCCCAAGACCACAGGTGCTTTATGCAAGGAGGTAGAGATGATCTATTTCCTGGGGCCATGGAGGCTTTAGCTGCACGTCACCCATGCTCAGCCCCAGGAGTGTGGCCACCAGACCCAGTAACTGTGAATCCAGTGGCACTCTGCTCCCCACCCCACCCCTCTTCCCTAAGTATTACCTGCAAGACATGACAAACTATGATGAGGCCTCCCAGCAGCCCACTCCAGCCAGGTGTCCCAGGTGACAGGAATCTAAATCAGGACTTCCATTTGGCCCTGGGAGCTTGTGCTATCTGAAATTTTGGAAATAAAATGAACTGTACCCTGTGGGAAGCAGAGCAGGTGGAAGTTCTACAATTATTTCAGGGGGTTGGATTCAAGAGCCACAGGGGTCACACTGGGGGGTGGGGTGGTAGCAGGAGGGGGCTGGGCTCTGAGCCCTGCTCAGGTGGGCATGGAGGGAGCAACACACCAGGGCTGTCTTCAAACCCCAGTGTCGGGGGAAGGGACAGATTAAAGATTATTCTGATGTGTGAAGAAGACACTCCCCGGACCTGTCTAAGGCAAAATGCTGGCCTGCTCTTAGGCTAAGTTGATGTACCAGTGATAGTATAATAGGTTTTTCAAAGTAATTATTCCCAGGCATCAATGGGGCGGGGGAAGTTGGAATTGCATAAGAGGTAATAAAGGAAATAGAAAACATCAGTATGTAAACTTTTAAAATGCTATCCTTTGAAGAGATCAAATGTTATAAAAATGACGTATCACCAAAGAATAGTTCTGGCCAAGTTTGCAAAGCTTCCTGGAGCACATGCTACAGCACTTGGGTGCCCCCTCAGTGGCCCCCTGCTGGCACATGCTGGCTGCCCTTTCCTTGGCAAGGTCCTTCGCTGCCCAAGCACACTGCGGAAGGGGTGTCCATGGCACACGCTCTTAGAACGCACCACTGGCTATGGCAGGGTGGCAAGACCACAGCACCAGAGGGGCGTCTGCTGGACACTGTCTCCTGGGGCTGCTCCAGATGGCCTCATCCACTGGGACCACCTAAAGAGAGGAACCAGACAACATCAGGCCCTGCCTTCCCCCTGACTACACTGGTCATGTTAGACCCCTCCCGCTATCACTGTGTCCTTTCCACCTGCACCCTCCGTTCTCCTTCCCCAGCCTGCTGTCATCTAGAGGAGACAGGATGCCTTTGACAGGTGGTTTCCCAGGCACAGAGGGCTGGCTGTGTGCCCCATGATGAAGGGGTTCCCTAGCAGAATGACCTGCAGCCTGGGACTTTGGGGGCAGAAACAAATGTCTGGAAGGCAGAGGTAACATACCCTTCATGGTTGAGGGCCCTTGTTCTAGGGACACCACCTGGTCCCAAGTCCTGAGTCCTCAGGTCCTCAGACCTGAGTTCCTGCCTCAGCTCAGGCACTTTCCATAAGGTTATGCACACTTCCTAGAACCTCTCAGCCTCGGGTTACCCATCTGTACAATAGAAAAATTCATAGCTGCCTCCTGAGCTGAGGAAAAAATTAAAAAGATAAATTATGCTTTGCATCTGGTACAGAGGAACTATAACTTTGAAAACAGTTTTCAACTCAGAGCTCTGGCATAGCAAATTTCTGGGGTCAGACACCCCCAGCCTCTACTATGGGCCTTTCCTTTCCCCGGTGACTGTGACATCTTTCCTGTCATGGGGGAAAGCCGGAGCCATAGATCCGCAGCTGCTGCTCCTGCCTGACCTGGCCTGAGATTTTCTCCTGCATGTCCCTGTTGTCACTGCTGCTGTCACTGACGAGGGGACCTGGGAGAGGGGGCGACAGCACTACTGTCATGGCCCTTCCTGTCCATTTCCCAAAAAGGTGCCTCCACTTTCCTGTTTTCTCACCTGATCCTTGAGGAACAGGCACCGCTCCAGAGTGGGGTCAGGCAGCACTTACAGATAGCCAGTGCTGTGGGGATCTCCAGGTCCCCCAAGTGAGGATCTGTGGCCCCTTATTCCCAGAGTCCTGGGACCAGCCAACCATAGTGCTAAGGCTTCCCCAAAGACCCTGTGTTCCCCAAACAGCTAGAGCTCCCAGCACCTGGTCTTACTGGCTAGGACAGCAGGGACGGTGCAGACTCTTCCACCCCACCCCAGTCAGATTGTCTGTAGTATCAGTTAGTTTAATCAACAATGAGATCAATAATAATTTAGTAGTAAAAGCCTCTGAAAAAGTTGATTAGCAACAAAACACCATGCTTCCCAAGGTGGGTGGTCACCTTTTGTTTGGCTCTGAAGATTGTGCTGTACTGTAGATGCTTTTATATTTTGCTGATGGCTGCTGGTGAAGGTACCTGCTACCTGGTGTCTCCTGCCAACTTCAGGGGGGACCTAGTCTCACCTCGTCCCATCTCAGGTTCGCCAGAGGGTCCCAGAGAACCAGCCAGACTCCAGACTTTGCTTGGCTTCTCATCAGGTCTGGGGAGTTCAACATCACAGGGTAGAGGCTATATGCCCCAAAGCAAAGACAACAATTAAAGGGGTACTGTTTGCCTGGAGAGCTGGGGCTTTAGCACCCTACCTGTGACCCCAAGTCATAGGGTTATGTAACACCTGAAATGACTCCTCAGGACATCTTTGCCTTAATTGGCATTTTTCCTGGCTGGCTGAGCCCTGCAGGGAAGAGCCACCTCACTGTCCCCAGGCCACATCACTTCCCAACTGCCAAGGTCCCCAGAGCATCACATGAGGACAACACATGAGAACCAACTTTTCATATTAATAACACTGTAACATATAGACATGTTTGAATTTTTCAAATTAATCAATAAACACATTCCTAAGAATTTCTAAGGAGAACTGTATTTTGAGGTTGCATCTAGCAGCATTCGTTTCCATCCTTAGAGTCTCAACAACAGGATTAACAGTGAACGCCACTGCGCAGACTAGATGTGGTATTGTAGCTGCTGTTTCTCCAAGGCTGGGCAACCAGGAGGAAGAGTTTAGTGGGAAGTTTTTTGTTAGCAATGTCCTGGGGACCACCTCCTGTGAGAGGTTAAAGGTCAGAGCAGGAGGGGCAGGGGAGAAGCCACCCTGAGGCAGGCCAGATAGTTCCTGCAACCCAAGGGAAGTCAGGAGCTGGAATGGTCCCCTCAGGTCTGTCCCAAGTCTTTGTAGAACCTCTGATGCCTCAGGCAGTCGGTGAGTGCCAGGGTCCCTGCAGGTGCACTGGGCCAGGTAGCACTGCAGCCCTGCAGATCCAGGAAAGACTGTTCTGAGCTGAGGGCTGACTGCTCATAGCACTCTCAGCCACCAGGGCCACCATTCTTGAAGGGGGACCTTGGTAGCTCCTCTCTGTGACATCCACAGCTTATATGTGATTCATCTTTCTCATTAGCTTGTAAATTCCCTGTTCACAGGAAGTGCATGCCGTGCTGCTTTCTCTGTCCCTCATAGCCCCTAACCTGGAACTGAGCACATAATAGGTGATGGTAGAGCGGTCAGCGGTCACTGTTGAGGGGCAGCCACAGATAGCAAGCTTGCTGGGGTTCTTTGTGCCTGGCATTGCTCACTTATGTCCCCCTAGCTGCTAAGAAACAGGGAGTCAGCACCTCTGCATGGACCCCAGAAAAGTATCCCCAGCTACACAGATCCAAACTCTTTCCTTCTGCAGGGTGTCAGGATTCAGGAGGGAATATGCCACCTTTTTAAGAGTGGGGATTAGACTGTGTGAGTTTATACTAGCTACCCCCATCTCATCTGTTAATTCACTCACTCACTGAGCACTATACAAGGAAGCTGCACGGGGCCACAGAGGTACAGGGCATAGCACGGACAGTTTCTCTTCCTCATATGCAGCTGGGTGGGGATCCTGGGCTGTGAAAACACCCACTCTGGAGCACCCCCTCCCAGGAAAATTTTACTGTGTAAACTTGATCTCTGCTTCCCATAAATTTGAAGTGGCTGGTTCTGTGCTCTCACTTGGTGTGTTCCCATGCCAGCTCCAGCCCTTGCACTTTGCTGCCCACTTCAGATACTTCACCAGAGCACATTGTATCATATGAAGTCAGTCCAATCCCTGTGCTCCCAGCATTCACCAGCCTCACTGCCCTGGTCTGCTCTGGAGAGGCAGCTGTAGCTGCCTAGCTCTGCGGAGGTGATGGTGCCACTTGCTTCAAGGCCCTGAATCCAGGGCCACTTGCCATGTGCCAGGAGGAAATATTTAGTTTCTGCTCTCCAACCCCAACTCCCCCTGCTCCAGCAGCTATGTGTCTATAAAAGAGAGATTAAAAAAAAAAAAAGCTCCTCTATCTTCACAATGAAAAAGAAAAAATCGGTAATAATCTATGCAGCTAAACATAGGAGAACGGTAGTATCAATTGTTGGCCATCCACCCAATAGAACATTGTCTGTCAGAGTCAGCTTCACAATAGCCACCAGTTGTTTCCCCAACTAAATAACTAAAGGCAGTTTGGAAAGTGCAGTTTCATGGTGAGACACATGCGCTCCCTGCTAACAAAAGCCTTGTATAGCTTTTAGAGAGGCCATTGCTTCCTCCTTCTTCCTTCAATGGGGAGAGGAAGCAACGTCACTTCCCTTAGGGATGAAAGGCATGTCGGGTCCTGGAGCTTGCTGATTGCACATCGTTGGAACTCTTCTAGCTCCTGACCTCATTAAAATAGGATTTCTTTATATTCATGTTCACACCATTAAAAGGATAAATGCAGACTTTGCACACAACATGGAAATGGATTTATGAAGTGCCATTTAATTTTTAAAAAAAAGGAACAAAACTTGTGCTGCCCTCATAGCTATTCCTCTACTGGGCTGTGCTGGCCTTGTCATTGGTTCATGGAGATCCAGTTTGCAAGCGAGATCTGGTGGCTCCTGGGGGGCAAGATCCTGGCACTCCTGTTCACCTACAGGAATCCTCCTGTTACTGCTGGAGGTCACCAGGGGCCACTGTATCTCCCTTGGTCCCAAGCACAGGCTGGCCCAGATTGTAATTCCTCTGCCTAGTAGGACCTGTGCCTCCCTGGGACCACCAGGATCCATCAGAACCACCATGCGCCCCAGCATCATCCTCCCTGCACCCTTTCTGGCATCGGAGTCCCACAGTCCTCAACCTTTCCTCTAAGCCCTAATTTCATGGTTTGCCTGCCTTCCAAGCCAGGTTGGGGCTCACAGCATCTGTTTTGCTTTCTTTCCTGTCCATCTCCAGGCCTTCAGGCCAAACTCTTTTCTCAGTCCAAAGCATCCATGTGAATCACTGCCCTTCTGTTTCGCACAGCTAAGTCCAGAGTCCCAGCTGTATAAATGGGAATGCAGGCTTCCAGGGAATGAAGAACAGAGTAGGCACATCAGTTTGAGCAAGGGGGTCTAGCGTGTGCTTTTTTTTCGAATTACCCTTTAATGCTATGATACAATAAATGCATACATTTTAAATGACCATTAAACCAACCTTAAAAGGGAGAAAAGGAGGGACAGGGCAGCTATAGAAGGTTCACAGCAAGAGTTGCCTGCCAGTGCCTAGAAGGGGAAGACTGGCAACAAGGTGAAGACACACACATGTGGGTGCCAGTGAGTTGCTTGCATAATGATTTTGCCACCAGATGGGTGACCCACCTTCTTTTTCTCCCCCACCCATCACTGACGGATCAGGGCCTTGTGATGACCAGGGTCTCTGTCTCGAAGAGACAGCTCTCTCTCAACCAGAAGACAGGGGGGAGGCCCGGTGCTCCTGTGCGTGGCTGTGCAGGAACCAGGGAAGTGCTGCCCTGCCCAGAAGAGTGCTGAGACCAGGAGGCAGTCCTGGGAGGGCCGTGGGAGCCCTAGAATTCTGGCAGGGATTCCTGAGGTGTCCGCCTACTCCTCTGATCCCTCCCAAAACCTGTCTTCCACTTACAACCATGCTCCCCCCTTTCCAAGCAGGTGCCCCAGGACTTAAGTATGAAAGCTTACCGTATGTCTTCCCAGCATCTCTACAGCAAGTCAGGAGAGGCCTCAACTCAGGTGTGTGCACAGTGCCAAAGAGCCCCTTAGTTCAGTCCCTAGCGGAATCCCTGACAGGTTGATGGGAGGGTAGGGCTTTGTTTAGGGTGGTGCAAACCTACTTGAGAGGTGACAGGTTTAATTTCCTTGGTTTCCCCTCTCTCTCCTGGACCCAGCACCTGGTGCTGCAGGTGCCCTGTCAGATTTCGTACCAATACAGAGCTGGACTGGCCACCTCTTCACCCTCTACTGGCACCCTCATGGGTCCAGTGTCCTGGGCTCCCTCCTTCTAACTCTGGAGCCCCCCACCCACATTCTCTCCCCTACCTGATCACCTTTTAAAACACAGTAGGATTTGTCACTCTCCAGCTTCACACTCTCAGTAGTTCTCCACACAAGTTGCTATGGCCTAGAGCTTCTCTACCCCACATCTCAGGCACCACCCTGACCCACTGAATCAAAATCCCTGGGCTGTGTCCACGTCACAGTTTGAGAATCACTAGCCTGAGGGACCTGGAGAGATCGGCCCAGGACCTCACTTACGACAGTACATTGCACGTTCAGATAGCCTTCACTGAGTCTTAACTGAAGACACTCCCACTCCTCACCCTGGCCTTAGGAGCATTCTATGCCTCTGTTTTATTTTCTTCAGAGTGCTGTCCCCATCCATGAGGTCATTGTGCTTTTGTGATATTGTGTATCTTGCCACTAGAATGCGCTTCACTAGGATCAGACCCAGTCAGCTCTGCTCTCCTCTGTCCTCCCAGCCCGGAAGTCCTGGAGCACAGGCAGGACCATATCCAACCAATGCACATTTTCATAGGGTGCTTGTGATAGGCCTGTGCAAGGTACCCTGAGCCCGTGGCAAGGCTGGGAGGACGCATCTGTCACCCTTGAAAGTTAATTCAAAATATGGGCGCTATAAACGCATGAGAAATGCCCCCCATTCTCCAGAGTTCATTTGGTTAGAAATGAGAATAAAAGGGAGGTGCCGGTGATTTCAGGGAAGGAATGTGCAGAACGTAGGTCTTCCAAGAATGTGAGGCTGGCAGGGGGAGTGAGGGTGCTTGCCCGTTGGGCTTGTGGTCATGTTCTGGCTCTTTTCTCACCTGGTATGAACTATTCATCAATCTTCAAAGATGAAGAAGATTAGACACCAGTGTTCTCCATCTCCTCAACCCAGGCAGAAACAAGGGGAGAAAAATATCCTTTAGTATATATATAGACAGTCATAGTTCTCAAAGTGTGTTCCTTCACCAGAGACGCGATGCAGGAATTTGCTAGAAATGCAGAACCTCAAGCCCTACCAGACCTACTGAATCAGAAACTCTAGAGTAAGCCCCGGCCATCTGTGTTTGAAGAAGCCTCCAAGTGAGGGAGACATCTGATGGACACAGGATTTTAAGAGACTGATGTGATAAAAGCAAATCTTTTTTCTTTAGTTATTAAGTAATATGTTTGTTATAGAATTTTTGGAGAATCACAAAGTGAAAAGAAGATTAGATATTAGTAATTCCGCTACTCAGAAATAGCTCCCATTACTACTACTACTATTTTGAAATATCTTCTCACAAACTTTCTTAAAGTATATATATATATTTTCTACTTTACCTAAATTGGCAGTTGGCTGGACATTCTGCTGTTTTTATAACTTAGCATTTTAGCTTTGAGCATTTCCTCATCCTTCATAGAAAATCTCGTTTTAATAGTTTCATACTATTTGCTTACATTAATGTCACCATAATAGCGATCTATTTGGGTAGTTTACAATCTTCCTGATATAAATAGCACTAGAATTATCATCTTGGCTCAAAATATCTGATTATTTTCTTAGAAAAAATGCTGGAAAAGGAATGACCAGGCAAGGACTAAATATTTTAGGTCTCTCAATTCATTGTTTACTCCTTAAAAAGTTTAAAAACATGTATATGTTTGTAACACATTTGGCAAAAAAAAAAAGTCAGTACATTAGCCCTATAAAAAGAGTCTCTATAAATCGTAACAGCCAGGCATAGCTCTCAGCGGAGTAAAAGAGGAGCAGGAACCCGAGTTCACAAATATTGGAGTGAATATAGCAAATTGCCAGTTCCCGTAGGAGACATCACTGTACCTCGTTATTAGTTGTAAAGCTCAAGTTAAAGTTCTAAGATAGGGCCTCCCTGGTGGCGCAGTGGGTTAAGCAACTCACTGTGAAGCAAACCACAGCCACTGCAGCACAAGTTCGATCCCTGCTGCCGGCCAGGGTGGGGACCCACATGGTGCAGCAGACCTCTCCTGCCTCGCCCGCTGCTCCCCTCAGCAGTGTGCTTCAGTTGGTCTGCCTGTTCTGCTCCCCGATCTCTGTGGTGAATCTTCTCACCCCGCCCCCTGCATCTCTGGCCTGTATCCCACTGCTTGTATGCATAAATAAATAAATCTTAAAAAAAAAATAAAGTTCTAAGATACCACTTTTTCTAAAAATTCACGAATTTCACAAAATTTAGTTTAAAAATTTAGGGTAGCCAGGGCTAGTAAGCGAAGTTGCCATCCTGTCTTCTGAAAGAAATATAAATGGGCATCATCTTTCTGGAAAGCGGTTTGGTATGTTTTACTAAGGATTCATTCCACTTGGAAAGCTCGTTAGACATCATGCAGGCTCCATCCACAGTTCAGTGTTTTGAAAGGTGAAATGAGTGAGTGAGTTTGTTTAAGAAGAGCTGCCTCTGGCAGCAACCCTCTGCCCACCTGCGCCTGTGCAGGTGTTTCTCTTCACCATCCTTCTCTCTGGTAGCCCTCCCTGGCCTCCTCTAAGTTGGGCCTTCAAGTCACTCACCTTCTCCCTTTGCAAAGGGACAGAGGCAGCTCTCTCCCAAGGCTGCCTGCCTGTGACTATGCAGGCCTCTCTTGTAGCAAATTTGTTTCTTTGGAGGCCCCTCATTCTGCCCCATATGTCTATGTAAGTATCCTTTATTCTTCTGTCACTTCTTTATAATCAACCTGCCTTTTTGGATATGGAAAAAAAAAAGATTTGCCTCTGAATCAGGGTATATAAGGGTGCAGGTACCTTTGAAATGCTTCACTGTGGTAACTTGTTGGAAGTTCACAACCATCCAGTGAAGACTATTAATTATTTTCACTCTGTAATAAGAAATTGAGGCCAGAGAGGTCAAGTAATTGCCTACTGTCACACAGCAGGAAAGTGACTAAGTTAGGATTTGAACCCACAAATCTCCTTCCACTACTCAAGTTCTAATCTTCATGGAGAACCCTTCGAATAGAGCAGAAACCTGAGGGACAGAGGTTAAGTGACCTCTCCCTGAACCACTTAAGACCAGGAGGGCCTCCTCTCCTAGATTAACTCAGCACTCATTCATCCCTCTCCATTGCCTTCTATCTTGCGGTGGCTCTGGTCAGTCCTGCTGCCAACCTTGAATCAACTACATTCACAGAGTGGCTAGGAAAGACCACTGGTTTATAAAGTGCCAAAAATCTGCTCATCCATGGAGGATCTGCTGTGTTCTGCATTAGCCTCTGCAGTTGTATCCTTACAGCAAGGGGACAGTGGGCTGATTGATTCACAGCTCTACCCCATCTCTAGACCATTGTCTCCCTGGAAGTTTCAGAGAGGTCAAATTAAGTCCTTTCTCGATGCCCAGAGATATGCTAAGTGCTGTGGGAGATGCAGAAGAATTAGAAAGGAGAGCCACAGCCCTGAAAGAACAGTAGGCCTCAGGGCAGTTAGCCCTGCTCTCACAACAGGGCAGGAGAAGAACTAGATGGGCTAGGTGGTGCAGACCCCATATTATCTCTGCCCAGACACCAGGCGCCTGGTGGGGCTAACCTCGAGAGTTTAGTGGAGGAAGTGCCTCCTTGAACAGCCTTGAAGGATCTCAGCAGCAATAGAAGAGGCATGACAGAAGCAGAGACATAGTGGGGGCAAGCTCTGGTACCCCAAAGTGAGCACCCCAGATTGGCTGGAGAAGGAGATATATATAGAGGAGACACAGGATCCAGCCAGAAACGTGAGTCCCTCCGTGGAGGGCTCAGAGGGCAGGCCAGGGTGTGTGGGCAGTGTTTTCTCAGTCACTATGTGCCCCAGTTGCCAGCATGCCCATGACAGGGCCTCGAGTGACTGAGGGTTCACTGTGAGGTTGGGAGTAAGTGAGTGACTCAGTCAAGGAGGTGACAGAGGATGCTAAAGGTATTTGAGCCAGGGAGTACCATGATAAAGTGAGGTTTTGGCAAGACAGGTATTGCTTAGCTCTGTTGATATGAAGTTCTACAGTTCCCTCCCAGCAAGCATCTTCTTATCTGTCCTTCAACACCCTGCCTGGAAGCAGAAGAGCCATGAGACACCATAGGCAGGGGTGTGTTCATCTGTACTGGATCTCTGGGAGAACGACCACACCCATTTGGGCTCTGCCATCCCAGCCCTGTTTGGGAATTGTGATGGCCACCATTTTATTTATTGTATTATTTTTATTGAGGTAACTTGGCTTATAACACTGTATAATTCAGAGGCATAAGATCACACCTCCTCAGGTGTTTGTTGCTCTTGCCAATATGAGCACCGTTTAGTGCTGCAGGTTATGTTCTGGCACAGGGTGTGTGCTAGGCCTCCCCTCTAAGCCCCTCCACCTTCGCGGGAGTGGCACAGAAGAAGTGGAAAGGGCTCTCTCTGGGCTCCCGCCCTCGTGTTAAATGAATGGCTTCCCCACCACAGGCAGGATGGGCGCGCAGCCTGCCATGGACAGCAGCAGAGAGAGGAGTGGAGCAAAAGCGGACCTAGCCACAGGGAGGCACTCGCGTCTCTGCCCCCGGCTCAGTTGGGCTCTCCGTATACAGGCCATGAGGGAACCTGGCGTGCTTTGGGCAGACGGTGGAGCTCAAGGGGCATGGATAGGCTTGCCCTAAAGATGGGCTGGAACCAAGTGCACACAGAGGGTCAGGTCCAGGTGTTGAGGACAGCCAGCAGAGCTGAGGGTCAGAGCAGCACCTTCTGGGGCTCTGGCTCAGGAGAAACAAGCTAAGGTAGCCCTTGGAAGGTGGGTAACTGGCTGACCCCAGTGCTGCTGGCTTTCAGATTGGAGGGGACTGTGACAGACAGCAGGGACTGGAGGCCGAAGCTGCCTTTGTCCCTGACAATCCCTATCTTCATGTGCCCCTAAGGCTGAGCGAGAATGGATTGTGAGCGGGAAGATGGCCTCCAAAGTGTTACCCTCTTTGGAGGTCCTCCTGACCTAGAGGGGGGCCATTGTCATTTGTCTCAACATCAAAAAGTTAAGTGACCCCTCCCTGAGCCACTCAAGACCATAGGGCCTCTTCTCCCTCCATTGCCTTCTATCTACTGAGCAGGACAAGTATTGCTTAGCTCTGTTGATATGAAGTTCTACAGTTCTCTCCCAGCAAGCATCTCCTTCTATAACAGGGCTCATAGTTCTTCCAGAATCTCTGCAACAAAACACATGCAACCCATGAACTGTTGTCCTCCAGAGTTCATCTTGAGTTGCTTTGACTGCTGCTGGGGTACACTCAGCACCATGTGCAGGGCTAACAATGAATTCTGCTGCCCCTGTGACAGCTGCACCCCCATCCACCATCCATGGGGCCACCCCAGGAAGCAGGCTGCTCACTAGCCCACTGGGGGGCTGTGAAGACCCCACTGCCCAGGCACCTGAGAACTGCACACCTCCCCTTCACTCTGGGTGTCTGTTCACTTGTCTGTGAAAGGAGGGTTGTGTTGTGCCATGAAAGGCTTCTTCTGCCTTTGGGGTCCTGGGACCCTGGGCAATCTAGAGGCGGTGGTTCTGTCCTTGAGAGAAGTCATTGTGGTGCTCAGATTGAGCTCACATAGGCTGGAATCACAGACACTGGGGAGTGAAAATGGGCACAATCCATTGCCAGTAAAATACGTATCTATATTATTTTAATGGCTACACTTAATTTCAGTGTATTAATGTACAGCTCATTTTATTCAACCACTCTTTGTTGGACAGCTAACATTTTTTTAAGACCTAAAAATACTGAGGTTAACATTAGGCAATAAAATCATGGCACACACTATTAAGGTAAACAAGGAGAAAAAGAATTGCTAGCTCAAAAAGAATGTCCATAATAATTTTAGAGTTCTAAATTGCTATCTACCAAAGATTTATATTTGTGTTTCCTATCTTTTTTCTTTACTGCCCATGAGTGCATGTAAGTATGTATATGTTTTGACAAGGTTGATGTCTATAAAAGTGAATAACCAGGGGAAGCCCATCCACGAGAAGAGACCACAGACTCAGGGTCACTGACTTGACTGAGCTGCTTCTGCAGGCACAGTGTCTCTGTCCCATCTGAGGTTACACAACAAGCCTGCCCCACCCTCTTCCTGCCACCCCCACCCAAGGCCTCTCCCTCCTGCCTCCCTCCCCTGCACAACTGCTACAAGATCGAAGAGTCCTGGCTTATAGCTTACCTTGACTATTTTAACAAGGGAAAGATAGCATCAAAGGACCCTTTTTGAAATTTCCTATTAGCTTTAATTTTTTAAAAATGAATGGTTAATGTCACAATACTGCATGCATTGTGCTACTGAGGTCTGGTGGGATACTGCAGTTAGCTGGTGTCACAGATGGGTCTAGCCCACAGGTGAAAAAATGAACAATTTGAAAAAATTAAAGCATGAGAACTAAGACCACTCCCATCGTGATTCCCCCATTGTTGTTTCCATTGTGTATCATTTTGAACTCTTTGGAATTGTTGAATCTGCAACTTTTTATTTTTTTTTTTGACCTGACTCAAATCCTCAAATGCTTACTGAGCCCACATCCTAGGTGCTGTGTCAGGCACAGTCTTGGTTTGGGGCAAGAGTGGAAGAGACAGACAGACCCAGACACCTGCAGTCAGGGTGGAAAGGCATAGAATAGCAAAGGGGCTTCTCATAGCTCACATTTGGGGGCCTAGCAGCAGCAGATGTGTCCAAGTATTGGAGGCCGGTTTGCTCCCCAGATGGTTCCTGCCCTACTTGGCTTAGTTCAAATTGTCAGAAAGTTGCATGTGAAACCCAAATGCAGCCTCCACACAATGTAGTCATCAATTCCTGTTCTGTGGACTGGAGCAAGGGAACAAAGCCTGATTTCTCTTCTACCTGACAGCCCCATCACATTGCCACTCCAATCCCACCCCCAGGCCTCACCAACCTCCCAGGAAGGGGACCCCCATCCTGGACCTGCTCCCTGGGCCCTCCTGTCTGAGCACACCCTCACCAGGCCTGCAGCTGCAGATGCTCTCAGGCTGGGAGAAAGGATGGCTACTTAACTCCATTCTCCCCACGGCCCTGGAGAAAAAAGGTATTCAGAGCCCTCTATTCTAGGAAGGCCAAATGAAGAAGCGAATTAAGTCTCAGGGGTTCTGATGGGAAAAGGAGTGATTAAGAATTGTAATTAATAATTTGACGCAGACAACGAGGCTGACAGCAAGGTGCTGCCTAGCACAATTGTTTCATGGGTTTTGCCTTATTATCAGCCTCATAACGTAAGCCTTCCTCTAGATGCACTAATTAGGTAATTAGCTCCCTAAAGAGTATGCCTCTTGAATACACAGTGCGGGCTGGATAAGCAGTACTAGCCAAGGAGAGGTTTCTAGAGGTCTGGTCTTCCAACCAGGGCAGGGGACAGGACAGCGGGTGTGGCCAGCATGCACAGATGTGGTCAAAGAGCGTCGTGGGCACCCACCTTCTGCTCAGGATGGGATGGGACTGTGATGGGCCCCAAGACGGTATGTAAAAGAAAAAAAAAAGCTCTCATCCAGTGAGACAATACTGTGCCCTAGGTGATGGTGGTGGTGGTGGGGATGCTGGCGATCAATTCAGTAAAGCAGTATATAGTATAAAAAAGATCACTGAACTGAGGTTGAGAACCCATAGCCCCTCCTGCTACCTACCATCCATGGGCCCATGGTCAAGTCATTTCACTACTCTGTGCCTCAGTTTCCCCATCTGTGAAGGTCTCTGCTGCTCACCAAATGATGGGCCATCCAGGGGACAGGAGGCAGGCGGGTTCCCAGTCTTGGGGTGAAGCGAGAATGTTTGTCGACAGAATGGCTACTTGTGGCTGAGTCATTCTGCACAAGAAGGTGCCTCTTGTTACCTTTAAAAACATCTAGTCTTTTTTATCCTTTCAATACATAACTTGAGTTTGTGTCCATTACAACAGTCACCCGTGCTTGGTATATATAGAACATCCAGAAAATAAACATCCACAGTCCTGTCCTGCTCCTCCTTCACCTTCCCTCAGCCAGGACCTGGTCAGACAGGCTCATTCATCATCAGGTCCCCCTTTCCCTGGCCCTCCCCCGCCCATGTCCTGCCTGTGTGTGTGTGTGTGTGTGTTGTTGCAACACAGTGCCAGTTATACTGTCTACAAGTCTGTATCCTGCTCTTTCACTCACCTTCATGAGCATTTTCAAATTGTAAATTGTGTGTAAGCAGCATATTTAATGACAGAAGTCACCTCTAGGTCTTTCCAATTCTAGAAAGGGGAAAGGGCCCTCCTCTGGAGGTGAATGCTCCAAGTGTTCAAAATTAAAATGCCAGGGGTGGGGCAGGGCTGGTTGTGGGTGTCCATCAGTTCCTGAGCTGCAAGCATGGCCTGCCCTTCTGCCTGCTGTCTCCCTGTACTTCCACCCATCAGCCCGGCAGCCCCCTCTGAGCTGGGGCCCCTAGAGTGCCCTGAAACTTCCCCCACCTTGACTTAACACTCCAAACTGTGTGGTCCAGAATTTTCTGAAAAATGTCTCCTGTCGGGGCTTTGCCCAACTATAGTTCACCCCCCACACCCCACCCCCCACACCCCACACCCCCAGTGTCTCCCTCTGTCCACATTTGTATACAGAGTTTCAGGGACTTTCAACAGTATGAATAATTCCCTGGTCCCCCAGCAGGGGCACTCAATGAGAAGAGGGCGATAGGCCTTGCCCACAGAGCTCAGAGTCTGAACCAGGCTGCTTCAGGGCCTGGATCACGGCTGGCAAGGCTCCATGGAATATGGCTTATAAAAACACAATGCCGCAGTTTCCCCTAAATGTAGTCTGGAGGTTCATCTGGCATCACTCCAGGAGTGCTTACTTATTTTGACCTACCTACTTACCTCTCTGTCCCTGTTCCCGCGTGACTGCTGGTCCTGGCAGAGGAGAGAGCCCACAAGCATGCAGTCGGGCTGGACCTGGTCTGGTCTGACTGTCCAGACTCATAGTGGGTGAGTGTCCTCATTGGGCCTCTTCAGCTGTAACAGGGACCTTAGAGGAGGTAAGTCCAGTGACCTGTGCAGCGCTGCCTTTCCCAAGTTTCCCCTCTCCCTGGGAAAGCATTTTCTCCCCTGTCCTGCTCCCTCCACCTGTCATGGCTCATTGGCCAGAGGCTACAGCTCTGCCTGCAAGGCTATTCCCAACATTTTCCTAAAGCCCACTTTCCACTCTAGAGTCCTCTTGCATGAGAAACCCCCTAGAATCTTGCAATCCCTCCATATCAGCCTGTTGCTACTGTTCCTGGGTACCTCACCTGAGGACACCCCCACTGGTGCCCTCAACTTCAAAGTCTTTGGAGCCAGACACCTATAGCCATAAGCAAGGAATTACTTCTTTTTTTAAAAAAAAAATTATTTATTTATGCATGTGAGAGGTGGGGTAAAGGCCAGAGGTGTAGGTGGTGAGAGGATTCACCAGCGAGAGAGTGGGGAGCAGAAAAGGCAGATCTACTGAAATACACCCCTGAGGGGAGCAGCGGGCGAGGCAGGAAAGGTCTGCTGCACCATGTGGGTCCCCTCCCTGGCCGGGGATCAAACTTGAGCTGCTGTGCTACAGATGCAGTGCTCAACCCACAGACCACCAGGGAGGCCCTCAAAGGAATGACTTCTGATGGTAGAATTTGACGTGCTCTGACCAGTCTTCAGGGGGAAGGCTTTGTCTTTGTGAGGAAAGGAGAAAGACGTGATATTTGGGCATAAAACCAAATCCTGGAATATCTGAAGACCTTTTGAGAGCAAAGGAGGTGGGGTTGAGCTCTACCAGCCTTCAACAGCTGGCTCCAGAGATAGTGCTGGCTCCAGGTGGCTTGATCTTCTCTGGGCACCTGTGGAGCTATCCGAAGCTCTGTCTCAGTGCCTGAGTAAGCTCATGCCCCAGCTCCTGAGATGCCCCTAGATTCTGTTATTCAGAAACGACCCCCAGGGCTGAGGGGACACTGTCTAGGTAGGATCCCCTGAGCTGTATGGCTTGCTGTCTGGGGCACCGGGATGCACTAGGGCTGGCTGGGGTCCTATCCTCCACCCTTCACACAGATAGTGCTTTTCTTTAAAAGCAATCCAGCGGCAACCCCACCCCCCCACCCTCCCCCACCCCCTCCCGCCCTCTTTCCCTCTGAAGGCTGGAAAGTGTTGGTGGCCTGCAGGAATCTCAGGGAGCCCATTGTGAGGATGCTCCTGCCTTGCTGTGTCAGCACTTTCCCACTGATTCTCAGCCCTCTGCTCTCCTCCTCTCTCTTCCCTGCCTCTTCTCCCCTCCTCTGCCCTTCTCTGCCCCTTTCCCTCCTCCCTCTTCTCCTCAGCTGTTTACCCCACTGCTCCTCAGTCTCCCCCATATTCCTCCCCCTCCTCCCTTTCCCCCTCCTTCTCTCCTTCTCCCCTCTTCTCCTCACCTTCACCCACCCTCTCCCCTCCTCCCTCTCCTGACCCCTCCACCCTTGTTCTACAGCTCTCTCCTACATTCTCCACCTCTCCTCCCTCCTCCTCTCCCGTTGGTAAACTTTGCATCCTGGTATTTAAATCTCCACTGTTTCCTGGTTCAGCTGAGGCTCTGATTCCAATTATATCACCTTCATCCTCACAAACAGACAATTCCGGGCAGTCTGACGCTTGCTGAGTCCGCTTATGTAACCATTTCCTCTCCTCCTCCCTTCACCCCTCCCTGGGCCCCAGCAATCCCTGTAGTTTGGTGGGAGGAAGCCAGAGAGGCCCTACCCACCTTCCCCCAACCTGCTCCAGATCCCTTTCCTTGGTGCTTCTTAATGCCAGATGGTCTCGTTAAAAATGGGGGTCCCTGAGTTGGGTAGAGCTTGTCTCCACAGTTTGTCTGGGGCTGTTTGGGTGGTAGCTTTATTGAGGTGTCATTGCTGTATAATAATTGCCAGTGTTGACAGTGTTCAGATTGATAGGTTTGAAAGAACAAATCTTCCCCAGCAAAGTACCTCCTGTCCCTTGGTAGCCCTCCCTCCACCAGTGACCTGCTCCCCACCCCACCCCCCATTATAGCTGTACATATACTTTTCCTTTAGTTTTTAATTTCTTGCTTGTACCCTCTTCTCACCTCTTTAGTGACTATCACCCTCCTTGTGTCACCTCCCACTGCCCGCTGTGCTGGCCTCTCTAGTCTGTGACCTCTCTGGGATTCTTTGGTGGCAGCTCAGTTCTCTTCCTGTCATTGCCACTTGAAAATGCAAGTGAGAGGAGGAGGCACACTGTGAGTCTGTGCCACTTGGGTGTGGGCGAGCTGGTCAGGGGCTGTCTGCAGGTGAGAGCTGGGGAGAGATTCCTCTTGCAGGTAGGGAAGGACTAGGGGGAAGGAGCCAGAGACAGAAACTTCCAGCCCCTCAGTGGTGTGGTGAGAACTGCCATTAGCCATGGTGGAGTTCCCGGAGGAGCTGGCTTCCAGCTTCTGGTCCAGCCCTGCGCCCACCTGGCATACACATAGCCATTCAGTGAAATATTTTTCCATAGCCTGGTACAGGTTGTCAGATGCTATCAAGATTTTTAATAGCATAGATTTGAATCAAGACTATGACCATAGGAAGAAATTCCAGTTGAGTTCTGAATGCAGTGTATCTTTTTAAATAGCACATGGAGTGGCATAGGAGACCCAAGGTGCCAGGCAGAGATATGCTAGGCGGCCTCAGCCAACTTGGTAGGGCAACAGCTGGCTGTTAAATTTTAGGAGTTTTATGAACCAGTTGTTCAAGGCAGGCATACTTGAAATCAGTGAGGTGGGAATATTAACTGTGGAAATCAGCACAACCTACATGGTAGAGGGTTTCCTCCCTTTTTCCTGGAGAGCCGGTTGTTAACCCTTTGCGCCCACAACACTGATCAGTGCTGGAAGAATCCTGGGAGACCCCCAGGGACAGCACCTCCCCCACCCTTGCTGCATGACCTCCTGAGGGGACATTTTGAAAGAGCCTTCTGAGGGCTGATTTGGGGTTGTGGCCACAAAGCGTCCTGCAAGCCCCGTGTAGTCCCACAGCCCAGAGTTGCACCTGTGACATGATGCTCCTCTGTTGAGAAGCACTAAGAGTCTCTGCCAAGCACTGGCTTTGTAGGGTTGCTGGAAGAACCTGCTTCAGTTTTGTGAACATGTATCAGCACCATGTGTGGGGTGACAAAGAACCCTCAACAGCATCTCCCCACAGCCTGCAATCACTCCCTGAAGGTTCGAATGGGCACGGGCGCCAAGGTTGCCCATCTCCTAAATCCTTCTCCAGACTCCTGCCAAATCTGCAGAATAGGACTCAGAAGGAAGGGCCAGTCTTCTCAGGAGAGAACAGAAAGGAAGGGGACACACTCGACAAGGTTTGAGTTACCCTGTAGGAACTCGTCTCCTGCAGGACTGTGAAGACATGGATCAGGGTATTGCCACCAACTCCATGGGAGTGTGGCTTTAACAGAGGTCAAGGCTGAATTCTCCTGAGACAGCTAGGCGTGGGCTCCTCTTATATAAGCCTCACACCCAGCCGCTCAGCACTATAGGGCTTGCCTGCCCAGGGCCTGGGCGGCAATGCAGGTGTGCCCTGGCATTGCACACTGCACCCACACCCTGCTGGGCTGGCTCCCTGTTCTTTGTACCCCTTCATGTCCCTCTTGGGGAATGGAGCATTGAAGGAAATCTGAAACTTGCTGCCTGTTGGAAGACTGATGTGGGAGGGCATTTCGATCTCCACAATGCTTGCTTCTCTTACAGTCTCATAGCAAATAAATAAGGAGATAACATCTACTACAGCTAACAATTTCCAAATACCTTCTATATGCCAGGTATTTGTAAATCCTTTAAGCAGTCACTCTCTATTTCTCCCTATAGTCCCTGGCAACCACTAATCTGTCTTCTATCTCTTATAAATTTGCCTATTCTGGATATTTCATAAAAATGGAATCATATGTGGCCCCCTGTGCCTTCACTTAGTATATGCTTTGGTGGGTCATCCCTGTTGTAAGAGGTACCAGTATTTCACTCCTTTTTATTACCAAGTAATGTTCCATTGTATAGATCTACCACATTTTGTGCATCATTTATCATATAATGGGCATGGATGTAGTTCTGTCAGGGGGAAAGGTAATCCTAAAAAAATTATACAAATAAGTTTATAGACTCCAACCCCCACTCCAAACCAACAATATCCCAAAACCACAAACCTACAAAGTAATTATCAAAGCGTAAATCACTAAAACCTAAAGGTATAAAATTTTATAAACCAAAACTTCAGGTTTTATAAAACCAAAAATGTAAGCCTTAAGGGCTCTCTTCGTACGGAGTCTGCTCTCTTCATTCGGAGTCTGCTCTCTTCAAAGTCAGCATTCAAAGTGCCATTAAATTCCAGCTCAAAAAAGCTAATAAAACATTTACAAATTTATATCCCTCTCTTCTCCTTGTATTATTAATTATTTTATTTCCCCTTCTTTTATAAATAAAACCCTTTATTAACCGTTGTTATATGTACCTACAATTAGTACTTATTATAAGTGCCTTTCAAACACGCAAATAAAAACTCAATCAAGCAAACCCATTTTATTTCAAAGTTACCCTGTAACAGTTCCACTTTGGGGCTGTAATGAATAATGTGGTTATGAATGTTCATGTTCAGGATGCTTTGTTTCACTGGTATTCCCAGGAGTGGAATTGCATGATCATAGGCTAGCTCTTTATGTATCTTTTTGCCAACCTGTCCAATTTGCCAAAGCAGTTATCAGGGGTTACCCCGTTTTACAGACAAAGGAAGCAAGACTCTGAGAGATAAAGAAATTGGCCAAGACCTTGGAGCAAGGAAGTTGGCCAAGCTGGGTTCAAACTAGATCGTGTCACTTTCCCACACCATGGTCTGTGTGCTGCTCTCTGTCAGCAGGCCCATATTTACTTGTATCTCAATCTTCTCATCTCTCAACTCAATAATCCTTAACCTTCCATCTTTTCAAAGCACTTGGTAGCTAATGACTTCTTTGTTGCTTTTCCTGAATCTTTGCTTCATGGTGGGGTCAGACCTGACCTCTTGTTGCTCTGAGAATGTACTTTCCTGAAATTTGGAAATCTTGGGCTGGTCATCCACTGGGAATACAATACTTTCTTGTACAGTAGACACATATAACCTGGTCTTCCCTGTGATGCAGTTGACCTGGAACAACATTGACTTTTTCCCCCCAGGGTCTCGTATTCACAGATTCACCCAGCCACGGATGTTAGCTAGTTGACTCTAAGGACATAGAAACTATGGATAGGGAGGACTGACTATAACATCAACAGGAATTTTCAACTGGCCAGGGGGTTGGCTCCCCTATGTCCAGCATTGCTGAAGTCAACTATCTTTCCTCGCTTCTTTATGAATGTAGTCAGCTGAATTAGATTCTGATTAAACAGTGGTACTGTGGATTAAGACTGCCTTTTGAAAGACTGGCATTCCTTCTCAACCATGCCTTTCTTTCTTCACAGTGCTTGAATATGTGAACTGTACATGCCATGTTGCCATGGCCCTTTGAGTTTTTCTCTGCCTGTCTTCATTCTCTCCCAGAGATGTTACTCTCCTTCTATGCAAACCTCTTTCTGCTTAGGTCTTCCTATCTAGTTCTCCGGGTTTTCATAACAATCTTTGATTATGTCTGGGATATAAAGTAACTATAGGTAACTTTTGCTATCACACCCTATTACTTTCTCAAAAACTCAGTTCAGTCTTTCAGCCAATGTTTATTGAGCATCTACTAGACTGAGTATGCTGTACCTTTCCTGTTAATGCCCGTTCTTTTGATGAGCTGAGAGCTGCAAGAGCAGCTTCTTGTTATCTTTTGATTTCCTACTGTTTGACAGTGGAGAGTAGCATCTCTATCAGGGCCTCAGTGTCAGAGGTTGTCCAGGTCAGAAGCTTTTTTTAATCACTAGTTTTTAAAGGCTAATCCCTTTATTTTTGTCCATTTTTTTTTCTTCAAAAAAAAAAAAAAGATAACATACTGGCAGCTTTTTGATTTGAGGAGGATCTCCTTGTCATAGACATATGCACCCTGCCAGCACCTGGTGGTTACCTGGGGCTTCCATGACCAGGGATGCCAAGCACACACAGGAGGGGAGCCAGCTGCTCCCAATGGCTGGGTTTGGTGGGGAATTTCATCAGCACATTTTCCAGGTCACTGAGGCTCAGCTGAACTTAGAATGAGTGAGGCTAGCTGGACATTAAGCATGCTGAGTGCCTGACTGCAATGGGCTGCACTTGGGTGATGGGGCTCACAAGCCCTGGGGCTGGCAGCAATTCCCTCCCCTCTGCTGCCTCAGTTTCACACTTATAAAATAGGCATGATTATAATATTTACTTGATGGCATTCAGAGGAATGTTAGATGAATAAATAGGTGCCTGTGGCTTGAATAGTGCCTGGCACAGAAGTGGTCAACAATTAGCTACTTGGAAAATCAAAGCCCAAACCTGCTCTATCCCGTATCCTCACCCACATGTGGCTCTTGGCACTGGGTTGGTCAATGCAAACTGAGAAGTGCTGTTAGTGGGGAGTCCGTAGGTAAAGAAGGAATGTAAAACAGCTCAGTAACCATTTAAAAAATATCGGTTGCATGTTGAGCTCATGGTATTTTGGATCGACTTAAATATGTTGTTCACATTAAATCCACATGCTAATTTTTGCTTTTTAAGTGTGGCCACTAGAACATTTAAAATTACACATTCGATCCATATTTATGTTGATAGTGTGTTTCCATTGGCCAGACCTGGTCCAGATCAATAAAAGGAACCAACACTGATGGTCAAATCTCCAGCACTCAGTCTGAGAATGTGCCGAGAAGCAGTGGGTTACACAGATAGCTCTGAGAATGTCTCTCCTAGGAGGTAGGAGGAAGGAGAAATGGATGAGGAGGGGAGACTTGGAGAGGCCAGGAGCTGGGCTGGACCTTCAGCTTTCTCCTTCCGTGTGCAGCGAGGAGTCCAGGAGCGGAGGCCAAGGACGATACCCAAAGGGAGCGACAGATCAGAAAGTGCCCAAGTGATGCACAAGGACACAAGAAGACCCCTGGACTTGCCACCCCTGTCCCTCACTGGGGTGGTGGTACTAGACCCCACTGCCCCAGTAGGTAGGGCCTGCCTCCAGAGCAGGTTCCCAATTTGCTCATCTGCATCCCCCAAGCCAAGGCTCCAGCTTGATTTGCGACCTTGTTTTCCAAAGGCAAGCCTGCCTCCCCTCCCCCCATCCCCAGGGGGTTGATTCAGCCTCCATTACCAAACCAAGTGACAAGAAATGCAGCCCCCTTATTAAAATAATGTAATGTCTAACTAAAATAGAAACCCCAGATAACAGTTTTTGATGTTTTAATGACTGGGCTCATTAGACAGACTTCCCACTTAAAGTGTCTGTCTAGCAATTAAGGCTAAAAAAATCATAAATGATGACCACACCTTCTGTGGCTTAATGGTTACTCTGAAGGCTGGTCTTATTATCTCGGTGATACAGTCTGTGATAAAAAAGAATTTAAGATACTCTCCCAAGATTTATTTCCCCATTAGCAAGCTGGAGGAGGAAGGTTAAGAGTACTCTTAAGGTCACAACTGGAAAGGGAGCGGGTGAATAATAAGATGCCTAGAATTTCCCTCCCTTGGAACCAGCCTCCTCCTCACCCCAGGGGGAGAGCCTACAAGCGAAGGGGTTTTGACTTTTGCTGGTGACAGCGAAGTCTGTGCATCGTTACTTCAAGTGACCCCATGCAGTTTATTTAGTTAATTGTCAAGCATGCAGGCTGAACTGTAGAATCACCTACTTCCAAGTAAATAATTTCCAATCCTAATCTGCTGACGATGGAGAAAAAGTAAAAAAGGGAGTGCTTCATGAGAAAAGCTGGGAGAATGTGGCCAACTCCCCCACACCAAATGTCCAGGAGGCGGGTGGTGCAGATGGGAGAGCAGGGACGCACAACTGAAGAGTCTGCCACTGCCAAACAAATGGGGGCGTCAGTGCCCCATCCCGGCAGTGGCTTTGGGCTCTAGGCTAGCAAGGAGGAATCTGAGAAGGTTGTAGCTCAGCAGGTTAAAGGAGAAATAAGTGATTTAAAAGTGAATTGTGTTCAAAAGTAAGTATGGGAGAGGGCCCCTTCAGTCTTTTATTGGGCTTGTCTTAAGTGATGAATGATATTTGGACAACTGAAGCCATTAACGGAGCCCCTTGTACCTGTCCTGGTGGGGGAGGAGAGGGAGGCTTCGAGCTGCCTGAGATTGGAGGCTGATAAAGGCTCTTTATCAGAGGGGCCAACTCAGCACCAGCTGGGGCTCCCTGACCCCAGCTAGTGGGAGGAGTTGGTGGGAAGCTGAAACCCTAAAGTTCATTTTCAGGAACCACACTTAATCACCAAATTTACCCAGTCCCTCAAAAGGGATCTGTCATCCTGACACATTATCCAATCCCCTGGTAGAAGAGGCCAAGGAGTCTTAAAGGTATGTGTGTAGGGAGTGGGGGTGTTGAATGGTTGCAAAGTTTAATCTAAAGCCAAGTGTGAGTAGAAGTCCACTATCTCGTGCTATCTACAGATAGTACCTCCTTGAGCTGGCTTCATCTGTTATGGAAAGATTGGCATATCAGTGGTAAGGCATCAGAGCTGTGTTCCTTCAGCAACATTGAATACTTGGCTGTTATTTACTAAGCATCTATTCTGTGCCAGGCATTGCACTGGGACAAATTATACGAAAGATGAGACAACGTATTAAGATTTTTGTGGGCAATATTCAGTGCCCCTTGCTAAACCCACTTATCCAAGAATTACCATCATTTACTGCTAGGATCCCTGTCAAAGTCCTGTTCAAAGGATGGCTATGGTTAATCCCATTTTTTCAAGGAGGTAAGCAAGGCGGAGTATAATAGGATGCAAAAGAGAGAAATCCCAACTCATACTAGCTAAAGCAAAATAGAATATGCACTGGCCATGTAATGCAACAATCCACGGGTGGGGGCAGCTGCAGATACCACTGCATCCACGCTCAGCAACTCAGGCCTGTCTTTAACTCCTGGCTCTGCTTTCTTTATGAACTGACTTCATTCTCAGATCTGTACGGGGTCACCGTAGTAGCCTCAGGGTAAGCCTTACAGCCTCTCCAGTTAAGCCCAGTAGGGAAAAGAAAGCATCTCTTGCTGGTTGTGACAGACAAAGCCTTAGGATTGGCTCTGATGGCACCTGACTGGTCGGTCATCTTAAGTCATATGCCCAATCCTGGTCAAGCCAGAGCATGGTACTCACAGATTGGTGTATGCCTGTTCACATGCTTCTTCTTGGAACCAGATATGGAGTCCTTCCCACACCACATGGACCAGAATGGTAACCATAAAACCACAAAAAGAAATCAGAAATTGTAGCTAAAAAAGGAGGAATGGATTCTGGGACGCCAATGTACAAGATTCACAAGAGAAAAAAACTGGTGACAAAGCCAGGCCTGGAAACACAGACCATCCAGAGTCATTTGATCCTTTCCCAAGTCCCATGGGGAACTGGGAAGCAGTGGAAGGACAACACTTCGAAGGAGTCCAACTTCTCACTTTGGCTAATATCCCTTTTCTAAATGGATCTTTCTAGAGCACCCTGAAGAATTGTAAGAAAAATATTTCTTGAGACCCTAGAAATATGTAATTAGAAAGCCCCTGAGTTGAGCACTGAGTCCACGTACCATAGAGTGACTTGACCCAGAAAGATGGCCACGTCCTCCCTCATGCCTAAGCCCAACCATCTGACTCTGCCTATCCGTGTTCAAGTCCATGCTCAGAAGACCTTGTCAGAGTGGGTCAGCACCTCCCCTGTTCCCTTCCGGTACGCTTTTTGGTGCCTGAGACCATAGTAGACTTTGGATTAGCCAATAGTTTGTGGGATTTGTTTATCTGTGCCAGTCCTTTCTTCAATCTCATCTACTAACTTTGTCCAAAGAGCAATGATTTTCAAGTGAAGGTTTCTGAGTTCCACCAGGAAACCACAGATTAGTAAGGCCTGCTGACAAAGACAGGATGATAACCCTGTATTATAAAATCCTTTTGATTGTAAATGAAGAAATCAACTCATACTACCTCAAACTAAAACATTTTGTTTATTGTCATGATACAGGGTATATCCTCAGTGAAAAGGAGGGGAAACATCGCAGCCAGAGCTCATGAAAGATTAGAACCTGAAAAGTCATTGGCAACGAGTTATCTCCTGAATATTTGTCTATCTTTCTGGGCCACGTGTCTTCTCATCTTGGCATCTCTTTGCACAATCCTTTCCTTTCTACAGATTGTCTCTCTTTCATTTAACTTGTACATGATAGAAGATAGTCATGCAAGATCCATGTTATGTGGCCAGGTAAAGAAAGTGTGGGCTAGTCTAGCTTCATCAGTTGTCTATTTTTGTCCAATTGCCTATGGTCAGTGAGCAGCGTTTCTTAATAAGCAGGGGAGCCAAAAAGCTGGAGAGACATTCCAAAAGGAGGCACCTTCCTATTTGATCCATGTATTTGCTGAATCCGGCTTATAATGGTGGCAGAGGCCATCATGGTAATGGTTACAGCAACAATGGTGCAATGGTGGCTGATGCAAAGATACAAAGATAAAACCCGCACTTCTCTTGAGAGACTTAAAGCCAGTAGGGAAAAATGACTTAGACCCCCACAAAGACTTTGATAACCACCAAAACACAGATCCTGGGGGCCAGGATCATCGAGCTGAATTGGTTCAAACTCCACTCAAGATGGGCCAACATTTATTCATGACTTTCATTATCACGTTGCATTTCAGATTTTTTTACCTCAGGTGAAAGCATCTTGTCAACTGTCCCTTCCCCACTGACTATAATCCTTGATGATTAGAGCTATATCCTTGGCCTCCCAAACAACCTGATATCCAGCTGTTTTCCTGTGCCCCTTTGCCATCTCCCTGCCAGGGGTTGTCACATCGTGATAGTTATTTTTTAAAAAAGGATGAAGTCAGGCCAGAGCCAAGGAAGCAATCTGTGGCTGCCCTGATATCATCAGGAACCCCATTTCCTTTTACTCTAAGTACCCTTCCCAGAAAGTACATTTGCAGTCAGAGAACTTAATATTTCAGAGCTTTTACAAAAAGTTACAGCTAGCTTGTGACCTGTCTTTAAGAGATCAGGCCTGTGATTCCTCTCTCTCTCTCTCTCCCCTGCCCCCCCATCTAAAATATCTCCCACTTCTTGATTTTCTAATCAGATGCTCACAATTGGCACTTTTTTTTTATTCCCTTTCCTGCTAAAAGAATGTAAACGTGTTTATCTGCCTGAATTTAAAGGCATCTCCTTAAAAGGGACAGAAGTACAATCATAGGACTTTCGACTCAAACCCCACCAATAAAGGCAGAGCTACAGATACTCTAGAGCAGTGACAAAAGTTTCCAGAAGAAAGAGTGGCTGATTGCTTGGATTGTCGCCCTTCTACCTGATTGAAATGTGACTTTCTGGACATTGCTTGGTTCTGCATGAGAGGTTACCAGCTGTTTGTCAGCTTGCAGGCCACAGGCTCTCTCCATCTGGCTACCCAAGGGGAAGTGAGAGGAGATAGCCATCTGTCTGCAGCTATAAGCTGCAGAAGGACCCCCATAAGACCCAACTATTCATTCATCTCTTCAGCCAATAATCAGCTGTTGATACCCCTGGTTGGCCCTGCCTCCTGAACTCTCAGCCAACTCGCTCTCCTTTACCATCAGATCCCGCTTGAATGAGAGTGCAGGCCTGTACTGGGCTGGGCCTTTGCAGTCTCTGCTCTGCCTTGATAAAATGACAGCACCACTTCTTGCCATGGAACTGCCTCAAAATAGCAAAAGGGGCCCCTCAAGGACTCCTTGTTTTTCTTCAGACACAAGAAAGCCTGATTTCTGATGCAGTGTTTTAGATGTTCGAGATAATCTCTTAAATTATGGCTGCCACTCAGAGTGGGGAGGGGGAGAATTTTTGCACCAAACTTAACCTGCCCCAGAGTGAGAAGAATAACCTAGAAATGCCTTACCAGGTTGAAAAGCATGTGAAGTGTGGTTGCAAATACAATTACTGCTTCTCAGGCAGAGCAGCTAATGTATGGGCCTGGTTGAACACAGCTTTCCATCACCTTGACCACTGTTTCCCCAGAGCTGTATCCAGGTGGAACCATTCTGCTTCGTGCTCCCTCTTTCCTTTCAAAGTGTTCAATTTTAATGAAACAGATATGAGGTCAGGGAACAGAAGTCACTTAAGAAGTAACTGCATATGCAAACCGCTGTGTAACTCACCACAATTGAAAATGCAGTAAAACCTTGATTAAGTGCACCCCAAGTAACCAGAACTCTCAATTAAGTAGGATTTATTTCTTTGAATTCTTCTTTCGGGGGGGCATATGATAAGGGTGGACATCTCATCTCAGGGATTTTTTTTTTTTTTTGTAATTTCTTCCAAGGTCTGCCTAGACTTAAATCTACCTTCTAACTAGACTCCCCTTCCTCTTTCACCTCCATTTAAAAGCCTTTGTGATGAAAACTAACATTCAGAGGATGACCCCAAAATGTATGATGTCTGTTCAGCACCCTTATTCTCTAGACAAGGACCCTGAGGCCCAGAGAGGTGGAGTGACTTGTCCTAAGACATAAAACTGGTGGTTGTGAGTCAAAGCCTCTTACATAAATCAAATGCTACAGATCTGTCAATCCACTGCCCTGACATTAGCTGCCTGATCTCAGTAGTCACCAGAATGTCCGTACATAAACTAAAAACATGATGGAAAAACCTGAGAGGGGCTCAGACAGGTGATAGCATCATTATCCAGGCAGCAGTGACCTCCCTGCCCTTTGGCTTTGCAGCATCAGACTTAGGACAACAGAGGGACAATAGCCAAAATCAAGGGCAGTGGCCATTTAAAGTGAACCATTACTTGCATTTGGGTTGTAATAAGTAAGAAGTCTATTAAACTAGAAAAGTCTTAAAGAAGCCGCGAGCAGCCCGGTATTACCCCCTAGCCTAGCGAAGACTAGGTATTTGTCACCTCCCCTTCAGGGGGCCCTGCTCAGAACAGCAGTCACATCTGCAGCACAACTGTAAGGTGCCAAGAAGACAGGCTCTCCCTGATGTAATTTTTCTATCATTAGCCAGTGTCTTAAACTCCCCCTTCTGAATCACTCTCTGGGGAGTTTGGGGTTTTAGATCAGGATAGTCCACTTTCCAAAGCACTTCTTCCTGCTCTGCTCTGCTCTGCATCCTGGAGACCAACCCACATCTACATGGACACCTACATTCCCTTGCCAATGGGCTTTGGACTAAGTTTAGCCAATGGGGAGCCCTAGCTCAGGGTAGGAGGGCAGGAAGAAGGAAGAAGTCAGGTCTCTCCTCCTTACCTCCACCCTCTCCAAATCAGGTGGCACCTCCACCATGTCTGGGTACCCTTTGTAGCTCCCACTTCCCCAGGGAGCCCCACTAGGATTCAGCATGGAGTTGGCACTCAGTTAACACCATCTCCTCTCTGGGTGCGCTGCCAGCTTCCTGCTCTTGCTGCTCATGAGTTCCTTCACAGGAGTCCACATTAAATTCTCTCTTGGCTAAATTTCTTAGTCCTGGGTGATCTCTGGCCAACATGAGATCCCTGTATTAAAATGCAAAACCCACTCAGTAGTCACTTAAAACCAGCTGTATTTCATGGACCTTCCCCAGTGATCAAAATTTTGACTCCATCAACCTTTATCGACTTGATCAGAACCGGTAGTAAACTAGTCAGCCCCCAAAAGCCATTGGAAACCGAAGGTGTATAATAGCTTAAATATTTTACCTTAGAACACATAAGTGTATCTTTCTTTCCCATTCATTTGAGGTCTGTTAAAGGTCTTTTTGCCTAATGGTCTGGTGGCTGAGCTTCTCTACCTTTCTTCTTGCAATACAACCATCCCCACAAACAAGGGTCTTCTGAGGTTTCTACGATGGGTTTGTTGAAATAGAGTAAGAACGTTGACATGTAAAATATGTCTGAGTGCAAAATCCTTTGCGGTTTCTGATTTGCTTTCCACTATTTTATAATCTCACCTACACCAAATTTAGCAGCATTTCTTTTCAATAACTCACCTTTGAGTCTGTCAATTTCACTTGGATGAAAACTTCAGCTTCCTTTCTTTTTGTCCTTCTATTTCATCAGTTTACATTATATTTAATTAAACTGTGAAATAACAAGCACCACTGGCATAAACAGGTTTGGTCAGTAGGAGGCTGCTCCTTGCAAGGCTTGCATCTCAGCAAATGGGCACAGCTTTTTCTGGGCTCACCAGAGGGAGGAGCTTGGAAGTGTGGAAGTTGTTCAGAGTTCTGTGGGTTGCAGCTGGGGAGCAGCATGTGGATTAACTCGGTGAGTCTGGGAAGCGGAGGAGCTACTTTCGGCTGTGGCTCTGGCTCCATAGCTGGCGGTGTAGGCCCACGATGGAGAAACAGGCCCTGTGGGTTGATTTGAGGGTTGATTTCCTCATTATGGCAGGATCATTGCATTTGTGATTCCGGGAATTGCTTCTGCTGCTAAGAAATGATTGACTGGCATCCACACCCTGCTTGCCTGCCAGGGTTCTTCTCCCCCACCCCGCCCCAACCCCAGTCCTTGTCTCTCCCTGACTTGACCCCCTACTGGAGGTGTGGAGGGTAAAGGGAGGCACCAGCCTGTGTTCACACTCAGGGCACAGGACTCTGTCACATGGCAAATGGTTGCCACTGAGTGGCCCCTAAAGTGTTGCTGGGCACTGATCAACTGACATTGGTTCAGAGAAATCCACACCACCAGAGCCAGCACAGCACACAGAAAAACCATTGGGGTCTGGTAGACCCCCCTGGTCTCTTTGTGATCTAGAGCAAGCTACTCCCTAGGGTTCAGGCTGCTTCTATACCTGAGAAGTGAAGGAGTTGAACCTGGTAGTGCTAAGGTCTCCTGCAGTTCTCCCATCCCATGTGTCATTGGGCTCTAATGAATGACTCACCCAAGTGTGTGCAGTCTAGAGAGTCAATAACCTGTAACTCTCCAGCACTTGAAATGTGGCCATGCCAAAGACTGGGTGATATAAAGTACCTAATTGCAAAAACTTACTATCAACAAACAGACAAAACCATGTAATATATCTCAGGATTGATACATCTAAAAACAATCATATCTAGGACAGATTAGATTAAAATATATTAAAATTAATTTTGCCTGGTTCTTTTTACTGCTGTATGTGACTACCAGACCATTTTAAATTGCATTTGTGTCTGGCAATGTATTTCTACTGGAGAGCACAGCTGCAGAGAGAAGCTGCACAGAGAGATAAGGGGCACCCAGGGCCCCACCTGCTGTGGGAGCTCAAAGAGGAAAGAGCATGAGGGCTGGAGTTATCCAACAAGTGGTAAGGTGGGTGGGCCTGATTCTGATAGCAGAGGGGTAAGGGTGTCTGTCTGGCTGGGGTAAGCCAGCAGGAAACTCCGTGCTATAGCTGAGTGGCCTGGCAGGCAGCCTTTCTGGAAGTGATGGCTTTGGGAAGGTACCAGAGGTCTCTCACTGAGCATGCTCCATCTAGCAGGGGCTTCAGGACTGCAGCAACTAAGCAGTAATCTCATTCATTCTTCCTGCTCTTCTGTAAGTTCAGTTCAGCATATTCTCCTGGGGACCAGGATTGTTCAGGAAAGTTCAGAATTACTCCTAGAACTCAGCAAATGTTCCTTGCAAGCAACTAAAAAGTCTCTATCTCACTTCGATAGAGATTTGAACCCCCAGATTGTGCCAGGTAACCAAACATCAAAGAGAAAGCCACCCAGGCAGCTGGTAGAGTTTCTGCCACCCAGAATATGTTTGGCTTCCCCTTCCCAAACCCCCATGATTCATATACCAGCACAGAGCGGCAGAGGACAGGACATGGGACTGGCCTAATGCATGTGGCTGCCTTGCCTTTTCCTTTTATGACCTGAGAAAATCCGGGGGCACATAGGAAAAAGCACATGCTGTCTCTGGATGTGGGTGGATTCTCGTCATTTTCCATGTGTATGTCCCACTCCAAGGAGGGTTCCCGAGTGCCGGCTGTTGGCCAAGAGTGGAAAGGGCTTGGGGCTGCCCTTCACTGCAGTGCAATGCTTACTGGCCACCCTCCCCCCACCTGCATCCGCTTGCCGGTTGTGGCAAGGCAGAGAGGACCGCTCACCTGCCAGAATTAGGGATGGGGACTCTCTATGTGGCCTGCACACTAGACACACTTAGGAAGCTTTGTACTCCACCCATGGCTGGCTCCACCACCAGATATTAATTAGGCAGGAGCAGTTGTTTTCCAATCTGTTGTGTCAGTTGCTCTCCATCCTGGAAAGCAAATTTTTAAAATAAACTTCCCAGGGTAGAGAACAATGGTTCAGGAAAAAACTTTCATCCCCTTGTCTACCAGCAGCACAGGTGTCACCCAGAAGCTGACTGGAAATACAGACTTTTAGCCTCCTTGCCCAGAACCCACACTTTAATGCATGCCCAGGGGTCACTGGGCAAAGGGCCGGCGAGAAGCAGTGCTCTCTGACATCAGAATCACTGGAGCAGTCGGGAAATCAAAGCCCCAGGGCTCCGCTTTCTGAATCTGACTCTCCAGTCTGGGCAGCATGCAGGAATCCTCCTTAATCAGCAGCCCAGACATGTACAATTAATTGGAATAATGGGTTTAGGACTTCATTCTTCACATAGCACTTTCTTTCCTCCTGTGATTAGGAGGTGGCAAGCACCCCACCACCAGGCAAATTGTATTTTCAACCTATCACTCTTTATCCAAATTTCTTCAGTGGCTCCCCATGGCCTATCAAATTGAAGTCAAATTCCTTAGGCTGGCATTGAAGAAGCTCCATAATTTGACCCCTTGTCCACGGCCAAGTTCATGCAGACAGTTTCTTTCTGTCAAGCATCATTCCAACCCGAACACATCTTCTGTAGTCAATTTCTTTGTTCCTTTGTTTTTTTTTTCCTTCAAAGGACTATGTGCCCAACCCCTTCCCTGCCTAAAATTTGTCCATCCTTAAAGGTTGTCCAGCCTGAGCAAACTCTCCGTAGAGCAAGACAGCACCTCTCATTAGGTAGAATCCAGGACAACTGGAGCCTAAGTACTTGCTTGCTTTTCTGGGCTTATTTCTTGCTCCTCTTGGTCTATGAGACTGCAGGAAGGCACAAATCAAAACTTTACACTTCACTGTCCCCACTTCTCTCTGCTGGACCTATTTAACGCTGTAGCCTGTGTGTGGTCCAAGGTTTCATGTAATCGGAGGTGGATGTTCAGAATAAAACCTTGAGGGAGAGGATGTTAATGCTGGTGATCACACATCTATTTTTTACATGTTTATGTAAATTTGCTTCTCTTAGTCTTTTTGAAATGTAAATAGTAGTTTTAGACTAGAAAGGAAAAATCAAGTAGTATGTGGGGTGGGGAGTAAGGGGACAGGAGCAAAGGCCCTTCATCAAGACCTCAGTGAGTGCTCTTTGCCTATCATGTGGGAACAGCGATGAGAAAAAGGAAAGCCTAGTGCAGGTGGGGCAAAGTGAATGCCAGGCTAGGGACTTGTCCTCCCATGGCACAAGTGAACTGAGCTCTGAGTACTAGGTATACTAATTACCTGTCAAAGGTGATTAAGCAAGAGAAAGACATGATTCAAGTTCTTTTATTTTTTTAAGACTTATTTATTTATGCATACAAGAGCTGGGATATAGGGCCAGAAGTGTGGTGGGGGAGAGGATTCACCAGAGACAAAATAGGGAACAGAACAGGCAGATCAACTGAAATACACTGCTGAGGGGAGCAGCGGGTGAGGGAGGAGAGGTCTGCTGTTGCATGTGGATCAGCTCCCTGGCTGGGGATTGAACTCACGCTGCAAAGGCTGTGGATAGCTGTAGAGCAGAGCCTTAATCCCTTGTGTCATCAGGAAGGCCCCATGATTCAAGTTCTCTAAGATGAATCAGACAGCAGTGTTCAAAAAAGGATAGAGTAGAGAGAAAGTGCAGTCTGGGGGAGCAAGGGACACATCCAGCCCATCAGATGATCTCTGGCTGAGATCAGGGCAGCAGCAGGCAATCCTTGAGAAGGAACCAGAGCCCCTGGGATGCCAGAATGACTGAACCTGCCCCCAGACGTAAGCCAGTTCCCTGGTCAAGGGAGCGAGGGGTCTCTGAAGACCACAGGCATCCACCAGGAGTTCCAGAATCAGTCCACGACCACCAGTAAGCCCAAAGTCCAGCTCTGCATTGTCACCACTCAGCTTCCCCTTGAAAACATTCACTATTAGACACTCCTGCTAGCTAATTTCTATTTCATATTCCCACCAGCAGGCACTGTTCTAAGCAATCATATCATCCAGTCCTAAATTTAATCCTCACAACAATTTCAAGGATGTAGGCATTGTTATTATTCTCCCTACTTGGCAGATGAAAAAAAATGAGGCACAGAAAGGTCAAGTCACCTGCTCAGAGTCACAGCCAAGAAAGAGCAGAGCAGAAATCTGAGCTCTGGTCTGGGGACTATGTTCTTATGTGTTCTACCCCTTGTCAGTTCTGTTTGTTCAGTGAGGACAAATCCATGTATAATACTAGCCTGTACCAAACTTCCTCAGTAAGAAAAATCTACTGGGAGAAATGTAATGGTCCCCTGGGGTGTGTATCACAAGACATGCTTGGTGGAAAAATGGGCCCCTTCCCTCTCTTACCTTCCTCATTTCTCAACAGATTTATGTCTCTTCCTCTATGCCTGTTCTCAGGAAGGAGACTGGGGCCTAGACTGCAACCTCATGAAAGCAAGAACTATATGTCTCCTCCCCTTTCCCTGCCCGCTAACTCCCAGCAGAGACCCAGACACAAGATAGGCCTTGAGTTCAGCTGGCTTGATTTGAATGAACTCATTCATTCTAAGATGTAAATGACTGATAAGATTTTAATGACTCAAGTCCAGGTTTGGCTGCCCCAAAGAAATGAGGTCTGGTTGTGGAATGAAGGGCATTACCCAGTCAGGGAGGCTTGGGAGACAGTAGGAAGGGGTTTTGGCGTCCAGATGCCACGCCCACCCCACAGCCCTCATCTCTGCCTCTGCCTTGCCAGCTGCTGCAGACGATAGACTTCTCAGGTCCCGATGCCTGGGAGTCCACACACTATGAGGAGTCCACCATGTTGAGGCTTCTGCCCCGGCCTTGGAAGTTCATGGTATTGACTATGCAAGGTCTGAGTCTGCATAAGCCTGTGGTTAGGGCGAAATGTTGGGAACTGAGCAATTCTTAGCTCCCAGCTGACTGTGGTCTGCTGAACACCCCAGTGGAGGGCTGTGTGTCGCCCCCCACAAACTAGCTCAGAGGGGGGGGCACAGGTGCCAGGAAGGGAGGCCAACTGCAACCCTGAGAGCATCTTGCTACATCTCCTAGGGGTTAACCCAAAGCCAAACTGGGACAGTATCTACCATGACAAGTGAAATCAAAGAAAGTATGAAGTAGAACACATGTCAACCAGCGGAGGTCACCACACCCAGCGGGAAGAGGGGACAGCACCCGTTTGGCATCTTTTGGACTCCTAGCATGCTTCCTTACCCCTGCTCCTAGATGCCAAATCCCATCCTCAGCCTTCTGAAAGCTGAGCCTCAGCTGGACTTGGGCCTGTCCCAACACCTGTCAGTAGCCTCCTTGGCTGCTCTGGGGAGGGGCAAACTCCCTCTTCTGGCCTCCCCCATGCCACACTTGAACATGAAGGGAGGGACATCCTCCCTGGGTAATGGACCAGAAACCTGGATACAGAGCAGACCTTATGGGCCGCAAAAGCTTCTGCAGCATTCAGATGTGGCAACCTTCTACCAACCTCTGGTAGGAAGAGGTAGGGGATGAGGTTGTCCCAGTGGACACCTGGCCTGTTTGAAGGTCTGCTTCACCAACAGGATGTGGGTTAGGGCATGTCTGGCTCCCCAGCCGAGGGCACTGAAGGCCTCCACTAAGTTCCTGACAGAGGCTGCTAAAATGTGGTTCTTTTTAACCTCCTAATCAGAAGGAACAAAGGGGCTTCCTTACACAGTCAGCATTTACAATTGGGGAACTTCTTCTGATTCATCTTTTCAAAGCACCACACTGTGTAGTAGGCTTCTGTCCTCTCCGATCCTGGTGTGCCCTTGGGAAGGGAAAAATTTCAGTTCTCTGGAGCTCAAGGGGCAGGAGAAAGGAGTTAGGACATGACAGGGGGCACTGAGAAGGAAAGAAAGCTGATCTGAGACCAAGGTACTTCTAGAATTTTGTTTGGCATCAGAAACAGATTGTCAGGGTAGAAGCTCTGGAGAGATACATGGAAAATCAATCCCATAGGGCAGTGTTTTCAAGCTGTAGATGGCAATTTATTGTGGATTATTTGTTCAATCTGGTAAGTGAAAATCCACCAGCTTAAAAACAAAGGGAAGGCTAGAAAATATCTATTCATATGTTGTTAAAGTGACCATTTTTCAATCAAACTTCTTTTAGTTTCACACACAGAGAGACTCTAGTCTGGTCTGCCAATACTTATATTTTCTTTTAAAGAACGTTGAGGTTCAGGTTGGTCAATCTACTTGTTGAAGGCCACCAACTCATGAAATTTGAATGTGGGTCATGGAGTGTGATTTTCAAGCCAGCCCTTCCCTGCGTGTCTTTGGGCAGGGGGACTGTAGGAAGTGTACATGTGGCTCTGCATCAAGGCAAACTGCATTAGGTCCTGAGTGAGTCCCTTAACTCCTTGAGCCTCACTTCTCTCATTCATAAAATGTGTTTGTACAGTACCCCCCACCCCCAGCAGGGTGTTGGAGAGGACAGTGAGATTGCGTAAAGTCTGTGCCCAGCACGTGGAAGGGATTCAGGTATATTATTTTCCTTTACTTTCTCCCCCTTTACAAGTATCTCGTCATGAAACTCAACTCCCCCTCATCAATACCTCACCTCAAGCAGACATCCCTGAGGGAAGGTGAGGATTCTCAGCCAGACCCCACCCTCATCAATTTGAACTGTCCCCAAAGGGATCCCCTCCTCCTCCCCTCTCCTAGGCACTGAGTACTTCCTCTGATTTTCTTTCTCAGTGTCCTCACTACTTTGAACTCTATGGTTATGCATAGAGAACCTATGGCAGCTGCTACATTTTCAGTTCCTTCCTTTATAGTTTAAGCTTCTGTATCCTCATCAATGAAACCAGGAGAAGAGTCATCTACCTCACAAATTGTTTTGGAAATTAAATCAGGCTATGGGAGTAAAGTACCTCACAAGTTACCTGTGACACAGGAGCCACTTAAGTGGGGTCCTGTCCCCCTATCCCCCTCCTTGAGGACAACCTGTCTGCCTTTCCTGCTCACAGCATCTAGCCAGGGTCTGCCTCATCTGTTGCATAGAAGGGAGTTGGCATTTGCTGAATCTGCCTAAACCTACCTCGGGGAGGAAGAAGTTACGGGAGGGGTCAGGGCACAAACATTCCTTTTTGGCACATATTTCTAGTGCCAGGTGCTGTCTTAGGTGCTTGGAGATGGATTATGTGTTCAATCTGCAGAGGACAGCTGGGGTCTCTGGAGAGGCTTGGAACTTCTTCAATTAGTGTTTCCGATTTCTGCAGGTGCAAGGGGATTAGCTGCTGGGGCAGGCGGGGCTGCTCTGTGCATCCCTGTTTAACCTGAACACCATCCCATTCACATGCAGAGAAGACTGACTCTGGGAATGAACAGAAAAAATTTTTCTGCCCCTCCCCCACCAGAAGCAGGTCTAGGACTCTTGTAGATTAAGACCTCCGATCCCATGGCTGGTGTTGGTGGCTTAATGAATCAACCTGGTGTGTTCAGCCATCACTGACAATAATCAGAATCACTGCACTCTTGGCTCCCTGGAATTCCAGCACTGAAACAGGTCCCCTGAGACTCCAGCTTCCTCATTGGGCACACTGTTAACAAGTCCTTCTTGCTTCCTTCTTGCCTGCAGGCTAGAAGCCCTTTCACTTCACCTCCTTACCCCAACAAGAATGCAAGGAACTGAAGCTAAAATCAGGGACCCCTCTTATGTCCTCCATCTCCCATAGAACAAGGTGGGCATTTGGGAGGGGAGAATGATTGGAAACGGAAGTCTGTTGAGCTGTTGAACTGTGCAAACTCCAGCAGCACACACACCAATGAAGGTCAAATATGTGTTAGAAGGATGCCTTAGCCCTCCTGGGCGGGAGAAGCAGTGCTGGAAACACACCTACGTGGGAGAGTCCTGTGTACCAGGAAAACAGAAACACACCTCTTTTCTCTCCCTGGACTTTGACCCACCTCCTTCTTCTCTGAGCACTTTGATAGATGACCTATTTTGATGCTGGCAAAGATGTAAGTTTAATTAACTAGAAGGGATAAAAGGTCAAGGAAAATTTGAGAATTAAAAAAAAAAAAGGTGCCAGTATGTTAATAACATTGTGACCCAACATCAAAACACCCCTGGCTTGGGAAGGACTGCGAACAGCAGGGGACCAAGGTTTCTATCCCTTGGAGGAGTCACATGTCCTCCACTGGGGCATTTCCTTCTCTATTTCTAGGCTGCAAAGCTCAGACATGCTTTGATCCTGTGTTCAATATTGGCTGTAGAGAGATCTTTGAGAGTAAGCCCCTGCTCCTCTCCACATCCTATCCCTGGAAAATTTGTGGGGGCTTAGAACTCAGTGACTCTGTCCCAGACCCAGTCTGGAGTTAATTCACCTGTGATATCATGGAAACCTTCTGTTTACAGGAGGATGCCGCTAAGCCAGCCTCTGTGCATGGTTGTCCTCATGGGGTTCTGCTGTCTTCTCTTTGGGGGATTCCCTTGGTGCCCAGTGGCACTCACCAATTCATATGACAGACACTCACTGAACCCCACTCTATGCCAGGCCTGCTGCTAGAGGGCCAGAGGGTCGCCAAACTTAGGGGCATTGTTCCTTAGGGTCACGGGGTCTATGCTCTAGAAAGCTCACATTCCGGAAGGTAATGTCACTTGTCCCCCATTGCAAGCCAGAGGCAAGGAGAGGGCCCTTCATCCTAAGGGGTTTTTATTTCCACTGGGGACCACAGGAAACAAAGCAAAGAGCTAACAGCGATGGTAGAAGGATCATGAGCTCGGATGGAAGTCCCGAGCAGAGGGGCAGTGTGGCAGAGTTGACCACCCCCAGCAGCAGGACAGCCTGGCCAGTGGGCCAGCAGGCAGGGACGCCAGGCGGGGACAGCTGGCCAACCACAGCCAGACTTAGCCCTGCAAAGAGGGAACTGCAAGGTCTTGTGGGGAAGGGAGGAGAGAAAGAGATGAAGGGGGAGGAGAGACCTTCTCTCAGTTCAAATTCAGGGCCTCTTTGAATCCTTTGGGCCCAAACACAGCCTATAGGGGCCTGTCTGTACCTGCTTGAAACACCTCTCCTGTCCCAGCCCAAAGGACTCTTCTGCTCCCATTGTTCCCACACCCCACACGCTAGCCCAACATGAAGATCACCAGACCTGGCTGCTGTTGCTGGCCTCCCCGCCCGGCTGACTCAGGCCGGTGGCTGGTGGCTGGGACCTGCTCAGCGCGGCTGCTTACATATGCCGCTTATTTGCCAAACCAGGGGCCCTTTATGTCCCTGGTAAATTAGGGTGGGTTATTTTTTTCTGAATTTTAAAAAAAAAATGGTACCTTTCTCTCCTGTGGTGTGCAGATTATTATAGTGTCTGCTTGCTGCAAGGGGACAAGAAAAAAGTGAACTCGACAAGTCCAGTTTAATTGCGACGTACAGCTGCCCTAGGTCTCCCGTCCACTGTGGCCAGTTCTGAGCCAAACCAGTTTTCCATGGCCAGACTGGGCCCGGTTTCCACAGCGTTTCCTGTCAGGAAGTTCCCCCGCCCAGTATGTGCTGTTAAATAGGATCCTTTTCATTCCTTTTCCTCTTATAAACTTCCCTTTCAGGTCATCCTGAAGGGAGAATGGGGATGTGACTGGGCAGGGGAATGGGGACCTAAGGCTCCCTTTCCAAAAATGAGGTGCCTGTGGCAGGAAGGCCAGTAGGGTGCTAGCCAGCCCACACACCTGGGCCCAGCCCCAGAACAAAGCGAGAGCGCTTCCTCCTCTAAGAGAGGGTGCCAGCTGCTCACAAGTGAAAAAGACTCCTGGGCATCCCCTCAATTCTCTTCTCACCCCCAGGAGGCTGTTCTCATGAAGTGGGGTTTAAGTAGTAATGGGTGTACCCGTCCTAAAAATACCTCCACATTACCATCCCAAAAATATATACACCACAAACTTCCCACCGAGAATGAAATTCCACCTTTCCCCTTTCAGTCTTGGCTTAGATGTTTGTCCCAAGCACCCTGGCAGGGTTGCTTTAAGGTTTCATCTGCTCACCCTTGCATCTGGCTATTGAGTCCTGGGAAGGCTGCAGCTGCTGGCCACGAATGGGTCAGGGAAAGGCTTCAAATTGCTGGGAAAGGTGAGCCAATATTGGGCAACTGACCAACAAGGAAACAATTGCCCAGGCCCTGGTGGGAGAGGAAGGAGGAAAGGGGAGGTCAGCAGAAGTCATTCTTTTATGGACAAATACACATCATGTGAAATGCACCATTGAAGTGTGTCATTCAGTGGCCTTAAGCACATTCAGTTGTACAACCATCACCATTCTTCATCTCCAGGACTTTTTCATCATCCCCAACTGAAATAGTATACCCATTAAGTAATAGCCCCCATTATTCTTCCCCATGCCCTAGCAACCACACTTCTACTTTCTGTCTCTATGAATGTGCCTGTTCTAAGTATCTCATTTAAATGACCTTCTGTGGTTGATTTGTTTCACTTAATAGCATAATGTTTCACTTATTTCACTTTTAACATAATGGTTTCAAGGTTCATTCATGATATAACATGAATCAGAATTCCATTCCTTTTTAAAGACTGAATAGTAGTCCATTGTCTGGCTAGGCCACATTTTATTCCTCCTGTCATCTGTTAGTGGATTTTTGAATTGTTCCTACCTCTTGGCTACTATGTACAACTCTGCTATGAAGATGAGTGCTATGAAAAATATCTTTTTGGGTCTTTGCTCTCAGTCTTTGGGGTATATACCCAAAAGTAGAATTGCAGGTCATCTGGCAAGTCTGTGTTTAAATTTTTGAGGAACAGCAGTGCTGTCTTCCATAGCAACCACAGCATTTTATAGCCTGTCCAGCAATGCACAGGTCTTCCAATTTCTCTAGATACTCGCCAGCACTGGTTATTTTGTTTTTCTGAGAGTAGCCACCGTAATGTGTTTGAGGCCATAAATCATTGTGGTTTTGCTTTGCATTTCCCTGCTGATTAGTGATGTTGACCATCTCTTCATGTGCTCAGTGGGCATTCATGTGTCTTTGAAGAAATATCCACTCAATCCTTTGCCCATTTTTGAGTTGGGTTGTTTGTGGGTTTTTTGTTGCTGACTCATCCATGCTTCTTTACTCAAAATTGCAAATAATCAGGAACCTAATCTAAAGTACTCAGGGAATCTAGAGTCACCATTTGTGTTCATAAGAAAGAGTCCTAGAGGTGCTCTGGAGCTGCTAAACTGTACACATAGTGCTTTTGTGTAAAGGTCTTTTATTGCATTTGAAATATCCAAAAAGCCAGAGCCCTCGTGAAATTTTCATTCATGTATCATGCATGTATTAAATGTCTATCTACTATGCACCAGACCCTGTGCTGTAGGCAAAGGAATATGACATGATCCTGCCCTTAAGGACCTTTAGACTCTACTAGGGGAAAGTAGAAAAAACACAAAGTGTGCCCACATTTTCTGAACCAGAAACCTTTGATGTTTAATCTAGTAGGAACTTTCACTGAACTAGGCTGGGCTCTGGGACAGGCTGGGAGAGGAGAGAGCCTCGGCTCAGAAGACAGCTAGGAAAAGGATCTGCACAGATAGAGACATCAGAGAAGAGGATAGTGAGGGGTAGGAGTTGGATCTTTGGATTTTTCTGTTCCAGAGAAGAGAAGCTACTGTGTACATCCCCTTTCTCCTTTCATGGCTGCTCTGGACTTCTAGTCTGGTGTAAACTTTTAAGGGAGCAATGAGGTGTATGGATGCAAAGCATGGCTTGGGGGAGTGGGAATCTGACCTCTCTGGTGTTGTTCAGGGTGGAGAATTTCCCTTCTCCAGAACACTGCGTGGGAGAAGGTGTGGCTCTGTGCTGAGGTGGGTAGGCTCTTGCCAGCATGGTTGGGGCGTTTGGCTGGCCTCCACTAGGGCAGGGGGGAGCAGCCTTCCTCCTCTCTTCTTCCTGCTGCCTCCAGACCTCAACCAGCTAGGTAGCACCAATCCTTTTCTCAGGATGACAGCATCTGATGCAAGTGTCTTTGTGGCTTCCCAGCTGGCAGCCAGTGCTAGTCTGCGACCAGGGGTTGGGGTGCAAGGCCCTGCTGGGGCTAACTCTAGAACCAGACCCATTACCTTTCAGAATGCCATGGCCTAAAAGTACCCCATTTCTCATTCACGAGACTGGAATCCATTGCAGACCTTTGCTGACTGCTGCATGCCTAGCAATGTTGAACACATCGTACATGTTTACCATGTATTTTTTGGGTGGGCGAAGGAGTGAGTCCCTGTATGCTCATGTGTGTGCCCTCTTGAAATCGCACAAACCTGGTTTTGAGTCCTGACCCTGTTACACAGGAGCATTAATGCCTTGGTTGCTTGTTCATTTCATCTCTGTGAGTTTCAGTCATCTCTGCTGGGAAGTGGATAGTGATTCCTGGAGCCTCATCCAGAGACTATGCCACAAGCGCACCTGATATTTCCCACCTGGGACACCCTGACTCCCTTGAAGTAATTTCCTGACCACTAACCACCTCGGATCTCCTCTCCAATCTACCAGCTAGGTTCAAATGCTGCCTTTCGTTCTTGCCTTTTATAGGGACAGTGAACAGCCCTTTCTCCTGCACTCACAGAGCCGGGAGTTGGGAGGCAGTTGGGATTTACAGTCTGGTGGTTTGTGCATAGGGTGCAAGATGACATCCACATAGCTCCAAGCCTTGTTCCTGGTAATAGAAACCCCAAAAATCACAGCAGGCGAACTGGCAAGAGAGTCAAGCAGCCTGGTTCACAGTTGGGCCTCTGTGAGCACACAGTGGTGATCCCTTCTGCACAAGCTTACACAGTTCCTTCTGTGTGCTGGCCCTGGTGGGACCCTGGAAGTGACTGCCCTATGGCTGCCCACAGGCTGAAGAGGACATGGGAGGAAGGCAGATGAACAACAGAAGAAGTCCATAGGGTGATGGGAAAGAGACATCGTGGAGGAACTTTCCAAGGAGGGGTGTTGGACCCTGGGGAATGACTGGAAACTGAGATGACAAGGAAGAGAAGGAGTTTTCCAGATGGTAGAAGAGGAGAATTGGGAAAAGGGAGAGGCATGCCACCCACAGAAACACCTGGACAGGGGTGAGCCTAGTAGTGATGAAACAATGCATTCATTTATTCAATCCATGGAGCAACAAAATGTATGAGCACCTCTAGGCCATGCTCTACTTCAAGACTGGGACACAAAGCTGGGTGGGACTCTGTGTGCCCTCCAGGTGCATAGACAGCCTGCTTGGCAGGTACCACGTCCCCTGGTGGAGGAGGGCCTAGAGTAGAGCTCTCCACAGTGGCTGTTCCACCTTAAAGGAAACAAAACTCAGACCACACTTGGCTAGATTGTCTGCCAAGAGGACCCTGAGAGGTGGTCCGTTGCCCAGAGCTCTCCGCCTTTAGGGAGCAGGTCTGTGTCCTGGAGACATGCCAGATGCCCACCCCAAATGTTCTGATTCATAGGCCCTGGGACGATCCAGGAATGTGCAGTTTTAATAAGTTCCAAAGTGACTCAACCATGGCTCTCAGACTTGGCTGCACACAGGGAGACAGACCCTAAAGAATTTAAGATAGTGATGCCCAGGCCCATCCCTAGAGACCCGATTCGACTGGTCTGGGCTTCAAATCCAGACACAGAAGCTTTTAGCAGCTCCCATGGTGATTCGACATGAAGTCTGGTTCAGACCCACAGGACTCAAGTTTGAGGACTGCTAATTTCATCCAACCTCTTTGCATTCATCAGGGCTCTTCAGAAAAACAGAGCCAACAGGGTGTGTGTGTGTATGTGTGTACTGAGAGAGATATTTAAGTAAATGGCTTTTATGATTATGGGGGATTCTAAGCTGAAAGGCAGACCTGCAGCCTGGAAACCAAGGGAAGACTCCATGTTTTAACTCAATTCTGAGGGCATGTGAAGAAAGAATTCCCTCTGGCTCTGGGGATCTCCACCTTTTTTCCCTTACAGGTGAGACTCAAACACAATTTGGGGGAGGGGGGAGAAAATCTGCTTTACTCAAAGTCTGCTGGTACAAATGTTAATCACATGTAAAGAAACACCTTCACAGTCACATCTAGACTAGTGTTTGACCATTCAAAGTTCGGAGTTGCAAGTAGGAGACAACCGCTGCTGGCTGCCACTCCCTTGAGATTCAAAGCCCTGGCATCAATGTTCAACTGGTGAAGTCTGAGCTTTGTGGTCATGAGCCTGCTGTCATGGGGTGAGAGTGGAAGGCGTCCACTCTTCCCGGGAAGTGCGTTCCTGCTTCCCACCGAGGCCTTCGCCAAGGAGAGCCTCTCCCAAACCCAAAGGTCACATCACATCGTAGCAGTTGAAATCTTTGACCAGGGAGTCCTTTTCATGGCAGGGGAGGGGGATGCTTTATAACACCCCCACAGAAGCTACCATGAGAAGCCCACTGTAGACATTGTTGCGCAAGACTGAGCTCTCCCCGGACAGTTCCTCTAGAGGTGCGACGCCCATTCATTCCCTTCTTGGAGAGAGCACTCGCACTTCAGCCCTCTTGCTCTCCCTCTTCCTATCACCTTTCTTCACTTCCCCTCCATGAATGGCTCATGGCATGGACAGCAGGTTCAGGGTCCCCAGCACAGCCCCCTGGAGCTCCCATTGGCATGCTAACTTGACTTGATGAGCTGACATGTACTGCTCTGGGCGCATCTAGAAATCCCTAAAAGCTCGGGAGCAGGAAACAAATGGTCCCACTAGCAGAGATTCTTGTTAAAATCTCCTCTGGTGGAAATTCCCAGGGTGGGAATGGCAAGTCAAGTGCATAATGTGGAACTGATAGAAGATAGTACATTGGAGTGGGTAGAGCATAGTTAGGTGCCCTCCAATTACCCATCCCAGCAGCCACCCACATGTGAGGCCAACCCTGCTTCTGTTTCCCAGTGGATTGGGGCCACCTCCTCATCCTCATGGCCATGTTGCTCAAATTTCCAAGATAATTATCCAACCTTGTGTTGACATTGACTCGGAAAGACCTACTTAAGAGGATTGGATTGCCAGAGATAAATATCACTATTGTCACCTCCTTATTAATGAACATTAAAAAAAATTGCCACACACCAAAGACCATAAAAGTTCTGGGTTGTGTATAAAAAATACTTGGGCATGACTTCTACTATGGGGGCTCTTGCTTTCCCATCCTATAGAAATTCAACCACTAACTAACTACATCTTACCCAATAGACATATGCTGAAACTTGGGCCACAGCTGGCCATGACATTTGTCCATTGCTTTCTTTATAGGGCCCCCATTACCACCTCTCCTTTCTCCCCTTTTTCTATACTCACCTTACATAGCTCCCTTAGCTCCCTCTTCTCCCTGTCTCAATATTATTAACTTCCCTTCCCTCCCTTCTTGCCATTCCCATCATATCTGTCTCCCCCACTTCTCTTCTTCCCTGCCATGTGTCCCTCTGGGAGTCCAGAGGCTGGGGGCTGCCCCTCCCAAGTAAATAAAGCAGGAACGAGTGGTTGTTGAGCAATGCGTGGTACGCAGAGGAATTCTTTCTCCAGCATTGCCTGGAGTGGAGTAGATCATCAGGGGTGTGGGCTGGGGCCAGACGCCCTGTGCTGAGTCTGACGGAGCTGGGTCAGATGCTCAGGGAGGTGGCAGAGGCAGTGGTTTATACAGTAAGGCATAGATGGTCTCTGGTGACCCCGCCACCCACTCTGCCTAGGACATGGGATTTCCAGAATGTGGGACTTTCAATGTTCAAACCAGGAAAGTCTTGGGAAAACCAAGATGATTTGGTCTCATGTCTTGACTGTTAGGTGATGGAAGGCTGGATAGTAACCTTCAGGGTGACAATGGTGTGTTATAATCCCTTCTAGGATGCTGGCTGGTACAGACTTCTCCCCACCCACTGTCGCCTAGGCCTCCACACACAGTGGAGAACTGAGCAGTAGGAGGCAAAACTCAATGGCCATGCAGTCTCTTGGTCCCCATGCCAGAAGAAGCAAGCTGGCAGGACTACGTGTGTCCTGCGTAAATAGGTGGACACATCTTTTATGTCTCTGGATCTCAGCATCTCAACTATAAAAGGTCCCATTCAACACAACATCCTGGAGGCCTTCTTCCTAGGCTCTTCCTCCTAACTCTTTCAACCATGACCCCAGTTTCCTGTCTTTGGATGCTCTTAAATGAAGGAGTGGGACAGGGCACTGACTTACTTCACATCCCATAACGTGTGGTTTTGTCACTCCTGGCTCAGTCTCCCCAGAGGAAAATGGAGTAGAAATAACCAGCTCACAGGACTATTATCAGGAGTTACGAGGCAGAAAACATAAAGTACAAATACCTGGTGGGTGCTCAGGAATGGTGCCCAGGAAGTGAGCATTTGTGCTGAATCCATTACAGTCCCATCTGCATGCATTTGAAAATTAGCCATACGTGTGTGTATGGAAAACGAGTCGTTAGGCATACTAACAGAGTTGGGAGTTCTTATGGGTCTGAAGGTCCCAACCCCGCCTCAACTGCCCAAATGGCTTGATGAGCATCCGGGACTCTGGGGAGAACAGGCTAAGGATGGACCGGTGAGGTCATTTCTGACAAAGAAGGACAAGGTCAAGGGCTCCAAGGTGGGTGAGCCCAGAGCTCAGTGTCAGACCATGGCAAGTGTTGGGGTGAGGGAGGAAAGGCAAGAGGAATGCTTTCCGGGGTGGGAGTATATAAATAGTCCAACAATATTCATTCTACTGCTGTTGCTGGAAGCCTTCTTCAGGGCCCTCTTCTCTGTTGGACTTGCTAAATCACCTGAGCCATTTCCAAGGTCTCCTGACTCCCTCACTCCCTGGTGAGGTCCTCAGCCTACCTTGGCTGACTAGGGTCACACTCCTGTCCCTACTGTGTCCAGTCCTGCCCAGCCCAGCCTTCCATAGCTGTTCTGTGACCAGCTTTCAAGCACCGGGTTTGGATTGGTATACATTTCTCTCCACTCCTTGCACTCCTCTCTGTGAAATATGAGGTCCCTGACACCCCAACATTTGTCCTTCAGTGCCCACTGTGGTCTATCTATCTGAACCCTGGCCACTACCCCAGTGCTTCATGTTACAATCACAGTGCTTCATGTCACAATAGCATCCGCTTTGCAGTTACAATCCATGTAGTGAGAGCTAGGAGAGAGGGAAAGATGAGAACTTGAAGGACAAGTCCCTGATTCAGGAAGACTTCCAGGAAGAGGTGACAAGTAGGCTAAGTATTAAGGGGTGAGCAAGAGTTCACCCAATAAAGTGAAGTCAAGAGAGGAGGGTGGGAGACATTAAGCACCAGCAGGCAATACAGAATTAGTGAGGCAGAGGTGGTGGGAGGTGGGCAGGCTGGTAACCTCGTAGGGGCAGGTAATAGCAATGAAGCAGGTGAGCAAGGTAGGCCAGGGCTGTGTGGTGGAGCCCAGTGTGTGCTTGCTCTGGGAACCCATGGTGAAAATGGAAACAGATTCGCCTCTGAGCAAGCAGCAGCAGGAATGGAGAGGAAGCCACAGGTGAGGGTGGACGTGCAGAGAGAGTGTGTGGATGTCAGGAGCAGGGAACCAGAGGGAGGAGACCCATGACCTCCTTAAGACCTGGGGCCTAGATGGCTAACTTGAAGGTGGTGCAAGGAGCAAAGGGCGGTCCTTCCTAGTCCAGCTTAACCCCTTCAACTTTGTCTTCCCTCCAGGGAACCATGTATCCTATTTGTTTGCTCCTTCCCGCCTCGCTTCCCTACTGGCACAAACTCCCCAGAAAAGCTAAAAATTCTTCTCATCTGACCCAAATCAGAGGGTGGATGAGCTGGGGCTTTATTACACCCTGGTTAAAATGGGTCTTGTGGGAGAGGATGGGCTGCGTTATAATTGCATCTTTGGTCACCTCCACCCACCCAGGCAAGAACACAGTGGAGCTGCCTCAGTTTAGACACCCATTTTACAAAATGGCTCCCCTCCCCTGCTTCTACTTTTTTTATTAGTCTTGAAAAATCAGTCTGCTGCCCTGGGAAAGCAATGGGAGGCAGGGTCGTGTCCTCCCACCCAGCTGCCTTGAGGGAAACAATCTGGGCAATTCTGAAGAAGTGTGTCTGGGACAGGGCAATGGGTTCCTGAGACTGGGTGGGGACTGTTTAAGAAGCAGCAGCATCTCCCTGGCAATCTTTTTCTACATTATTCATAAGTTCCTCAGTCTAGTTCTTTGAGTTTGAGCATAGTGACTATTTAAAATTGATCATCAGAAAACCTGAAAGAGGGCACTGTCACTCTGACTTTAAAAAGAAATATTTCTGGAAAGGCTGTGAGTGGCATTCAATGTAGTAATGAGAAGCAACAGCCTTTCTCAGGCTCTCCCCTCTCTTTGTCCCTCTGGAAGACCCCTGAAAGTGGGTCATGCGTCTGACACTCTAAAACACCAGGAAGTGTTGTGGGGTGCAGGTGGGTGTGTGGGTGGCCTGAGTGTGAGCAGTATGCTTCTCATCAGGTTATACCGGCATGGTCCATTTGGTCACTGGTCGCCTCTCTTCACCAGTAATAAGCTGGAAAATCACTGTGAATTTCTCCCTCTGTTCTCAGTGCTCACTAGGCATAGTGGGAGATATAGGAGAATTTAGAAATCACATGTTTACTATTTCATTGGGAAGACAAAATCACACACATGAAAAGCTAAGCAGGAGGGTAAACAGACAATGGTCAAGAGTAAGAATCTAATTCCTTGTTAGGATTACGAGTAAGGATTACAAGAAATATGTATTAGTTAGCTGTTGCTGCATAAAAAAATGTCCCCAAACTTTAGCTGCTTCAGACAATAAGCATTATTAGCTTTGTGATTTTCATAGTGAGGAATTCAGGAGCAGCTTAGCTAGGATTTCTGGCTGAGGATTTCCCATGAGGTGGCAGTCAGCTATTGACCTACTAGGTTGATACCTCATTCAAGCTTAGGGCTTGATTGGGATGAAACACCTTCCAAGGTGACTTACTCAACAGTTGGTAAGTTGGTGCTGGTTGTTGGGGGACATCTCAGTTCCTCTCATTTGAACCTCTTCAGAGGCTACTTAAGCATCTCCCAGCATGGCAATGGGTATCCTCCAGAGCAAAAATTCTAAGAGAAAGAAAGGCAGAAGCAGCAACATCTTTTATAATGTAGCATTGAAAATTTCACACCATCACTTCCCTATGTTCTGTGGCCACACAGATCAACTCTGAAACAGTATGGGAGAAAATGACATGGATGGACACCAGCAGGTGAGAATCACTAGCACTTATCCTGGAGGCTATGAAAAGTCACCTTGGGTTAGAGGGGGAGGGTGTCAGGGAAGAGGTGAGGGTCAGTCAGGGTCTTGAAGAGAATGGGATGACCAGATTGGTGGGACTGAAGTTGCAAACAGGTCAAAGGAACAGACATAGAGGCTGACATAATTGTGGTGTGTTTGGTGGGTGGGGACGAGACCAGCTTTAAAGAGAATCCAGATCAGAGTGCACGGGGAATAAGGTCAAGCCCAGACTGGGGAAGACCATGGTGAAGGGCCAAAACAGGTGGTGGATCCCTGAAGGGAGTCATCAAAAGTTGTCTAGTAAATAAAAGACTGGATCCAGCCTATTAATTTCTGGACACTGTGAGTGTGTCACTTCAATCCTTGAGAGCTCAGGACCCAGCATTGTAAAATACGTATAATGAACGAGTTTGATATATGTGAAATGGGTGGTTGACTGAAAGGCAGTGAAGTTTTGAATATGATGATCACCATTGGCAATCAGACCCTCTGGCAGGTCCTGAAATTCCGATGGTGTCAAGGAACATCACGGCTCCTTTTCTTGCCTGTATTTAGCCCAAGGTAGAAATCATGATCTCTTCCATCATTGGAGAGCCCAGCTCTCCTGTATGGCCTGTCTTCCTAGTGACAGGAATTGTTATGTAGTAGGGAGGTGCTGAGCAGAACGTGGGCCACCCCAACACCCGGCAGCTGTCTCCTAGAGTGCTGGAAGGCCACCAAAGTCTGCTCCCATCCAATTCTCATCTGATCCTCACAACCCCCTGAGATCATCCAGCATTATTAATTCCATTTTGCAAGCAGGAAAACTGAGATGGCTGAAAGGCTCTAGTAATCAGGCACTACAAAAAAAAAATCTCAAAATGTGTTTAAAAGTTTATGAAACCAACAAGTTTGAGAATCCAAATCATTCTATATGCATTCACTATGTAATGGCTTTGAAATTTAAATGTCCCAGGATTATATATGTAGGAAAACACATCTACCTTCTACTCCTCACTGGTAACTCTCCAACTCCATCTAGGAAAAAGCAGCAACCACTTTTTACTTTACCTTCCCAAAGATAACCTGTACTTCTACAAATAGGTTCATGTGAGTCACCTTTTTCTTTCTAAACATAGAACTAGCTTTTTTTATCAACATGTTTTGCAGTTAAATCTAAGAGATAATCTCCCTGTAGATCCAAATACAGATATACCTCATTCTTTTTCATGGTTGTACAGTATTCCACGTTGTAACTCCCAAGCCATGACTGATAAATACCCTGTTTGCTTCCAGTTTCGACTAAAGGGATGATCATTGTATATAAATTGGGTACATGTGATAATGAAACTGTTAGGTTAAGGAAAATTTCTCTCTGACTCATCAAAATCTTTATTTTTGATTAAAGATTAAAAATACAAATCTTTTTCCATTTTTATTTCTTTTATACTGAGTAGTGAGGAGCATCTCCCACGTGTTTAGAAGTTATTTCATTTTTTCTGTGATGTTCTAACAAACTTTAGGTTTTTTCCTGATTTAATATTGTCTCTACATAAAAGAAATTAGTCCATCATGTTTTGCAAGTATTTTTCCCACTTTATGTGTGTTTGATTTTGTTGTGAAATTTTTTTATTGTACACACATTTTTAAGTCATTATTTAGTCAAATTTATCAATCTTTTGTGATTTCTGGATTTTTTTGTCCTATTTACAAAAACATTTTCCTTTGATGTTATAAAATTCTCCGATATTCTGTTCTTATGGTTTCATTTTTTAACTTTGAAGTCTTTGCTGAACCTATCATTTATTTAGATATAAGGAGTAAAAAATAACCCAGTTTTAGTTTTGCTTTGTTTCCTGCAGAATTGGTCAGTTAGTCTGATACCATTTATTGAAAAATCCATCTTAAAATAAAAATGAAGATCCCACATTTATTATTTGCTAAATTCATATGTACATGAATTTGTGTGAGTCTATTTATGGACTGTCCGTGACTTTCTATTGATCTGTCTCTCTGTTCATGATCCAGTTTCAAATATTTTATTTTTATGCCTTTATGATGTGTTTTCACATCTCTCTACTCCCATTACTCATCTGTTTCAAAAATCTCATGGCTATATTTATTTTTTTTTCAAAGATTTATTTATTTATGCATACAAGCACTAGGGTACAGGCCAGAGGTGTGGGGGGTGAGAAGATTCACCACAGAGAGCGGGGAGCAGAACAGGCAGATCAACGGAAGTACACTGCTGAGGGGAGCAGCGGGCACAGCAGGAGAGGTCTGCTGCGCCATGTGGGTCCCCTCCCTGGCCAGAGGCAGGGATCGAACTCGTTCTGTAGTGGCTGCTGTTTGCTTCATAGTGTGTTGCTTAACCCACTGCGCCACCAGGGAGGCCCTCATGGCTATATTTAAATGCTAATTTTCCTATATGAAAGCTTATCTAATTTCAATAGAAATTCTAGTTAGTTTTCTCATTGGGATTATATTGCATTTATTGAGCTGTTTAGAAGAAATTGGCATCTTTACAGTATTCTGGCTCCCTATCCAAAAGCAGAGTATATCTTTCCATTGAATTATTTTTAAAAAGTAACTTTCTTCAGTATGAGCCTTACACATTTCTTATATACAAGGTGTTATGAGTTCCTCTAACAAATCTTTGAGCTTGCCCATTGTTTGAATGTGAAAGTATCCATCATATCATCTGCAAATAATGATTTTTTTTTTTGCCAACTCTTTTCTAACTGTTAAACCTTAATATTTTTTATTCAACATTTTGATCTTGATACTTCAAAGACAGACTAGACTTCCTGGGTTCAAGGAAATCCCTGAGTCAGCTCTGGCCATCAGTGGCTCAACCAGGCTTCTTTGGGCTGGGGGACAGGAGGCTGGTGGGCACTTGTGGCTTGAGAACATTTCACTGTAACTTATGATAGTCTGCAAACAAACATTCTTAGCACAAATGAATGAGGAATCATAGGGAGGGTGGAACTGGGGATGGGAGAGAAGGCTTCTGTCTCCAGAGATGTGCACCAGAACAGAGGTTGAACTCCTGGATTCAAAGTGGGGGAGCTACTATGCCCCACCATGCAATTTCTCCTCAGGGTGGCTTGGTACTAGGATCCATTCAGACCCCCACCCATGACGACTGGGTCATAGGACCCAGTCCACACTGATTCCTTCTTCTAATACTTTTTCTAATGCTTTATTGAGGGTTAGTCTCATCTTCTCAGTGGAACTAATGCCCCTCAAAAGCAGATTTGGGGTCTTATTTAGAACCCCACACAGTGTGAAGCCCAGGTTAAACACATGTTGAGTGATCAATAGCATTTGTTGATTGACTGATATTCCACAAGTAAACCACTGGTGACAAACGAGTTCCCACTCACATCCAAATTGCCCTTTCTTTGGCAAGCACTCCTGGAACCAAACAATAATTCACTTCTGGGCGGGGGGACGGAGGGGGGACCAGTTAGGAGTGGGGGAAGATGATAGCAGGGGAGAGACCAGGCTCCAGTAAAAATAAGAAAGGAAATGCTTGGACTTTCTCAGTGCAATAAAACTTCTATATAATAATATTATATGCTACTGTGCAATTAAGCCTGAAAATTGCAAGCTTCCAGTGCGTTCGTCCCAGCCAAACGCCAGGCAGTTCTTGTGGTGTTTGGCGTCTGCTTAGAAGAAAAGTGCAAGTTCTAAAGCAAATCTGAGGTTTCACTTCCTTTGAAAAACACAGGCTGGGTCCCAACCTTGAGGCCATCCGGCTGGGGCTGCAATCTGGACCTTGTTTCCAATTGGAAGTGGACAAAGGCAGGCAGCAGAAATGTTTTTTCAAAGGCCAGCTGACGCATAACTAGGACATCGTACACCTGGAAGGCTTAGGATTTCCATTTTGCCCTCCTTCCCCCTTCAACTCCCTCCCACACTGGAGCCCCTCCTCACCCCCACCCATCCAACTGGAGGTCTGAGCCTGAGAGAAGGGCAGGGTTGTGGCAGTGAATAATGGGGAGCAGCTTCGTGGGTCAGAAGATATGATCTCCTAGCTGATTTCCAGCTGTTCTTCTCCACCCCTGCAGGACTGCCTGTTGCTGACACCATTGTCAAGTGCAAGGCCAGGCAGATTCCTCTCCCACCCAGAACCATCCCTGACTTCCTTCCCATGGCCTCTTCACAGTCCAAATGCTGCCGAGGAGCTTCATTTCCCTTCCTTATGACCCACCCCACACTCCAGGCACCTGGACAGCAATCACCCTCCCATCCCCCACCCTCCACTGCCAGCCTCTGCCTTTGAACCCAGTACCCCGAGGTTCATTGCTCTTGTCTGGACATGCCTGCTAAGCTCATGCTTCCGGGTATTAATTTCCATATACTGTTCCCTTTGCAGGAATGTTCCCCGGCTCCTACCATCCACCCCTGGCTCAGCTCAGTTCAAACTTCTCTTCCTTCATGGAGTCCCTTCCCTTACCCCAACAGAACCCCTGCCCCTCAGCCCGGAACCCAAAGGAGCCCTATCCACACCACTGAGCTCACACTTAGCACTTATCTCTACTCTCCTGTGCGTTCTTAAGATCATAAATCCCATCTCTTCCAACCCTGCTTCTCCAGCCCTTAACAAAATGGATAGATTCAAGCAGAGCTGAGAGGCAGTCTTGCAGGCCACCTATAAAACCTGGGGCCTTACCACTGGGGTCTTCCAGTCCCAGCTCAACATCAGTTTTCCCAATTTAAAATTAGGTTAATAGTAACCACGTCATAAGGTTTTTCAGAAAATTAAATGAGAATCCATGTAAAATATTTAGGATGGTAACTGATACCAAAAGAATATTCAACACATCACAGTTAATTACCACTTTGAGCCTGTGACTATTATTTGGAGGAATCTGAGAACTAACCCTCTGCCTCCCAAAGAGTGTTTCTCTGTCAAGCTGTCTGCCCCCAACACAGGCTATTTGTAGTGTGAGGTTGTTTGTAGTGAATTTGTACACATTCTGGAAAAGCAACTTTCAGACCCTGCCCTGGCCACGAACCAGCTCCATGATCTTCCTTGGCTATGAGTGTTGGGAAGATAAGCCCAGTCAAATCATCCTCTGAAAACCCAGTGAGTTTATACCTGGGAAGGTGTGACACGTGTGACACCTGGGGAGGGATGTCACACGTGTGGGGTGGAAAGAGGGCAGAATCAGGAACTTCACCATGGAGGGATCCAGACATAAGAGAGCAGAAGCTGATCTGTTCACAACCTCAGTACCCAAGCATTCACCCTGGAACCAAAATATTTAAATGGACTAGCTGGAAGAAACCATAAAACCAGCAAGTGTGGGAGCAGCAGGGGACCCTCACAACCCCTAGTCTGCCATCAAAGAAGAAACAGCAGCTCAGAAAGGGAAATTGACCTGTTCAACTCAGTTGCAGGACAGAGATTAAATGTCAATGCAACCTTTAATTTCACTTCTCCCCAAAAGGGTTTTAGCCCTTCTCTGCAGAATGCACAGCTCGCGTTCCTTAATTCCTGCTCCTCCTGTCTGCTCCCCACATGTAGCTTGGACTTTCTCCACTCTACTCCCTGCCTTATTACCTGGCATTGCTTTCTTCTCCCCTGAGCATCCCCTGACTCAGTGGCACAGGGGAGCCCTGAGCACAAAGGTCAAGGTAGCATACAGGCAGAGGGCACTCAGGCAGGCCAGCTGTTCCCCCATCTTGGGACCTGGCAGAGGGCACTCAGGCAGGCCAGCTGTTCCCCCACCTTGGGACCTTGTAGAAGAGACTAAACTATCCATTGGAGGGGTCAAAATAGAGCTCCATTTCACCCAGGCGTCCACACACAAACGCTTAAATAACTAGCAAAATCTCAACTGTCCCTAGCCTTTTCCAAAAGACAGCTACTGTGGGCAGGGATGATAGAAGAACAGCGCTCCTTGGTGGGTCCTAGTGTACCCAGTGTGACTTGCAGGCTGCAGGAAGGACTACAGACCACGGACACCTCCATAAACGCAGCAGGGAGTCTGAAACTCAGTAATGTGGGACCTAATGCTGTTTATGGGAGACGAGTGATTTATTTTATTATCTAAATTTTCAGTGGTTTAATAAGGTTTAATAAGCCTCCCAAGGAGTTTTCTGGTGCAGGAAATCGCCTGTAATAAAAACAAGTAGTAAATCCTTTATTTTGAACATAAAGAGGTGTGCAATTTTTCTTAAAAGAAAACAAGTCTTTCTTCTCTCCCCACCTCCCCCTCTAATAAATAAAGGATGAATAAATACCTACATAGTTTGGGGGGCTCCACTTTATTTGTCTCATGTAGACTCCCCTGGGCCTCCCAGCCAGCGTTCCAGCCATCGGCAGCAGATCTTCTTCATTTAGAGACCTCAATTTTTCTGTCTTTCCTGCCATGCATAATAATCCCTGGTCTTGGGGGACATGTGAGCTCCCAGCCATCATTTTACCACATTGCTTTTTGAAAGCCAATTCCCTTTGTTTCATTATCTGTACAATGGGTGTGCTACTGATATCACCTGCCACCAAGGAGGCGCTGGTGCTTTGAAGATTAAAAAGCTCCAAACCACCTCTGGGGAAGAGGTTGGGGGGACAGTGGCCCTGGCACACCCACATCAGGTTCACCCAGATGCTGGCAGGCAGCTGCTGTGAAGAAGGATTTTCCCTAGGGTTGGTCAGATAGCTCTCACACTCACACACCACCAGGGCCAGGGTACAGAGCTGTCCTCACTTGTTCTCACCCACTCTCAGGCCACCTTCTCAGATACCACCAAGTCTGTCCTAGTGAGTGTTTCATCTCTTTGGGTGGGGAGGAGAAGCCCCCCTTGGCTCCGTCACTGCTCCACACCCCTCGGCAGTTAGTCCCAGACCTTGTTTTAATAAAATGGAACCATGCATGAAGCAGGGAGAGGTAAAGGAGGTGATGGGGGGGTGGTGGTTGGACTGCATGACACAGTGGGCAAAGCTGGGCTACAGATTGGGAGGTCAAGGTCTCAGTTAATTCACCAGCATGAGATTAGGCTTCTCATAAGCAAAGTGGGCTAAAAAATTTCTTCTGGTCTCCCTGGTGGTGCAGCAGGTTGCGGGCCACACTGTGAAGCATCCACTGCACAGCAGCATGAGTTCGATCCCCAGCCAGGGAGGGGACCCACATGGTGCAGGCAGACCTCTCCTGCTTCGCCTGCTGCTCCCCTCAGCAGTGTATTTCAGTCCATCTGCCTGTTTTGCTCCCCACTCTGTCCAGAGACAGAGTGAATCCTCTCACCTCCCACGCCTCTGGCCTGTACCCCAGCTCTTGTATGCATAAATAAATAAATCTTTAAAAATAAAAAAAATAAATTCCTTCCGAACCCAGGGATCCTAGGAAAACGTCTAAAGGAAAGTGGATGTGAATGGACCGTTCTGAATACCAAGCGCAGCAGGCAGGGAGTTTTGAGGAATCAGGGGATCAGCAGGGAACAGTGGGCCGGGGGCTGGACTGCCTGGTGGCAAGAGAAGAGCGCTCAGGCGCCCAGACACAGGGACACAGAGAAAACTCTCTTGGAGGCTAGGTGGGAACCCACAGAGCCTGCCTGGCCTCGGGCCCCGCCTCTCACCCTTGCCTTGGGTGGAGGCACCTGGCAATCAGGGTAAAGAGGCAGGGCAGGCTCTACTGTGTGCGGCAGGGAGGGAGGGCCTGCACCCCTCCTGTCGGGCCTGGCTGTCACCTTTGGCAGAGAAGGGGGTTCAGAGCGCATTTCACAGGAACCAACCAGCTCCATAACCTGAAGCCAAGCGGGGACTATGCACTCCGGACGTGTCCTGGCAGGGTGGGGCCTGCTTCACCCAGCTGTGGGCGCTCTGCCTGGGGTGCTCCAGCAGGCGGGGCACAGGCTGGAAGCTGAAGTGGCCCTGCCCAACCTTCCAGCCCTCGTGTCTGGACCCAGCCTCTAGGCAGCTGAAGCTGGGGACATTCTGGGGCTAAGGGGTGTGGCCGCCCTGTTTAAGGGAACTGCCAAGGGTGGGTGGGGCGCACCCAGCAGAGATCCCTGGAGCTGGCCAGCTGCTTGGGCCAGACCCCCCTACCCTGTCTCCTGCCCAGCCCACTGTCCCCTTCCCTACGTCAGTGCCTGCACAGACCACAGGGAACAGGAACCTACTTAAAGAATGCAGTTAGCTGCTGCCCAGACTCATTTCCAGGTCTGGAAAAGAAATCCACATCCTTTCTCTGCCCCTGTGCCACATCCCTTCCCCCTCTCCACAGTAACTAACACCACTAGGTGGCTTTGAAGCTCCAGCCTTGGGCAAGAGATCTGCTGGAAGTTGGAAAGTGGGTGGGAGCACTCCCAGGGCAGTGGGTGTCTGCTGGCTGGAGCCAGCCCACCCCAGGCCTTGGCAGATGGAAGCTCATCTGAGCCCCAGATTTACTGAGCAGCTGAATAGGATTCAGGGAGGCTCTGGATTTGTGGATCATGGCAACAGAATTGTCCCAAAAGTCAAACCACCATGACAGCCACGGAGGAGAGGACAGAGATGGAATTGGAGCAGAAATCAAATCCCTATACCCCATTGATACCTCTCAAATGCACTCAGTACTAAGCCCCCCAACTCACACCCCGCACACCTGGGTTTCAGGCCCCTTTGTGCACACCCTTCAGTCCTGGTTCTGATCAAATCTCTAAAGTAAAAGACAACCTCTGTGGGGGAGAGCTCCAATCTCCCTGCCTCCAAGTTGGACTTTGTGGGGGGTAGCATGAGAAAGGGAGTGAACTTTGGCGACAAATGCAGCTGGGTTCAAATCCTGGTACAGCACTGGTTTGCTCACGCACTGGCAACTCATTTTCCTCTCCTTACCTGTTTCTTTATCTCTAAGCTGGACTAAAACGAGGTACCTTTCAGAGATGGGTTGGTTGAATAAGGATTAGAGGTGTGTGCAGGACAGGCACTAGCTAGATGGTAGCTGGTAGTGATGATTCTTAGAAAGGCTGGCTTCCTTCATTTATAACTGATTGATACAGTTTTAAAACAGGACACAAAAACAAAAATCAAATCACACTGGAGAAATTTCTACTGCAGGACCTCTGCAGCCTCTGGGGTCTGTAGTTCTCTTCTGTGGGCCCCAGGCACTGGCCCCCACTGACCAGTTGCCCAGCCTCCACCCCAATTGAAAATGGGCTTAAATGATGACAATAACTACATCATGTGGTTTTTGAGAGGATTAAATGAATATCCATGTAGAAGGAAATTCTCTGTTCCTCTCATAAAGTAAAGGCACAATCCCTCCTCTTAGAAAGGAGGAGAATGCAGGTCAAGTACCTGCTGTGAGAAGATGGTCTCTTTTTACAGTTGAATACACCAAGGCTAAGAAATGAGAAGTGCTGCCTTGTCGGATGGGGTTATTTGGACATATCTGCATTCTAGAGCATTCTACTGAATGGTAGACGTCCAAGCCTGAAACTCTTTAGAATGGTAACCACAACCTATAAGAGTTTAACCCTTCCTGCATTGTTCCTCTTTAACCTCCTTTCCCATTTCTGAGTCCTCTTCCCCTCTTTCCCTTCTTCTCCTTTATTTCTGTTCTCTCTTTCTTTTTCCATTGTGTTCCTACCAGAGGTAAATGTTTTGCTTCTAGCCTCTCCTAACTGCTGAGGGTTTCTGTTTTGTTTTCGCTCTGTGCTTATATGAGATTCTCTTTCCTGAGGGTGTTATCCTTAAAGGCAGAATGCCCAATGGGACAGAGGGGATCTAGATAGGAAGGTGGAAGCAGGACATGGCATCTCCTTGGGCATACTTGTCAACTGGTCCTCCAGACATGTTCAGGGGTCCCTAGGGAAGCTCCCAGAGTATAAGGCAGAGTACTCCTTCCCAAAGAGACCATAAAACATTAAGTAGCATCCCCCCATCTCTTGTCTAGAGAAAGTCCAGACACAACATAGTCATCACTAGGAAGATCTTGTTACCCTTTTATCGCCATGCCCACCTCCTTTCTGCCCCAAACCCCTCCTTACTCACTAGCCCCTCATCTACTCTCCAATTTTATAATTCTGTTGTGTTAGGAATGCTATATAAGTGGACTCATACAGTTGGCATTGACTTTTTTTCACTCTGGTTCATTCAGGTGTTTCCTTGTATTAATAGTTTGTTCCTTTTTTATTGCTGAGTAGTATTCCATGGTGTAGATGTTTAACCAGTCACCCACTGAGGATCATCTGGGTTGTTTTTGACTATTGACAATTATCCATAAAACTCCTATGAACATTTATGTATAGGTGTGTGTGGGGGCGTGAGCCCTCATTTCTCTGGGATAATCAAGAATATGATTGCTGGGTTGTGGGGCAGTTGTGTTTCAGTTGGGTTTTTTGTTTGTTTTTAAGAAACTTCAAAATTGTTTTCTAGAGTGATCGTACCATTTTCTATTACCACCAGCAACATCTGAGTGATCCAGTTTCTTCATGTCATCACCAGCCCTTGGTGTCATCACTAGTTTTTATTTTAATCATTCTGATAGGAATATAGTGATACCTTATTATGGTTTTAATTTTTATATCCCTAGTGATGATGCTGAACATCTTCTTCAAATGAAATGGCTTGTATCCTCTTTGATGCACCTTGCTATATTTTTTTGTTCAGTTCACATGTCCTGGTAAACTTTGTTACAGCAGGGACTTTATCGGTTTGCTCTCTGTGTATGCCTGGGCCCGCACGATGCCTGGCACAGGGAGAAATCCAGTGAGCACCTTAGGAATAAAGGCACAGCCTGTGAGGTCTCTGGCCCTTTAAACATGAGAAGTCAAGAAAACAGCAAAGCCTTTGCTCTGAGAAATTGCCTGAGAACCTGCCCAGGTGGATTTCTGGGAAAGCCGGGGTCCTCCATGAATGAGGAGATGGGGTAAAGGGGAAAACCCCGTGGCCTGAATAGCCCTCAATGCACCTGATGCCTCCAGGCACGTATTGTGGGCACTTCTCACTCCTCCCCTTCCCCATCATCTGCCTTTCCAGGGCAGAAACATCAGAAGATAAATCTGTGAGGATCCCCAAAGCTCTGCCCACTGGGGTGTGAGGCTTTCGGGTTTGGTTTCTTTATTTTCTCCCTGGTGTAATTGCACCAGGTCAAGCCAGGCTAGCATTTTATCTATGGGCCATGGTCAAGTTTTGCCCTAAGCAGAAGGACTCTCTGCTCTGGCATGAAACTTGAAGTGGTTCTTTTGTGCAGGTTGGACCTGCTGACTTGGGCTGTGAATTGTGCTCCCTAGTGGGAGGGGATGTCTGCGGTCCTCTGCCCTATACTCCTCCTGCTGACAGCTGTTCCTGGCCACACTTCATATTTAATACCGACAAGGCGAAGAGCTTCTCCCAAAGGAGACATGTTTCCCCGAGGGCAACAGGATACAGACATGATAAAGCAAATAACAATGCACTTGAATTTAACATTGACTTTAAATATTTATTTCTAGGTAAAATGATTCACAGATATATAAATCTGGGATGTCAGTACATTAGGGGGAAAAAATCAAGAATTCCAAATAAAGGGAAATGTCATCAACTAAGATAAAGCCCCTAGTAAGGTCAGCAGGTGATACATATGCCATAAGTCCCTAGTTCCTTGTTGAAAATGGATCGCAAAATTCATGATTCCGAATAGTTTTAGCCATTTTACTATGATTGCCACAGCAAAGTACTGCAGAGTAGAGGATTTCAAAGAACAGACATTTTCTTGGTTTTGGTTGCTAGAAGTCCAAGATCAAGGTGTCAGCAAGGCTGGTATCTTAAGTGGCCTCTCTCCTTGACTTGCAGATGGCCATCTCCCCAAGTCTTCATGAGTACGTCCCTCTGTGTGTCCATGTCCTAATCTCCTCTCATTAGAATATCAGTCATACTAGGTGAGGGTCCACCCGGAGGACCTCATTTTTCCTTAACTACCTTTTAAAGGTTGTACCTCCACTGATACAGTCACATCTGAGGTCCTGGGAGGGTTGGGGCTTCACCATATAAATGGAGAGGGGAGGACACACGAGTCAGCCTAGACAACAACAGCCAAGGCAAAATATTAGTCTACTACAGGAGCCAGGAGATTTGTAGAACAAAGCAAAGCATTTTCCCAGCTGGAGCCCTGCACCCTAGAAATCCCCCCTTTGGTGCTTGACTGGCATGTGAGTGGGCATGTGGACATCATTCCCACAGCACACACAGCAATTGTTTCTGTGCCTGTCCATCCTGGGTGCTTGTGTCCACTCTATACGTCGACAAAGCAGTGTTCAGTGACACCGTGCCCTGGAGAAGCCACCCTGGCCTTCACTAGACACCCTACCTACTGCCCATGAGAAACCTAACTCCAAGGACCCTAGGGCCCAGGGAAGGAGCCCAGTGATAAGCTCCAGCATGGAGCTTGGCTCTGAACTGCAGGTGGGGCTTGAAAAGGCAGAGAGGAGTGGAGAGGGAGGCTTTCAGCAAAGGCAGGGCAGGTATGGCGAGCATGTCCACCTACCCGACCACCTGGGCCCAGCATCCGAAGCTGCTTGTCCCTTCCTGGGCCCGCATCCTCTAACCCCGGTCTCCCTGTGTGTCCCTGCAGGGCTCTGGCTGAGAACATGGCCAATGGCATTGATGAGCTCATCGGCATTCCCTTCCCCAACCACAGCAGCGAGGTCCTGTGCAGCCTCAACGAGCAGCGGCATGATGGCCTGCTCTGCGATGTGCTCCTGGTGGTACAGGAGCAGGAGTACCGCACCCACCGCTCTGTGCTGGCCGCCTGCAGCAAGTACTTCAAGAAGCTCTTCACAGCCGGCACCTTAGCCAGCCAGCCCTATGTCTACGAGATCGACTTCGTGCAGCCCGAGGCGCTGGCCGCAATCCTGGAGTTCGCCTACACCTCCACTCTCACCATCACGGCCGCCAACATCAAGCACATCCTCAATGCTGCCAGGATGCTGGAGATCCAGTGCATTGTGAACGTGTGCCTGGAGATCATGGAGCCCGGGGGAGATGGTGGGGAGGAGGACGACAAGGAGGACGACGACGATGAGGAGGACGATGATGACGAGGAGGACGAAGAAGAGGAGGAGGAGGAAGAGGAGGAGGACGAGGATGATGACACAGAGGATTTTGCTGATCAAGAGAACTTACCTGATCCCCAGGACATCAACTGCCACCAAAGTCCTTCCAAGACCGACCATCTCACAGAGAAGGCCTATTCAGACACACCCAGAGACTTCCCTGATTCCTTCCAGGCCGGCAGCCCTGGCCACCTGGGTGTGATCCGGGACTTTTCCATTGAATCTCTGCTGAGAGAAAACCTGTACCCCAAAGCCAACATCCCTGACAGGAGACCCTCCTTATCTCCATTTGCCCCTGACTTCTTCCCACACCTCTGGCCAGGGGACTTTGGTGCCTTTGCCCAGTTGCCTGAGCAGCCCATGGACAACGGGCCACTGGACCTGGTCATCAAGAACCGGAAAATCAAGGAGGAAGAGAAGGAGGAGCTTCCCCCACCCCCACCGCCACCCTTCCCTAACGACTTCTTCAAGGACATGTTCCCTGACCTGCCTGGGGGGCCGCTGGGCCCCATCAAGGCAGAGAACGACTATGGTGCCTATCTCAACTTCCTGAGTGCCACCCACCTGGGGGGCCTCTTCCCACCCTGGCCGCTGGTGGAGGAGCGCAAGCTGAAGCCCAAGGCCTCTCAGCAGTGCCCCATCTGCCACAAAGTCATCATGGGGGCCGGGAAGCTGCCGCGGCACATGAGGACCCACACCGGGGAGAAGCCATACATGTGCAACATCTGCGAGGTCCGCTTCACCAGGTGTGCATCACGGCCCTGGGGTGGGGCTACACAGGTGCCTGGAAGAGGGCCAGGGTGCCTGGGAGAGGGTCAGGGCACCAGGGAGAGGGCCAGGGTGCCAGGGGAGGGTCAGGGTATTGGAGAGAGGTCCAGAATGCTGGGGAGAGGGCCAGGTTTCTGGGAGAGGGTCAGGGTCCTGGGGAGTGGGTTTGGGCACCAGGGAGAGGACCAGGGTTCCGAGGAGAGGGTCAGGGTGCTTGAGAGAGGGTCAGGGCACCAGAGAGAGGGCCAGGGTGCTGGGGAGAAGGTGAGGGTGCCAGGGAGAGGGTCAGGGTGCTGGAGAGAGGTCCAGGGTGCCGGGGAGGGGACCAGGGTCCCAGGGAGAGGGCCAGGGTTCTGGGGAGAGGGTCAGGGACTGAGCTGATGACAGCAGACAGTCATGAAGGAGCAGCTTAGGAAGAGAAACCCAATTCAGGGGAGGTCCAATCCAATCCCAGTCACACATTAAATTCATTGCTGGAAGGTCGGATTGCTAGGCGTTACCAGGTGCCATGATGTTCAAATTCCACTTAAGAACCAAAATATTTTCTCAGACACAATACTGGCTGGAAGGTTGAGATATAAAACCAGAACAGAACTGTTCTGGTTAAGGCAGAATTGAGGGGCTTTGGCACCCACTCTGCTCGCTTGACCTTCCTCTGCCTTAGTCACTGAGATCCACACGTGCTGGTTTGAAGTCTCCAATGGCCACAGCCCCTTTTACTGTGTTTGGAGCATGTCCAGCTGTCAGGGGCTACCCTAGGCACAGCATGCACACACTCTCAGCCCAGCCACGCCCTGAGGAGGTGGCAAGTGTGGTGGCTTTATCATAGACCCATCTCCCAGTGCCAGTGAAGCACTGGCGAGTGCAACTGGAAAGTGAGAGCTGGGACTTGAGCTCCAGTCCAAATGTGACTAGGAAACCTGTCACCAGGAAACCGCAGAGACCCCTAACTGCCCTTTCAGTCCTCTTTTAGGTCAGGCCTGAAGGAAGGACTCCCTGCTTCTCGTGTTAGAAAGAGGGTCAGCCTCTTGCCGTTACAGAATTTAAAATCGGTGGGTTGTAAACCTTTCATCTTCCATGGCGGCCAGCCCGCCAGCAAGCGTGCACAGGACCCAGCACAGGGGCTTTTATAGTCGAAAATGGAGGCAGATTTGTGTGTTGCTAGGTCTTAATGGGCCTTCTTTTTGGAAAATAGGGCCTTGTAGCTGGTGTGAGGCTGATTTCCAAAGTTCTGGTGAGTGACCTTGCGTCAGCAGTGGTCACTTGAGTGTGTTAGATGTAGGTCACCCTCCCTGTGACCACGACTGCTAGCCATGGTCCCTTTCCCACGCTGTCACTGTTCGAATCAGAGAGCTCCCCTGGATAGACCCACACCCCTCCGTTGGTGCTGTCACCACCCCACATCCTCTTAGAAATTTATCCTTGGGAATTGCTGGGGCTCGTGCCTCCTTGCAACCAAAGTTTTCGCCTCTGAGTGGAATTTTTAAAATCAAGTTGAGTGTCGAGTCGGAGCAAGGCTTTCAGGGCAAAGCAAGATGCATCCTATAAAGTAACGAGACCTCCTCTCTTGGGTGGCTTGAAAACTAGTTGCAGGTGCCTAACACTGGTATTGGAAACATACTGAGGCGACAGTGGCATTGCCCCCTGGTGACCACTTCAAAGGACAACGCTGATTGTTTTCAAGGTGGCCTTGGGGGTCCCCTCACACTGCTTGATGGAGAAACCCAAAAGCACTTCTCCTAGGTGCTCCAAGGGGACTCGGCAAGCATGAAGCCTGCAGACACCCAGGGGGTGTCCCCGTCCGCTGGCAGTGCTGACCGCAGGGCCCCTGTCCCTAGTCTTGCCACAGAGCAGCTGGACTGAAAGTCTCAAGATTCACCTCCACTCGATGGCCTTGCCACTCTGCCACCACCTTAGGCAGTGCCACCCCCACCTCCCACCCCACAGGGTCGGGACAGTATACCCAAACAAGTCTTGGCAAAAACAAGGGGGCAACGAAGGAAGATGACCCAAAGCATAGTCCAAGTTGAGCTCACTCAGATGGACCTCTGGCCCATCCCTCTAAGAATGAGTCAAAGAAAGGACACTATTCACAGGCCAGAGGCAGGGGAGCCAGGCCTTGATTCAGCCCAGAACACTCCCTCCTGCTTTCCCTGCCAGTCCCCTTTGCAGATGGCCAGGACAGGATACCGGTCCCTTCTGGGAAGGCGCAGTCTGTGACTTCAAGGCCCATGCATCTCCGAGTACCGCACCCTTAGCCCCCACTCCCTTCCCTCCTGCTTTGTTCCTTTCCCACACAGCTTTCCCTGAAGGTCAGTCTGTGGCCCCTGTCTTTTTGAGGGTACATTTTAAACTTGCCCATCACTGAAGACAGACTGCTCTCCTTATACTAGAGCTTTCTATGAGTGGGTCACCTGGTTGGGTGTCCATGCTGTGTTGTAGAGGAGGGTCGCGGTCCAGAACTCTCCCTCCCAGCACATTCCTGATGATCACTTGGAGTGGCCTCTGTGCCTGCTGTCTCCCCAGTCCTCTAGGCCATACCAGCCGTGGGGCGGTTCCCGTCCTCCTGCCCTCCAGCCCTCCAGCCCTCCAGCCCTCCAGCCCTCCAGCCCTCCAGCCCTCCAGCCCCTGCCCTGCCCGCCCTGGTTTACTCCTGCTCAGCAGAATGGTCACCATCTAGGCCCCTAGGCCTGTCTCCAGCTGAAGCAGCCGCATTCCAGCCTCCCTAGAACCTCCCTCTCCCTCCCTTCCCGCTAGGCTCTGACCCTCCTGGGAAGATCAGAAAGGCTCTTGGGTCTCCCCTACCCAGTCTTCCCAGGAGCAGAGAAACCCTCTATGTCCAGCTAGAATTCCATTCTGTCCTCACAAATCCCTGTCCCAGCAGGTCCAGGTCTGGGGGAGGGTTTCTTAGGATTGTAGCCAAGTCCCCTTGCAGCCTGTCAGTGGGGACCTCTTCATGGCTGACTCCCTGCAGCTACCACCCATGACACCTTCTCTCCCTCCCCAGCAGGAGGCCCTTCAGCGGCCACTTAGAGCAGCAGCAGCTGGTGCCCCTTTGAGTAGATTTCCCAGACTGCCTTGCCAGGCCAAGCCACTCCCCTGAGGTGAGACAGGCCCCCCCGAGGGTGAGGGGCCCCAGCCCTCTTCCTGGACACCTTTTCCCTTTTGGAACCCCAGTCTCTTCTTAATCACAGCTGGGCTTCTGCTCTCTGGCAAGGCCTCCTTTCCTCTCTCCTTGAGGTTGACTCCTCCTCCCAGGTCTCCTGCAGGATGTTGGGGGCCTACCCATCTCCATCAGGTGGCCCTCTGGCCCAGGCTCCTAGTTACAGCCTCCGATGCCAAGTCCCAGAACATCCATGTTCCATAGGGACAGCATTTCTGATAGTAATGACCACAGTTCAGGGCCTAGAGACCCTCCCATAGAGTGCCTTCCTCCCGTAAGGCCCTGCCTGCTGCTTTTCTTCTGTGTGTCTCTGGGAGGGATCAAGGCCTCTCTCACAGTCATGTCTGTTCCTTGGTGTCAGAAACTTTACCTCTGAGTCAGCTCTAGATTTCAGCCAGCCCCACCAGTGTCCTACTGTGGATTGGTCCAGATGTCAGACCCCTCTGGAATCCTAGGCAGATCCTCAAAGCCTTTGCCCAGTTACTGCTTCCCTGGCCCCTCTCCTCTCTCCTAGTTCTGGTGCCCATAATCACTTGCATGCTTGGTCCTCAGCTGGACCCACGTCTCCTGCTCTGGCTCAAGGTCACCTTCTGAGAGAAGCTGGAGCCTGTGCCGGCCACAGAGAGACAGCCCCTGCTGAAATAGGTCCCAGGGGCTCTGATATAGGAGAGAGCAAAGGTGATCAGGCACAGGGTAGAGGCACCTGCACCAAGATTCCTCCACACCCAACTCATGGGGAGACTGTACCATCTATTCCCGAAAAGTCTGACACCAAGGCCAAAAGTCAGGCTTGCAAGGCTTTGTCAGAGACGACACCTGGGACAGACCTGAGAAGGGCGTGTGTGAGCCTGGCAAGATGAGAGGTTTGTCCTCCCTGCTGGTCACCCTTGGTGGGTATTCGCCTGCCTGTCACACCCAGGTTGCTCCCACTGCAGCAACATTTCTGCCAATCAGTGGGCCTATGAAGGCCTCAGAGGACTTTTTTAAACCGAGGTAGCATTAGTTTCCAACACTGTATAGGTTCCGGGTGTCTAGTTTTTCACCTCAGCAGGTGCACAAAGCACCCCCAGCCCATCACTCAGCATCTGGCCCCTGCCAACTGGCCTCCTCTCCTTGTTCCTCCCTCTCTCCTGCCCCTCCCATAACCACCACTCTGTTGTCAGAGTTCTAAGTATTTGGCTTTTCAATTTATTTTTGTCTGTTTGCTTTATTTATATATTCTCTACAAGGTTTTTCTTTCTCATTCTGACTTATTTCACGTAACATATCCCTTCAAGATGCACCCATATTGTCACAAATTGCAAAAGTTCTTCTTTCATTTTTATAGCTGAGTAGTATTCCACTGTATGTGTATATTCATCACATCTTTGTTATCCAGTCATCCATCAAGTACTGGGGTTGCTTCCATATCTTAGCTATTGTGAATAGCTCTGCAGTGAACATAGGGGTGCATATATCTTTTCAAATTAGGGTTTTCATATTCTTTGGGTAAATGCCCTGAAGTGGGATTACTGGAACATATTCATATTCTATTCCATTTTTAATGTTTTGAAGAGCCTCCATACTGTTATCCATAATGGCTGCACCAAGTTACATTCCAGAAGACTCTTAATTCCTAACTCTCACCATGTAGTCTTGAATGCAGTCAGCTTGCCAGGAAAGCTCAGAGAACATGCTGGGCAGTCCTCCCCTTGCAACTCTCTAGCCCATTCATAGCCCCCTGCACCCCATCTTCAACCTGACACTCAAATATGCCCCTGCCATGTCTGCCAGACCAAGTATTAAAGGCAAGAAACTGCAACACTTGAGAAGGGACCAGGTGCCAAGACAATTTAGACCCCTCCCACAAGGCCCTGGAGAAGAATGGACAAGATGTGCACCCTATGAAGCCACTCTCTGATGAGCTATACTTTCACTGGTTTCCACTGAATCCCCTATCAATGTCACAAAAAGGTTGCGATTTTTAGTCTCCAGCACCCTACCTCCAGTGCCAAACACTGACTGTCCTGCACTGCCCGACAGCTATCTACTCCCCAAACAGGGCCAGGAGCCTGGCTTCGGCTGCTTCTGTTTTTTTTTTTTTTTTTTTTTTTTTTTTGGGGGGCGGGGCGTTTTNCCCCAAACAGGGCCCGGAGCCTGGCTTCGGCTGCTTCTGTTTTTTTTTTTTTTTTTTTTTTTTTTTGAGGGGGCAGGGCATTTTCTTTGTAGTCCTCCCACTCCTGGCAGCTCTGGGGACTTTATTAAGATAATGTAATGTCATTAGCAGTGGCGGCAGGAAAAGAGTTTGTCTCAGACCATCAGGTTACCAAGAAGTCTGGGTGGATGGTGCTGGGAAAGCATTATCCAGACTGGGAGACTGAGTGGAGGCCAAGGACCCCAGGCGTGTCCCGCAGCCCTTTTCTTTCACTTGGGGGAATGAGCTCATAAAGAGGGCACATTTCCCGACAGTGAGCCCGCCATGCTGGAAGGAGGAAATGCTGATCAAGACTTGGATGTCTGTGGCCTGGGCTGGGTCCCTGCTGCAGAGTGAAAGAAGGTGATGGCTGAAAATAGGACCAGGGTGAGAGAGGACTGTGCCAGATTTGGAGGGACTCTGAGAATTGGTCCTACATGAAGAGGTCATTGGTCAGTCAACAAACACGCCACAAGCACTTGATCTACACGCAGGGTGGTGCACCATGCAGATTACAGCATGTCAGACAGGCTCATGTGAAAGCAGGTTTGGGTAGCACACGTGCCACCTGCAAAGGAGGGTTGAGAAAGCAGCCCCTGCTGCCAAGTGAGTGCATCTGGGGCTCAGTGTTCTCAGCAGGCTGTGACACTTTAGAAAGAGCACCGGAGAGGGGATCAGGAGGTCCAGCTTCAGGGCCTGGTTCTTTCTCTAAGTAGCTATGTGACTTTAGCTAAGGCTGCTCCCCTCTCTGGGCCTCAGAGTCCCCATTTATGATATGAGGAGTTCACAGATGCTCCTAATGGCATTCCCAGTTTTCTGACTCTGTTCATACATGGCCCTAGAGCAGGAAAGCTATGGACACAGTACTGCACCTCTCTTTGCCTCTGCTTCCTCATGAGCATGATGGTAACCCCTACTTCAGAAGCTTCCATGCACAGCTAACTCCCAGCCCATGTGAATGATTAGGGCTAGCAGGAGTGTCCACAAGCCAGTACCCTTTTGGCATCAACCAGGGTCAGTATTTCCCTACCATGAATTTGCAGCCTCCTGCCTCAACTTTCTATTTAGGCTCCTAATGAGAGTTCCAGGACCAGGGACAGAATAGTGGCTCTGTGGGTAGAGAGACAGCTTTAGGAAAATACTTGTGATGGCCCCATCCTGAAATAACACACATGGAAGATAAAGGCAGCCCATGCAAAGGCAACTTGTGTACCAATGTTCTCACCTGCCAGGAGCACCTGCGTGCTTGGGCAGGGGCCACAAGATCATGCACCCAGAGAGGCTCGACCCCAGAGCACTCCACCTGCTGGCCGGGCAATGCTGGCACACAGGGGCCATCAGGGGGCAGGAGAAGATGACACTGACACATCATTTTCTGTTGCTCCTTTTTCTCCCAGGTAACCTGCTTTGAGGTGCACTGTTCAGATCACTGGTGTGCTAGAAGGTCAGGGCAAAGGCTAAGGCCCAGGTGGACAGAGAAGGGTTATAGAGGACTTCCCTTGAATTTGACCTTGAAGGTTCAGAGCGATTTGGAGCAGGAGACCTTTCAGGCAGAGCAGTTTGTGAGAGTAAACTGAGAGATGAGAGCAATGGATTTGGGGAGGAGGGAACTCACAATGGGGAAGCAAGGAACATGTATGCTGACATCTGGACTTGAACCCCTGGTCTGACTAAGGTCACTGATGTCTGGACACAAGGTAGACCCAGAGTAGGAAGGAGTCAGAGTTTTATCTGTCATCCATCCCATAATGTGGCAGACTCATGCCAGCAGGTATTCAAAGATGCTAGGGGGACAGATTATCCATGTGGTTTGTGGGTGCAGAACTATAGGGAGGGGTATGATACTAGCAAAGTAGATGGGTAATGTTTCTCCCCAGTTTCATTGAGATATATTTGACATATTGTGCAAGTTTAAGATGTAGAAGTTGATGGTAACTTGATATTCCCAGATATTTCAAAATGATTACTGCAATCAGGTTAACACATCCATCATCTCACATAGTTACACACTGGGTGGCTGGGCGGAGGACGTGAGGGGGTGTCTGGTAAGAATATTTAAGATCTACTCTCAGCTTCTTTTAAGTATACAATACAGCACTATTAACTATGGTAACCAGGAGTTCCCAGAAATCATTCAGCTTAGAACTGGAAGGCGTGAGCTTGGAAAGAATTTGACCTTGACAGTCATGCTAGGGGTAAGTAAGCACATAAGCCAGTGGGTAGGGGAAGCCTCAGGAGATTTTCAGCAAGACTGCTGGTCCTCTATCCCTGAGGGGACGTGACTAAGGACTCTGCTCCTGAGATCCAGGCTAGAACACAGTCCAGCTAAACTCACGGGTTCCATGAGCTGATTGGACCTGTGAAAAGGCAAGGACAGAAGCTTCATAATAAATGAAGTCACCCGGGTAAAACAAGCTCCAAAACCAGATTCTGATAAGCCCATTACCCAGATGCAAACACAGAATACCAGAGAGCAAAATGATGCAGCCCAACCCCTGTCTTAAGGGTCAGAAGATTGTGGCCCAGGGCAGATAAGGGTCTGGGGCAGCGTTGACAGGGGCCTGGCACTGGCCCAGCTCTGCAGTGCCCATGTTCGTTATATCCACATGAAAAGATGATTTGAGGAATAAAGAGGCTGTGTGACCTTAGAAAGCTATTCCCTCTCTGGTCCTTGGTTTCCTTATATTGCAATTGATGGAGCTGAATTAGGTGAGCATTGTCAAGGTCGTGGGAAGCACACTGCTAATAATGCAGGTTACTGGGCCCACGACTCAGGCAGTAAAGCAGAACATGTTAACTTGCGGCTGCTGGTAAACTACATGATCTCTAAATTCTCCTCCAGGACTATCTGCTCCTGTGCTTTGTCCACTCTATTCACCCCACATCCCTGCACCCATGAAAATTCTCCCTTAGGCAAAGCTGCCTTCTGCCTGGGGCTGAGCTCCTCCCAGGCATGTCCCAGTTCTATTCTGATCGGTCTAGTCTGCACTTCCTGAGAAGCCCTTACAGGCCACAGGCTGGGAGTCCTCTGTGAAAATCCACCTCTTCTCAACTCCAAAACTGCTTACAAATAAACCACACCTCTGAGAGCCCTCCAGCCCGCTGTGTGTCACCTGCTGGATGTTTTGGAAAAGCTACTTGACCTCTCTGAGTACTCTTCTTCTCTGCCCAAGTGAGGAATTTTTTCAGGGGGTTGAATCTAGCTCATCAGCCCTAGCAACAAGAACTATTATCTGGGAGTAGGTTCAGCTCTGCACAGAGAGATTAAGTCACTTTCCTAAAACTCTCCAGCAAGTTAAGGGTCTGCAGCTGCAGGAGGGAGGGGGGTTATTGTCCCTACCCATACCTTGCCTCCAAATAATGACTTTGCAGGATTTTCAAACTGGTGTATTCACTGCCAATCCCATGACTCAAAAATAGTTTTTCTCAGAACATCTACACATTTGGGTCATCACCATTGAAATAGAAATTCTTTTAGATGCCCTAAGAGAGGCCTGGAAGATTCTGTGGATACTATAAGCCTTTGATATTTGAAGATTTACCATTTGCATGGTCCATTATTTGAGGGTGACCTTTGGGGTTAATACTACAAATGATGTGTAATAATGATTTTTTTTTTAAACTCTACCTTCTAATGTTGTGGTACAGAATTTAAATGAGTTGATGTATTTAAAGTCCCACTTATGCCTGCACAAGCCTTCCACCAGACCCGGTAAGAGCCCAGGTCACAAGCCAGAGAACGAGCCTGGCCCACCGCCTAGCATGAGCGTCTCCATCAGCAGAGTCAGTGTGCTGAGCCCAACACAAATCCCTCAGGACTTTAGCATCACTGTCAGGGTACATATGGTGCTATGCATCCCACTCCTGCATTCTTATACAGGTCACAGTGCAGCGGTAAGGAAAGAGGCCTAGGCCGGGAGCCAGCAGCCTGCCATTACACTGGGGGGCGGGGGGAGCCTTGTGACTTCCCCTCCATTCTCCCCCTCTTCTCTCGCCCAGCCCTCCCCCCAGTAGTAGCAGCATTGTTAGAAGTGCAAATTCTCTGCACCCTCTCACCCAGACCTGCTAAATCAGAGTCCCTACGAGGGCGCCCAGCACACTGCTCTCCATCAGGCTCTGGTGGGCGCCCAGCACACTGCTCTCCATCAGGCTCTGGTGTGGTGAATGCTCAAGTTGACACCCACAACCTAATGCCCTCTAAGGCCCCTTCATTTTCAAAACTCCAATCACCTGGATGAAATGTAGGTTAGGGATTCCCTCAGGGCAGCATGCTGGAGAGGGGTGGGGGATGGGCATTTGGAAAGCATACTCTGCGCCCTGGGGGGCTGGCAGGTTGGGGGATGGCCCAAGGGATGAAACAGAGGACACAGGTCAGTTTCCTGCAGCTGCACTCCCTGCCCATCCCACTTCACATCCCACTTCACTTCTCAGGTGCCCTCCAGCCTTCTGTGAGCACAAGTGGGAGGGGTGGATCTGTCCTCTCTGGTGCCATTGTTGCCATCCTCATCATCATCATGGTGGTCACTGGTTTTGTATACCACAACATCCGTCCCCCCTCCCCACCCCTGCCAGTGTCTACATGACAGCCCTTTTCTCACCTGCCCCGCCCCCAGGAACTGATGAGAAAATGAAAGCCAGTGAGACCTCTAGCGGCCAGGGGACACCACTAGGTGACCAGGACCTGCTGCAGCTGCTGCTGCTGCTACTGCTGCTGCTGCCACGGCCTCCCTGGGGTTATGTTAGGTGTGGCTGAAATCTGGCTATTTTAGGGCAGGTGCCTGGACTCCACATCTACTCCAACCTCAAACCCAAGCCAAGAATTACAGGCAGACACTCCACCCAAACCACACCTGCAGGCAGGAGTGGGAAACTGGACAGAGCCACATGACTTGCCAGGCCTGAATGGAAGGTGCAGAGGACTTGAGGGAGCTCCTGAAGCCCACTGACACCCTCACAGCCAGGCTGAAAGTTTTCTGCAGCCAGTTTACCCAGAGCTCAGTCAAGCTCAGAGAGGCAACCCACGATGCCAATTTTCCTTCCAAGAACACCAGGAGGTTTAATTCAGTCTTGCTCACCACAAACCTAGATTCTCTCCTGGTTCAGCTCTGCACAGAGAGGCTTTGTAACTCAGCATGTCAGTGGTGGGTCTGCTGCTGGGGTGGGGGCTCTCAGACCCCCAATGGGAGCCCCACCTCTACACCATACCTTACCTCTGAATAATACCACTTAAACCCTGAAAAGCTTGCCCTAGATTAGGCTGCATTCTTGTTGCACCTGGCTCTTTTGTCAATCCTGGAATTGTCTACAGACAAAGAGGAGGGCCCAGGGCTTGGGATAAGCAACCACAGTGCAGGAGACTTGAACTAGGTGTGCCCTGCTTCTATAGCCTCCCAGATTAGTGCTGAGGACAGACAGAGCTCAACAGCCCAGGGGCTGGGACAGGCTCTGGGAAAAAAAAACACCAGGATGAACCTGCAGGGAAAATTGTTGCCTGGAGAGGGGGCATGAGACTAAGGTGCAGTCCGGTATCAGAGGTTGCTGCCCAGGGGAGCACCACAGGCAGACTGCTGACCTGCAGGGGCATCAGTTCCCAGGGCGTCTATTTTCCTGCCTGTGCAACAGACCCCCGATAAAGAGTGTAGCTTCTGATGACTCTGAACAAACTGTAAAAGGAGTTCTGGAAGGGGAGAGGCCTTTCCAGACATTGCTCCATCTATAGCACTCTAACACAGGTGAGGGGCGTAGGGCAGCAGTTGAAAGTAAATCCCAGCATGGGTCCAGTTCCTGGAGGCTGACTCCATGGCAATAGAAAGCCTTAGTGGGTTCTGAAGGAAGGAAAAGCAAAGATCAGGATGATTCCAGGTGTTCCCAGCAGTACTGACTCCCAGTTCTGCATTGCAGGCAAGACAAGCTGAAAATCCACATGCGGAAGCACACGGGGGAGCGGCCCTATCTGTGTATCCACTGCAACGCCAAGTTCGTGCACAACTACGACCTCAAGAACCACATGCGCATCCACACCGGCGTGCGGCCCTACCAGTGCGAGTTCTGCTACAAAAGCTTCACGCGCTCCGACCACCTGCACCGCCACATCAAACGCCAGAGTTGTCGAATGGCACGGCCGAGGCGCGGCCGCAAGCCCGCCGCCTGGAGGGCTGCCAGCCTGCTCTTTGGGCCGGGTGGTCCAGCCCCGGAGAAGGCAGCCTTCGTGATGCCACCAGCGCTGGGTGAGGTGGGCGGTCATCTGGGTGGGGCTGCCGTGTGCCTCCCGGGCCCCAGCCCCTCCAAGCACTTCTTGGCCGCACCCAAGGGTGCCCTGAGTCTGCAGGAGCTGGAGCGGCAGTTCGAGGAGACACAGATGAAGCTGTTCGGGCGTGCCCAGTTGGAGGCCGAGAGGAACGCCGGGGGCCTCTTGGCCTTCGCGCTGGCCGAGAACGTGGCCACAGCGCGGCCCTATTTCCCACTCCCCGACCCCTGGGCGGCAGGTCTGGCCAGTCTCCCGGGGCTCGCAGGCCTCAACCACGTGGCCTCCATGTCTGAGGCCAACAACTAGCTTGGTCCTTGGTAACCCTAGTCCAGCAGCCCTGATTACCCCTCTCCCACCAGGCCCATCCTGACCCCAGAGGGTCTGAATTTTTTATTTCAAATCACAAAGGGAAAATGGATTTTTTAAAAAAGAAAGAAAGAAACCCAGTGTATTAGCAGGAATGTTTTATCCCTGGCCTCCTGAGGCTGGTGTCTGAGCTTTCTGTCCAAAGGGGGCTGACCTGCCCCTCTCTGTGTCTCTGGCCATGCCACAGAGGAGGTCACTTACTGGGTGCCCAGGAGCACTTAGGAGCTGTGTGGGAGGAGGGAGGGAGGGGGCTCGGGGCACACACCCTGGGTGGAGTTATATGGTGGAGTCCCTGCTGTCCACTCTGGTGGGTTAATTTTTTAGTCTCTAGGTCCCTCTCCTTGGGGTCCTTATGAGAAATGCCCTCATGGCAAGGAGGCCCAGAGGAACTAGGGGCCCATCCCCTGGAGTCCAGGCCCATTTTCCTTTCTGTCCTGCTATCTTGGACAAGTCATATCTCTGCACCCTATGTACCCCAGCTTCAAGCTGCTCTGAGGGAGGCTGGTAGTTTTGTTTCCCCTCTCCCACCGTCTTGAGTGGGTAGGAGCTCTGCTCTCCAAAGCTCTGGTGAAATGGGCTGTCCCATTGGGTTTAGTTCTTTAGCTCTTCCACACCTGCATTAGCACAGGTGGAGAAATGTGGCCAAACTGGACAGGGATGACAGACAGACAACTGGTGTGGGATTTGTCCACATCCACAGGCAACTTTGGGGAACTCCAAACCCTGTCCTCCTCTCTGGGCCAGTCACTGCACATGCCTGGGCCCTGGGGAAGACTATTGACCTTTTACCCCAAGTCTGTACACCCTCTTGATGCTGTACAGAGCACTAGACTCGTGGGGCCAACATAGAAGTGATGGGGTCACCTCATAACACCTGGAGATAGCCTCCCTCCACCCTGATTCCTGGAAACAGACAAGACCTGGCTACCCAGGGTTTATCTGTTTGCTCTGTGAGTTATGGGTTTCTCAGGGCTTTGACATTGCCGGTGGCTGCCCCATTTGCTGAGTTGGAACACTCTCAGCCCCTCTCTCCTCCGTCTGGGGAGGAAGGTGGTGTTTGGCTCCAGCTGGGTGTAAAGGGCTCTGTGAAGTAGGACTGTCCTGGTTCTTGAGTTCGTAGCAGGTCCTGAGAAGGAAGATGGCTCTGCCGGCCCGGCGCCTTCCTTGTGTTCTCTCCCCACCCTGCCCTGTCCTCTCTTTTCTTGCTGAGTTTGCTTTTGTTCCTCAGTAACCCCAAAAGGAGAAGGCTTCATCTACACAGATTTCCCAGGGCTGGTGTCCCCAAACCCAGAGCTGTGGGCACAAGAGACTTTGGTTCTTCCTCTTGCCTTGGCTTCTTCCTGAGCAAACACAAAGACAAAAACAAAAAGGCCAGAGAAGACCACAAACTCTATCACTCCCCAGCCCCCCAGAAGAGACCTCTCATGCCTCACGCCATCAGATGCCATTCCAGCCAGAGGGAACTGCTCCTCACACTTCTTGTCTTCACAAGTCATCTGCTTGGGCAGCCTCCCTAGATCCCTGTCTCCATGTCAGATGTTTGCTTCTGGGACCCAACCTGCCTGTGTCCCCTTGTCAGCCAAGGGGTTGGGGCTGCACCAAACTTTCAAAGAGAACAAGGGGAAATGAACAAATGAGAATCCAGTGGTGTCGGGGCTTCTGTTTTTATTTTGTAAAGGTAATGACTTCTTATAAACTCAATTTTTCAGATGACTGATTAGTTCTTTTTGTTTTCTCTTGGCTGCAATTTGGAGTTGTACATTGTAAAATATCCAAAGATGTTGAGTACTGTATGATCAAGAAGAACTTGAAGCAAATGGGTTGTGGGGGTAGGGGTGGTTGTATTTTGTTTCAATTTTTTTCTTTTTTTGATGTTTCAATTTCCCTGTCTGTCTGTCTGTCTGTGGGAGGACTTTGGAATTTTTCTATTTATAACTCTTTTTTTATGTGGTTGCTTTATGTAAAATGACACTCAACAAAGTTTGCCTTAGTGATTCAAGGGACAATCTTCCATAACTTTGGTCGCACGCCGCATCCTGCCGAGAAAAAACTCAGCTAATTTTCTGGCCTATTTATTAAACAGTATTAATTGACTTGATTAAATTATATTGAGAGTCGAACTTCTGTGAGAGGTGACAGCAACAAACTAGTCTGGAGACATTTGTTGCTTAACATTTTGAGAGGGGACGTTATAGCTTTTTTATGCTAATGTCAAAGACACAGTTACCCAAGAAGCAGAAACCTTTGACCCATATTTAACAATTTGAAGAACAATGTCTGAGTCAAAGAAAGTTATACTTGCTCAATGCCCTGGCTGAGGTTGACTTCCCCCCTTCCTATTCCTATTCCCATTCCAATTGTGTGTTGCTTGGTGGAAAGGACAGAACACCATCCTTGAATGGACTTCCACATTTCTCCCATAAGGTTTATACATAAGGCTTGATCATAAACCTTAGTCATCTATGAGCCTGAGAGTGAGGTGTGTGTGTGTGTGTGTGCATGGTACCTGTGTATGTACACACACATGTGCATGCACAGCCTGTGGTGCGTCAGCGAAGAAAGTCACAAAGTAGGTGAGTCCTACCAGTTCCCTAGCTTGGCATCCAAAGTGACTTCCAGGGCCTCCCTGGTGGCTGGTGGCCTAGGGGTTAAATCCCAGCACTATCACTCCACCAGCCTGAGTTCAATCCCCAGCCAGGGAGCTGATCCACATGGCACAGCAGACCTCTCCTGTCTCTCCTGCTGCTCCCCTCAGCAGTGTATTTCAGTCAACCTAGCTGTTCTCCTCCCCACTCTATGTCTGGTGAATCCTCTCCCCACCAACACACCTCTGGCCTGTACCTCACTTCTACACAGAAAAAAAAAAAAAAGGTGACCTCCTGTTGGCCTGACTGCCATCATTGTCTATCTTTTTCTCATTCCTTAGCAATGAGGTTGGACTTTGCTTCCTTTTACACCTGAGCCCTTTCCCAACCTGGGAATGTGAGATCCTAAAAGAGGGAAGGAAATATCACTTCTGTCATCAAATGAAGTCAACTCCCAGAGCACCCAGAACCCAACAATGAGTAATATTATTTGTCCAACTACATTTTCTGGACCACCAAGGGTTAGCCCAAAGCCCCATTTCTGTTTTAATCTCCTATTTTGCTGTTCTTATACACCAACTGAAGCATTTCTTGGTGCAGAGCAAAGGAACAATCTGGATTTCAAACCTGGGCTCCTCCAAGCTGAGTGTCCTTAGACTAAGGGCTTCTCTACTCTGGTCCTTACTTTCCTCACCTCTCATTGTGAAGGAGATTGAGTACACGAGAGAACCTCCAAGCTCTCTACCCAAACATCCCTCAGTCGAGGGGGTCAGCCAGTTAAGAGATTGGGGCTGAACTAAAGAAAAAGCCTGAAGCAACCTTCCCATGGTATAAAACTCCTTTGAAGTCTTATCTTGTGGCTTTGAAATCTGTGTCTCTACATCGTATTACATAGCACATATGCATTTGCCTTAATATAAAAATATTGTCTGGAACTACTTGCCAGTTAAATTACTTGACTTTTCCACCAGAGTCTTCTGGTAGAGTCAGTGTTCTTGGCTACTCTGCAGCTTTGGGAGGTCCCAATTCATGACTGAGGATGGGGATAAACATAGCTCAGTGAAAGAAATACAACATCAACTACTGGTCAGCTTGGACTTTCCATTATAGGATACACCAGGTCCTCATTCTGGAAGTCTAGGTGAACATGGAGAAGGGGTAGGGAACTGGATCCAGTGAGGCCTTGACCCCTGGTGCTGTGAGTAAATTCTCCTCCAGCCCTGGCCTGTGGGGTATTCCAGGTGTGTTCTGCCCCCTTAGGCTCCAAGATGCTAAAGGATTTGGGACTTGAGTAGAAGCAATGGGATAAAGGTAGGAGAACACTGCCTTTGAGGACAGGCCAAAGAAACATGGGCCTCTTAACTGGAAGAAGAAAGCTGAAGGAATTTAGTAGAACTTCTAGAAATCTAGCAGGTAGAAGATTTTACCAAAAGTTTGGCCAAACTGAAACAATAGGAGAGAGATTTCAAGAGGTAGCTGAGTGGCCAGATGAGGAAAATAACTTCCTAACACCTAAGAGGACTGAGATGCCTTGTGGGGAATGAGCTCCCAGTCACCGGAAGGGCCCAACATGCATTTCCATAATGCCCAAGAGGTGTTTCTGGCATGAAAGAAAGGATTTCTAGGTGGTCTATCTCTTGGGCCCCTTCCATCTGATTAGTCAGAAGGTATGCATACATCCTTGTGTGCCATTGGGAGCACCTTGCTGCAAGCGGGTAAAGCAAGTTCACAAAACTGGCCTTGGTGATCTAAGGTTCCCCTGCCACCCCACTCCCAGGGACCTATCAACTTGGGGTCAAAGAATAGGACTCTGTAGAAAAGGTCATGACTCTTATTTTGAAACCCTAAATATGTAACAGGAGAAAAAATAATGGACCAACAGAAAATAAGACTCTGTTCCAAGCCTTTATCCAATCCCAGAGCCTGTCACTAGGAGAGTAACAAAGGTGTCCAATTACAGGACCCTGGAAATCCATGCCACACCTCAAGAAACCCCTTCCTAGACCTCATTCTCCCTCTCCTGGGACCTTGCCAGCAATTCCTCCTTGAGGACCCTCTGAGCTTACCCCAGAGGAGCAGCTGCGCATTTCCAGAAATGGACACAGAAATGGGGTGCCCCCATTTGGGCACCTTCCTTTCTGAAAGCCAGCTGTAGTCAGAGCCTCATAAGGGGAAAGGAATGACCAGCAGGGGGACATCAGGGCCACAGATTCCCTTCTCTGCAAACATCAGAGCCACAGATTCCCTTGTCTACAAAGTCTGTCACTCAGCTAGGAGGTAAGTGGGGTGGACTAGCAGGAGGCATGCAGAGGGTTAGAGGTGACTCCAGGCACCTGGAACAAATTCTGGAAACAGACATGTTTATGTCTAGTGATCCTCCTCCTAACACCACTCCCATGTCTTCCTTTCCCCTTCTCGGATGCCCCTTCTTACAGCAACTGCCCTTCAGAATGTGGGTGGCCTCTCTTCTCTGGCCTCCTGGCTCTCCAAACCCTGAGCCACTGAGGGCAAACGTAACTCACAGGCTCCCTCTCCTGGCCCTTGCAGTCCCCTGCACCTCCTGCAAGGAGGAAAGAAAGGCATGAGCAAAGTGATGTCAGGCCTCCAGCAGCAAACAAGGGTGGTTTAGACCAATGGACTTGAAATCATACCAGTGGGCAGTTAGAAGCCTGCCCAGGGCCTCCCACTCAGGCCACCTCTCCCCCACCCAGTTTCTAGGCACAGGAAGAGGAGCTATGCGGGAAACTAGCTCATCGCCTCTTTTCCTTCTTTCAGTATGGAAGCAGAGAGGACTGAGTCAAACATGCATTTCCAGCAATTGATGGGGAAAGGATTCCCTGGGGAGGCCCCCGTCATTTTCCCTCCTCTCCACATCCTGGGCAGGGGCTGCTGTGACCTTTAGGGGTAGAACGAACCTACATGGCTTAAGTCAAAATATGGGCCCAGAAATTATCTGACAAATAAGGACAAAACATCTCAAATTTGGACAACCCTGGAAAACCTGGAAACTTATCACTTTATCTGAAGCCAGCCCTGTGTGTACCCACATGCACTTGTGCACGTGCACACGCACACACACACACACACATGAATATACACAGTCATCAGACAAATAATACATGGCTGATGTCATCTCTCCTTGTAACAATAGGAGACACGCACTGAAGGAACAAGATCCAGCAAAGCCATTTTCCCCACAAGTCTCCCTGCTGGAATATTTATAACACACTTTCCTTTCATCCTTGACATTCTCTATTTAACCATGAACGCTGACCCTGACAACAAAAGCAACAGAATAAAGAAATGGGTTTCTGGAATAAGGAAGGAAGATAGAGTAAAAAAGACTCCATTCCCATGTTCTTCTAGAATTAGTAAATTAAGCACATCTGTCCGAGTAACATAGGTGCTTTATGCCTTCTTGGGGATACTTACATCCACAAGCCAACTGTTTTTAGCCCTATATGGCACAGATCACTAGTCCATATCCCTGGTGGTGTTAGTCAGACTCTCCACATTGCTTAAATAGAAAAGGCATTTATTAAAGGAAATTAAGTATCTCACAGAATATCCACAATGACTAAAGTTAGGCTTGCAGAGCTGCCAAGACCAGTTGTACAGATTGCACACTGCCCAATGATAACATCTTTGAAGGATGCTGTTCACACCCTGCAAACAGTGCATTAGCTATAATGTTCACTGGAGTCATATCATAGCCCCCGTCCAGCAGATGGCAGTCAAGGGTCTAGAAGGGGTGCCCTTGTTTAATTCACAGAAACTCTGTGTTCCTGGAAGCCAGGAGGCCAGGAACATCCCTGAACCACACAGCCGCAGTTGGCTCCAGCAGAGCTCATCTCATGGACACTGGGCCCGGACCCTGGGACTGTGCTCCATGGCTTACTCTGTACGTCTCTTTTCCCGGAAGCAGATTGCTTTGCTCTAGTGCTGATGAGGCCTCTGGGCCTGACTGCAGGCCGCATGGAAAAGTAAACTTCTGGCTTACACCCTGACCAGGAAGAATCCATGAAGTCACTTCTCCAAAAGAAGAGTTCTGATAATGGTGGGAGATTAAAAACACAGCCCAGATCAGTGCAGTATTCTGCGTATGTCAATTCTGAAGTTCAATATGGGAAACCGGGCCTGGGAGGAGGCAGGGCCACAGCGCGAATCTGCTGTCTCCAGTCACAATGCTGTGCTATCTCCTTGATGTAGAGGCCCAGAGTGATGCCAGGTCCACTGGGGACAGAAGTTGATTTAGACCAGCCTCATGATGACAGTTCTCCTACTGGCATGTCCGGCCTCCGCAGCTCAGGTAAGCACTCATTCACACTCCACCCAGCCCCACAGAGAAACACATAAAGCCCCCTTCCCAGGCAGCAAGCTGGGTCAGCAAGGAGGGCCTTTGTCTCCTCCCCAATAGCTGATGTAGCCCCTTGCCTTTCTCATCACACCTGAACACTGGTACTTGACCCATATTTCTGTGCCACTGCCCAAAAGTTAGTTCCATACTCAGCCTCCCCATCAAAATAGTCTTCCTAATGTCGTCGGCACAGCCTGCATATGTGTTTTGATGAAATTTGTTTTTCCTTTTGCCATTGTATCATCCCTCCTAGTGGAGCCGCATTCTGAAATGCAAACATGTATTTTCATTTCCTAATGATGGGATTGTCTCCAGTCCCAGCAAATGGGCCCTGATGGAACAGGAGAGTGTAGAAGTTGGGAGAAGTGAAGGGTGCCATAGTAAGAAAGAACGTAGCAAAACATGCCAACATGGAGACTGGGGAAGCAGGGCTCACTACCTTACTCCTCCTGAGATGGGCCTCTTCATACCTAGAAAGGACTCGGGAGGTTCCTCTGGGTCTTCTTTCTGACCCAGCACTGTGCCCTGTGAACACTGACACAGGCTATCAACCTGGAGTTCCTGTGTTACTGAGCACCCTGGCTCAGCCTGGGCTCTTTGTCCAGAATGAGGAGGTGAGAAGATCTCCTGGGAGGTCTCTGCTGGAGGCAGAGGGGATAGCCCTGCCTACCTCTTAGTAGGCGCTTGATCTATGTCAGTTTCCTTCCTTCTTCTGGGTTCTATCAACAACATTTAAAATAATCATGCTTATTTATGCTTCTTTACTTTTTTTCTTCTGTTTCTCTTTTATTCTTCAAGAGGAAAAGGAAGGAAGGAAAGAAAGGAGAGAGGGGAGGAGGAAAGGAAAGAGGGGAGGAGCAAGAGACAGAAGAAGGAAAGGAAGAAGGGATGGCAGCAGAGATCTGCATGAACTGCTTATCCCAATGATGATCTGAGTCGTTGCTTTGGACAATCTGATAAGGATGCTTAATCAGTTCCTTGGAAAAACTAGAAGGAAGTGACAAGCACATCCTCATTTTAAATAAGAACAGAGAGCTGGCAATTTCTCAGGGGTGCCTGGCATGAAAGGCTGTTTGAAGACACCCAGGAGATCCATTCAGATGCAGGACTTTGATTATGAGTGGCTGGGGCCTTCTTTCCAGGTGCTGCCCAACCTTCCCTGCCTCCCCAGGGCCCAGGCTGGACCATGGGGGCTGATAGTGACTGACTCATCCTTGAGGGGTAGGGAGGCAAACAGGCTGCTGTACATGTGGGGAAGGAAGGAGTGGTGATTCAGAATCACATGCTGAAGAATTCAGCTTGGACAGATGAGAAGTGACATCAGTTCTGCTCTTCAGCCTGGTGATCAGCCCCTTGTCCTCACCTCTGGTTCTAAAGGGCTCCAGCTGCCAGCTCCAGGAGCCATCTGTGCTTTGCTCCCCATGGGGGCACAGAATTCAAGTACCCTGTACCCCTTTTAGAGAGAACACACACAGGTACCTGAACCCCTAATTCCCTGCCCAAACAGCTTCAAGACTGCTCACAGCGCTGGTGTGGCCCTTCTTCCAGGCAGATCTTCCCAAGGTGCAGATTACTTATGGACACCCCTCAGCCCTACCCATGCTGAAGGATACCCATGCTGAAGGATAACCAGAAGATAGTCTCTGTCTGTTTATTTGGAAGAGAGACAGAGTTTAGATGTGTGGATCCGGATGTTCATATGCAAGACCTCCCACACTACAGGACAGAGAAAGGGGTGCCTGCGAGCCAGCTTGCTCAGCACCAGAACACCAAGGCATCCAAGGCTACAAATGGCATCTGGCTTTGCAGGGCTTTATGAAAATATGCTTGTCAAGATAAAAAGCTACAATATGGCTTATTTAACATCTTGTTAGCTGGACTTACACGCTTAAATATTTAAACATGTGACACGTGGGCCTCTGTCATCTCACCCAGGCCCTGCAAGTGATAAGGAAACATTGAGGTTGGGCCCAAGATGTGGTGGCTCCAGAGTTCTATAGAGAAGGATCACAGGGCAAGGAAGTCTTGGGGGTACTGCTGAGAACACATTTGCATTTTAACTTCACAGGAAGTTGCCTGCACTTTGTTGAAGGAGCAGCTGCAAAAGGGTGGCAGCAAGAACAATTGCCCCCACTGCTTCCTTTCATTCCCGCTTTACTGGATCTTCCACCTCTGACTCCATATTGCAAAGAATCCCATAACTTTTCTGGTGACATTCAGATAGAAGAAAAGCCTCATTTTCAGTCATCTAAGTAGTACATCCCAATCCAACACCGAAGCTCCCTCTCCCCACCCCTGCTCCCCCTGTCTACATTCCTTCTCGCAGCTCAGGCCTGAAGCAGCCCAGGCCCCAGAGTGGACACAGTGGAGACTGCAGTGGGGCTCTCCTAGCCCCTTCAGGCTGCTGCAGCAAAGTATGGCGGCTCACAAACAACAGACATTTGTTTCTCACAGTTGTGGAGGCTGCAATCTAGGGGCAGGTTCGGTCACGTGGCTGGGTTCTGCTAAGAACTCTTTTTCTGTGTCTCACATGGCAGAGGGCAGTGAAGGGAAGGAATCCACTCTCTCATGACTCCTCTGAGGGAACTAGTCCCAGTCATGGGAGTCCCATGCTCATGATCTCATCTAATCATCTTCCCAAAGACCCCACCTCCCAACACCATCACATAGGGGTAGGATGTCAACCTATGGATTTGGGGGATACAGCATTCAGGCTATGAAAGTCAGCTTCTGTTATTTGCACATATGCTCTCATATCCACTAGCTACTGCTTCTGGCTCCCCTAGGCATCAGCAAAATGGGGTGCAGGAGTAGGGCAAGGTCACACTGCAGGTGAATGTTATCCTCTGAGTAGCAGATGTCTATCTAGATGCTGACTTGTTCTCCCCCCCCACTGAGACCTCCAGCCCTACCCTGTTCCCTGATGGAGAAGTCCCTCTGGCTAGTTTCCTACAGCACCTATGGATCCCCACAAATCAGCCTCAATCCTGATGGAAATTACAGAGGGGAGGATTGCTTAAGCCCCTCGCTCATGCCATTTAGAAGTGCAGTATATATTCCTCAGCCTGGAGGAGAGTCTCTTCAATTGTATGTGTAGTACCGAGTTCCAGTGTTGGTCAGTCCATGAATGGGGGTACACAACAGAAGGGGTACCCATGGCTGACATACAAGTTCCTGCAGGTTCCACTGGGTGACCAGCTGAACAGTGAGAGTTCTGACCTTTAAATTGCCTTTCCCTGGGGCAAGACTGTAAGTCCTGGCAAAGTTTAATTATAGCTTCCAACTTTATTTTATTTGGACATCAAGGACAAATGCCTCCCTAATCTTTATGGTGAGACATACATAATAAAGGACGCCAACAAAAGCGCGACAGGCAAGGACTTGTATAGGCTATTCATTCTCTTTCTAATGCATCAGTCAAGCCTCTATATACAAACCATGGGAGACCAACAATAAAGTAGAAAGAGGATTTATTGAAAGGATGCTGTAGCTCAGGAAGCATCCTGAGTGAAGTTTGAGAGCTGACTCAGAACACAACCAAGAAACAAAAGAAGCAGAATTCTATCAAAATTAGCTAAGGGCATGCACCAGGAATTGTCTCACCAGGGTGCTGGGGGTGGAACACCACCACCAGCATGAGAAGCTGTCACTCCTTGACATTGCCTCACTCGGGCATTACTCGCTATTAGACACAAAGGGCCAGGCAAGAGCCAAGGGTACAGACCAGGTCACCCAATGTCAGCTACCAAGAGACAGAAGGAGCATGTTCTGGGCCTTCTTGCTTTCTGCTCACTCTCCCACTCGCTTATTGGAGGTGCCTTCCCAAGTGGGATTGACTGAAAGTGGGGTTATCAAAAAGTGACAAAGATTGATGTAGGCCATGCACTTGGTCTGAGAAATACTCACATTTCATTACCTTCATTACCTTCATATGAAAAATAAATGTCACTATGGCTTCTGATGCCAAAAGAGGACTCAACCATTGGTTTAGAGTTTTGTATGCTCAAACTCTAAAATCATACCCACTTATTTATGCTTCAGTGAATTTTTAAAGCTTCCTTAATCATTTATTATTTTCAATGCTTTTTCACCACAGCTAATGATAGCTTGATGGGGCTACCAAAAATTAGCAGGCTAGCTACTAGAATCCCCTGCCACTGATTGTGTGACTTTGAGAAAAATGACCTCAACTCCAAATCTATATTTTACCATCTGGAGAACTGGATAGTTGGTTTCTCCATAGAAACAGAGTAACTAAAAGTCAACAGTAGTGTCTTCTTAGCTGCTGAAAGAATGTAATAACCAACTTAGAAGTCTATACTCAATAAAATATTCACCAAAAATAAATTCACTTTCAGATACCAAAATCAGAGAAAATGTCACCATTAGAGCGACACTAAGGAAATTCTAAAGGGAGATAATTTTTCAGGGAAAAGAAAATCATCCCAAACAGAATCACACAAATGCTAGGAAAAATAATATTGGCTGTGGAGAATAGCATTAATAACAATTTCTAGAGGGATTTGAATATAAATATACAACAATATGCAAAACACAAGAGGAGAATAAATGGAATTAAAGTTTTCTAAGCTTTTTGCATTGCCTGGGGATAGTAAAAATACCAATTTATATTAGACTTGTGAATGAATATTTTATCTCTAAGGAAACCAATAAAATCATAAAATATTGCATAACTAACAAGTTACTAGAGGAGAAAATGGAATAACAAAAATCATTAATTCAAAAACAGCAATAGACTTATAATAGGAATGGAGAGCTATAAAACAAAATAAGGCCAGTTATAGAATTTTGAACATTTGAACCTCGATTTGTAAATGCTGACTGTCCTCTTCCACACCAGCAAACAGGGACTTGCATTAAGTATGATTTGGGCAAATTGAGGAGGATTTGTTCCAACAGATAGCAAGATTTACAAAGCTCCCCAGTGACAACCTCAGGCTTTACTTGTGTCTCAACTTCCACATTAAATATGTATTTTTCTATTAAAAAAAATGAGGAACTCCTGTTCATCAAAATCACCATTAAGAGAGTGAAAATAAATCACAGAGCAGAAGATATTTGCTACACATACAAGAGACAAAGGACTTATATCCAGAATAAACAACTCTGTAGAAAAATGAGTATGAGAATTTGAATAGAGACTGCACAAGAGGGCATTGAAGGGCCCATAAACACAGGAAAAAGTGCTCAACCTCTGTAGCTATGAGAGTGACACAAATTAAAACCACAATGAACCACCACTGGAGTTCTAAAACTAAGAACGGCTGGGTTTTTTTGTTTTGTTTTTAAGCAGACAATACCAACTGTTGACAAGAGTATAGAGCAAGCCCAATTCTCACACACAGATGGTGGAAGTGAAAATTAATATAGTCATTTTAAAAAATTGCTAATATCAACTAAAGTCAAACACATGAAAATGTTGTAAGCCAGAATCTCCATTCCTAGCTGTGTGCCCAACCAAAACACATGTAAATTCATATACAGCATTATTCATAATTATCACAAATTGAAAGCATCCCAATGGCAGACTGATACATACATTATAATAAATGCAGGCAGGGTGTACAAGAAAAAGAGAGGGGGGGGAAGAGGAGAAAAAGGGGAAGGAGGAATGGGAGGAGGAGGAGGAAAGCTCTGGTCTAAAAAATGACTTCTTGATAATTTTGGTAGCATACAAGAAATATACTGAAAACACATGCACAAACACTTCACTACCTACATGTCAGTGTGTGGGAAGCAGGAGTTGTTAGTGTCCAGAAGAGGGATGACATCAGGTGGATAGGCTGTCGGGAATGAATTCAGACAGAACAGAGCTCTTGAAAGCCCAGGGACAGAAATTTCATGCCACTTCTTAGTCCTAAGGATTCCAATTCCAACATGGTAGGGACTTGCCATTCCCATGACAACTGCCATTGCCTCTATGGAGTTCCTGTGTTTTCCCGCCTGGATCCCAGCAGTATCCCCCTCTCTGGTCTCCTTGCCTCTTTCCCATTATGGGTCTCTAAACCTTGACTTCAATAGAAAGAGTGCTTCTTCAAACCCTCACACTGATGCTGGTACTTTCCCCGCTACCTCCTGCCTGGAGGAACAAACCAATCTCATGTCCAGAAGTTTTGTGCTAAGATCTCTGCTCTTGCCTGGCAGCTCCTGTGCACCTTGTTGAGATGCCCTATCTTACCCAGCTTTGCTCCATCTGGCAATATGGCCTCACTTTAAGGACTCAGTCCAGCACCACCTCTAATTCAGCCCAGGACCACCTCCTCTAGAAGCTATTCTTCACCTCTTGGGAACAGGAACCACTCCCTTCCTGGATCCCCCTGGGGTACCCTGTCCACACCTATGTTACCTGATGTGTCTTCCCTACCAGACTTGAGCCTTTGAGAACCATCCCCGTTCTCAGACTGACGGAGGGCCTGGCCCCTTAATTAATAAGGAAAGCCACCCTGTATTTACAAAACACTTTCCCATTTGCAAGTTGCTGTTGCATGTGAATTCATTCAATGCTCTTGATAAACCCACACAACTAGCACATTCATCAAGTGAGGAGTCTGAAGCTTAGAGAAATTGAGGCTATGATCCCAGCCCTTTGGGCAGGTTAAGAGAACCCCTACCTGCTGAAGGCTTGTCCATGGCCAGCTCTCAGGTCAGTGGTCTCTCTTGTAGGAAGGCCCTCTCCAAGCCACCTGGTAGATCTGAACTCAACTAGTCAAACAGTCTGGTCAGTCTTTCACATAAGGTCATCAGAAATAGTTTTGGAACATTTGCCTTGACTGCTCTACCATGCCCAACATGTCCTTTCTCAGCTAGTTCTTCCTACCATAGCTCCTCTCATGGCCCTGAGCAAGACCACAACTGGTGGACACAGGTTAGGTCCATTGGCACTGACACCAGGATAGCAGGAAGGTTAGCTCTGTTCAAGGCTGCCTGCCCTAGTTTCCCTCAAGTCTAGCCTAGGTGTCTTCATGACCTGGCCCAGGCTGCTGACTCCAGAGCTGGGAACGCAGACCACACAGCCACAGTGCTATTCACCACCAGGTCCGGAGGCCCCCCTCCTCTCCACCCTAAGTGGCCGCAGCACTTCCTTTCCCCTACTTCTGACCTTCTCCAGCCTCCTTAGAAGGACAGTGATGGTTGCCATAGCTATAATCTCATTTCTCTGTCCCTTCATCTGCCTTCGCCCCACCAAACACATGCATTTCACACTGCCCTCCCCCTACTGGGTGGAGTTAGCTCCTGAAAATGACCTTATCCCTAACATCCCCAGAATCTGGGACTCTGTGGTCTGTACAAACTTAGCTCAGATGCCTGAGACCCCTGTCCTGAAACTGACTCTTTAGAGGGCAACCCCTCAGACCTTTTCCTGCGCTGTCTGTCCCCACGCATCGGGAGTGCATGGTGTAGGGCGAGCAGACACCAAATTAAATTTGAATTTTTCACAAACAACAAAGAATGTTTCTAATTTAACTATGCATTTGGGATGTACTTATACTTAAAAAAAATCGCTGCTTACCAGCAATTCAAACTTCAGTAGCATACTGTAATTTTAATTTGGTCAGTCTGGTAACACCAGAGGTGTGCCCTGAGTACCCAGGACTCTGCCCAAAGGCCTTGAACCTACTTCTAGGGGCTTTGCAGTTCCCTCTTTCTGTGGACACTTGGTCCTACCAGCACCTGAGCTGCAGATGGCGCACTGGGCTGGGGAGGGAGCTTGAAGTGGGTGTCCACTAGTCCAGCAGTCCTCATAGGGAGGCAGGAGCCCAAACAGGGATCAGTCATAGGCCAGGAACCTCCACTTGTGCTTGAATGCCAGGGCCCAATGTCAGACCTGCTAGCAGCTCCCTGGTACAACAGTGGGGTAGGACAGTGGGGTTCCCTTGTCTGCAGGGGATGAGCTTCCTCAGGCTCTGTTCTCAGGCCTTTCCTGTCTTTGTCATTCAGACCATCTCACCAGAGAGCCTGGTGGCACATCTATTACCCTCCTGACCTGGAGACATCTCTGCACCTCAGTTCCTTCAAAATTAAAATGGGAAGCATCCCTACTCCTTGTGTAGCTGTGAAAATTAGGTATGATTTGAGAAAACAGTAAAATATCCATAGTTCCTCCGGGCCCAGCAGAAGGAGAGATGAATAGGCAGAACCCAGAGGATTTTTGCAGTGAAACTACTCTGCATGATACTACAGCTGAGGAATGTATTATTATCCATTTGCTCAAACTCACAGAAAGTGCCACACATCCAGAGTCACCCTTATTGAAAACTATGATCTTCGGGTGCCAGTGACCTGGCAGTAGAGGTTTGGCCACGGTAACCCATGGGCCACTCTGCTGGCTGTGTGGATGTATGTGCTTCCCTCTCAGTTTTGCTATGAAGTCAGAACTTCTCTAAAGAACAAAGTTTATGAAGCTTTAAAAATTAGGTATGATAATGAAAGCACCAGCGCCTAACACAGTCCTTCGGCAGGCACTTATCCTGCACCTACTAGGAATCTAAATATTTCTAGGTAGTCAGCATGAATAAGGCATTTCTTCTAAAGCACTGAGGGACGCTTGGGCACAGTATCTCCCGGGAGAAGAAAAGCATCCGCGCAGGTTGCGGGTGTGCCGGGTTGGCAGCGCCAGGGGCCTCGGGGCAGGTCCGCAGTTGGCGGGGGCTGCACCGCCCAACTCCCCCATCTGTCCCCAACCCAGGTTGGGAGACGGGTGGGCTTCCAAGTGAGGTTCTGGGAAGGAGGCTGCTCGGTCAAACGTGGGAAGACTCGACAGGAAAACAAACCCTGGATGCGCCCCAGCCCCCTGGCCTCCTCCGTGGCAGCCCCCGCGCGCGCAGCTCAGGCTGGGCAGGGCCAAGGCGGGGCGCGCCAGAGGAAAAGCAAAGGAGGGGAAGGGGAAGGGACCAAGCCGCCGGCCCCGTCGCGCCCCCGTGTGGCCGTCAGGTGTATCTGCACCACGCAGGGAACAAAGCCCTCGGCAGGGGCGGGGTGGCTGGGCGCTGGAGCTTGAGCTCCACAGCCCCCGGGGCGGGATGGGGGGAACCCTCCCCGCACCTTGGAGGACAGACCACCTCAAATAAAAGGAACTGTGATACTATACACGACTGCTGGAGTTTCTTAGTAGAGGAGGGCAAGTAGGAGGAGAAGGCACTGCTATCACTCCCACCCCATCTCAGAAGCTCCAATCCAAGCGCAGAGCATCTGGGAGGCATCTGACTCCGGACAGTTTGAAGAGGAGAGAGGGAAGAGCACACTGCTATGGGTCACTTTTAGCTAGGTCCATCTTGGGTAGACAGGACAGAGTGATGACCCCAGACGACCCGCCTGCAAAGGCCTCGGATATGGACTGAAGTTAGTGGAGGCGCAGAGAAGCAGCTGGGAGAGCCCCTGCCCCCCAGCCAAGGCGACCCTCCACACCATCACTACCGGGAGTACAAAGGGACCTCTTCTATCCAGGAAAACACACACACGGCCCCTTCTGCGCAGGACCTGGTCCTTGCTGCCTCTTGCCTTGCTCAGCACCACCTCCTCATGACAGCAGGAGAAAACGTCAATCTCCCCAATAAAACAAAATCCAGAGCTGTCAAATTGGCAAAAGAAGTCCCTGGTGAGGACAGATCATGGGTGCCACCACTCCTGCTTGGGTGCTGTGGCCCCAAACCAGGCATAGGACCCTGCCACTGACTGACTGTCTTCCTTGCTGAGACTGGAAAAGGAAGAGGGGTCAGGGATCCTGAAACAGAAACAGATGCAGACCTTTCCAAATGTAGACCTCTGCCTTCAGAACCACGAAGGAGAGGTGCAGAGAAGGAACTTCCTGGGAGCACACACCTTTCCCCCAGAAACTGACATCCTGCTGACATCCCTGTAGACCCCAGCAAGATCATCACTTCAGCCCAGGGATAGACACACACACACACACACACACACACACAGCCATCTTCCAGCACTCTGTTGGAAGGGAGCTGTACTCCTTCCTTTCCACACACACAGAGATCCCATCTCCACCTGCCCTACCCCTTTGCCCAGAGATCATTCACAAGTTTCCCTGTGACCAGCATCCCCAACAAGATGCTGATGGAGCATCCACCACATGAAAGGCCTCGTGTGAGTACTTTGTCCCATCCCAGCCAGCCAGTGACTTCCCTCACTCGCAGGAGCCTAAGTCTGTTCTCACCCCAAGCCTGTACCCCCTACCCCTTCTCCCCAGCTTCTAGCTTCAAAGATAGTGCTGGCCAGATCCACTTTGCAGAGCCCCAGCAATAGCAAGCACAGTGAGATCGTCTTCTGGTGTGGGTGGCCTAGACCACTGGACCCATCTGTTTCCATCTTGAGCAATCCCATCTTGCCACTCCTCAGGCCTGGAAGGGAGGGTGGTACTAAGTGGCCTCATAGTCCCATGCCATCTCTTGCCCAGGTCCTGGTCCAGGTCCTTGCCCAGGTCCTAGTCACTCAAAGGTGCTGTGTGCCCAGCAGCAATTCTGGGAAGTGTGCGGGTGCCCTTGCTGTCCCAGAGGCTGAGCCCCCAGAGCCAAGGGTTTAGGCCACATGGGCATTTGGGCGCTACTCCAAAGGCCAGTGTATCATTTCCTGGTGACCTTCAAACATACAGAAGTTGTTGGGTGGAGCAGCCTCAATGGCCCAGCCTCTCTGGGAAGCCCAGCAGCATCTGAGGAAAGGCCTTGTCCTGCTACTCTCAGTTTTGCCTCTAACCTCAGAAGGCCCCACACTCCCAGCTGATTATGCTTCTCGATTCTAAGCCAACACACTCACTTTACAGGTGAGGAAACTGAGCCCGAGAGAAAGGCCCCAGTCCTCTGGTGCCCTTTTTGGCAGCCAGGTCTTTGAACCCACCAGGCAGGCAGCATTGTGCCCCAAGACTGATGATGGTATTTCTTGCTCCTGCCCCTGCTCTTCCACACCCCTTGTTTTATTGGACACAAGAGACAGGGCCCTGCAGGGTAGGGTCTCAGGGTTGTTGACAGAGCCTGGGGAGCTAGAGCTACCCGGCACGAAGTAGGGGTTCTGTCTGTACAGGGGTTCTGCTGTCAGAACAGGTGATGGTAAAGCCAAGGAAAAAGCGCTATCAAGAGGAGCAGCCTTCCAGCCTGGGCCTGCTTGTGCCATTTCTTCAAAGGGCAGTGATGTGTCAGCCACCCAGGGAGCCCTCAGGGTCCAACCCCCAGGGCCTGGGTACAGTGACTTCATGGCATTTCCAACTTTTATGATCTGCCAATGAGGCCCTTAAGTGATGCCCTCAAGTGAGCAGACTGATCTCTCTTTGGAGCCTGTGCTCCAGAGACCTCACCCCATTGGAATGCCACTGCCTTATGCACATCCCTGCCCAGAATAGAGGCCACAGGCATAGCCTGGAGCACTGAGCAGGGACCAAAGAGAGTAGAGTGGTCTAGGAGAGGAGAGGAAGCCAATAGGTGAACTGATGACCATACCCAGGAGGCAGAGAGAGCTCAACCCTGGAGAAATGAGAGTGAGCTTGAAAGCAGAGTTTTGGAACAGCTGCTCAGTAGCCCCAACCTTGGAATCTTCAACTGGCCCATCTGGTCCCCCTCTCTGCTGCTCCCCACTCTCTGCTTGCCTCCGTTGGCCCAGGCGTCTATGACAGCCATCATCTCCCTCCACATAACCCCACCATACATGCAAACATAACTTGTGCATCCTGGTGACAAATCACTGTGTTCAAGTCATAATTGGATACTTGATAATGGAATGAACTTGGGCAAGTTGCTTGACCTTTTGGTACATCAGTTTCTTTGAACAATAGGAATAGCACAACTAGCATGTTCTCCATAGGGCTGCTGTGAACCAGTAAACAAGGCAATATGTAGGACATGCTCAGAAATAAAGGTAGCTATTACTGTCACTGAACAATGAATGAGACAGGCTAGAGGACATTCTGAGGCCCTCAACTTCTCCTTTGCTCCCTAGGCCATTATGCAGACATTCCCAGCAAAGACAGAAATATCAGAACTAGGTCAGGATACGCTGGATACACACCAAAAGACTCCAAGTGTGAGTATCATTAAAAGGCAGCAGCATGGAATTTGGTGATCATCAGTCTACTGCGTCAGACTTGGGCCACTTCAAGGAATTATTAGCCCTGTTTTAACACATTTTATGATTGAGGCTCAGAAAGTATAAACAGTTACTCATAGTGGCTCAGCCAGTAAATGACAGAATCAAAGTTTGAATCTCTACCCAAAGCCCTGTAGTTCATTGACCTCTACTCTTCTAGTATTTTGGACTCAATCATATAGATTTGTATTAATTCAGCACATATTAAATGAATATTTACTCCTAAAATCATCCTGCCTAGCTGTTGTGAACATGCAAGGAGGAAGAGATGGTTGGGAAGAGCAACAAGCACAAAACTATTTACATAAATATAGAAACAGAAGACATAATAAGCCATTTTCTCCCTGAATATAGTAGTTAGCGTATAGACTATGCTGCTATAACAGAAAGATCACCATTCAAGTTACTTAAGTATGATAACATTTATCTCTCCCCCATAATAGTCTGGAGGTGAGCTAGTGGGTAGTTTCGTTCCATGTGGACATTCAGGGATCCAAGTTCAGTCCACCATTTTTGCTGCATCACCGCCTTAGGCAGAGATTCTCAAGCTGGAATCCATAGATGGAGCTCAAGGGATTTGTGAACTTGGGCAGAAAAAAAAAATCACATTTGTATTTTTACAAATTTCTAAGTGAAATTAGCAACTCCTCCACTGATAATAAACCACTGCAATAATAACAGGATCAGGGAACTTGTTGCCAGTAGAGACCACAAATTAAACTATCATTTAATGTTCATGACTATTTCAAAATTATAGTTGCTATCCATCCTGCTGCTAAATTTTATTATTTAATGCTAACAAAGAAGCAACTTCTTTTATTATGTCACAGATTTATATGTGTGTGTTTAGTTGTTTTGACATCCAGATTTCAATACAATTCATTCCTTTTGTAATCCTATGTATTTTATTTTATACATTAAAAAGAAATATCTCAGGGAATTCTATAGACTGAACCTGCCCCAGGGATTGTCCTTACAGGTGTGGTCAAGGGTGAGCCCCACTCATGTGTGACCCAGCACCTGGGAATGCTGAAAGAGAGGAAGAAAAGGTAGGAAGGATTAGCACTCTCCTTCTAGGCAAGCAGTGCCTAGACCTAACACCACACCCAGGCCCTGCTAGTGAGAATTCAATCAGACTGAGGCATGCAGAGGTAGCTGCAAGGAGAACAGAATAGTTTCTCTAATTTGGAGACTACACACCAAAAACTCTATTGTCTGGAAAGAAGGAAGAAGGAATGTTAAGAAATAATGAAGAGTTAGTGTTTTCTTATCTCTAAAAGTAGGAGGTAGAAATAGGGTAATTGCTTCTTATTTTTTGATCATCTCTTTAGATCTTTTTAATATCTTTTTTCCCAATGAAATCCGTAATACGGACAGAGTGGGACACCTTGGTTAAATAGAGCAGGGAGCCAGGGTCCTGCCAGCCTGGACTCCATCCTTCCCCCTTCCCTACAGGGGCTCGCTGAGGCACCTCCGAGCAGCTCCCAGGCCCAGAACAGGTTGCTACTCATGTCCTGGGTGGTTATCTTCTGCCCTTCTAGCCCTACCTTTCCCTGCTATGGTCCTGAGGACCACTCAGAATCTCACCTAGAACTATGGGATCTCCCAAAACAGAGACCCACAGTGTGGGTGAAGTAGGAAAGGCTTGGGAAGGAGGTGAGAGGAAGATAATTTTGAAGAATTAGAACTGTGAGTAGCTGAAGGGGAGACAGAGAATGACATGAGAATGTAGGTGTGGCCCTCAGGGGCAGGAATGCAGAGGCCTGTCAGCAGGTGGGAGGTGAGAGGCATCACCTGCAGCAGGTGTGTGTTCCCATCACAGCTTCACACCTAACAGAATTGACTCTGACCTCCAGAATCTCCCGACTGAAGACATCAAGCAACAAAAACACTCTTCTTTCTGGAAAAACTAGAATGGCCATCATGTTGGGGGGATGCTTTAGCCAAGGATAATACTCAGTTTTTCTCCTTCCATAATGAAGCTCCTACTTTGTAGCAAGCACTAGAAGAGATTTTCATTCTAGTTAGGAGAGACATGTGAGATATAAGTAAACATACATATATGCAAGCAATTAGTAGTGACTTTGCAATTATATGAAAATATAATAATAACTAGCATCAAATAGATGCAAAAAAAAAGGACTTGGCTATTGGTCTAAGAAGTACCAGTGAACACGAGAAGAATGAGATATATGTTAGAAGTAGTTCACAATACTTTCAAGGGGCAGAATTTTAAAGTGAGTCAAAGTTGTTTCAAATCTCAAGTCCACATTTCCAGTGGGACAAACCTGTCCACCTGTCTGACTGTCAGCTTTCTCATCTCTGAAATGTATTACTGTAAAATTGCTGTAATATTCAATGAGATACTACATATAAACTTTTGATACAGAATCTGAAATAGTAAGTACCTAGTATTCTTTTTATTAGTAGTATTATCTAAAACAAGGACCCTCTAGTCAAACAAAAAAATTTAAACTGTATATGTTTAATTCAGAACTATTGGGGAGTTCAGTTAGAATTGTCTGCATGTATTCATAGATATTTTAATAGATGTAGATTAGTACTCTATATAACCAACTTTGGGTACAAGTAAAGATTCATTTTATGTTTCAAAATAATTATGAGTGGGGTCTCCCTGGTGGTGCAAGGGGTCAAATACTGCACTATGAAGAGTTAGCAGCCACTACAGCACAAATTCGATCCCAGCCAGGATCCCACATGGAGGGATCCACATGGTGCAGCAGACCTCTCCTGCCTTGCCCGCTGCTCCACTCAGGAGTGTATTTCAATAGATCTGCCTGTTCTGTTCCCCACTCTGTCTCTGGTGAATCCTCTCACCCCCTGTACCTCTGGCCGGTACCCCAGTTCTTGTATGTATAAATAAATAAATCTTTAAAAAAAGAACATTCCCTGAAAGACAACTCTCTACTTCAACTTTACCCTAAGAAATAATTGGCACTTTCTTAATATTAATAATAATAGTAAAATAGTTCATATCTGTTGAGTATTCTTGCCAAACTCTCTGTTCTCTCACCACAACCTGTGAGGTTGCTCCTATGATTGACCTATACTACAGATGAGGAAATGGGGTTTTTTCATTTATCCTCGGTCACTCAAACCCACATGGAGCTATTTGTAGGATCCTCCTATAGCTATGTGCATGCCCCATGGACCACCTCTTCTGGGGGGAACAATTTTTGAGGTTATTTATCTTGCTTTTTATTTTTTCAGTCTTATTACTCTTCTGTTAATCTCAGTTAAGTACCTTAGAAAGTACTGGAAAAAATAAATGGCAGCAAGTTAGTTGGAATGATATTGGGCTAAAAACTGGAGAACTGAGTTTTAGGCCCAGCTCTGCCAATATTTTGAAGGGTAAATTCAGGAGCTGCAATATCACCTCTCCGAATCTTAGTTTCCTCATCTATTAAATGACAGGTGGACAAAACATTGTGTAGATCCCTTCTCTAAAATTCTGTAATTTTGTGAACCAGCCACATTTTAAATCCTGAATCAATGAAGCATTATGATGTGTATGCACACCCAGGCATAAAATACTGCAGGAGCAACTATTTGGCAAAGCCATCCATTTATTCATTCCTTCCAGACGGCTTGAAGGGAATCTCTCAGAAAAGATTAGCGACTTGAAGCAAACAACTGTGAAATCCCAGGGTGAGCCAGATGCACTTAATCCAGGGCTGGTTATTGGATCACTTCTGATTCATGTCTCTTGTCTAGTCTTAATTTGCTTGTTAATGTTAGATCCTCTTTCCCCCCCCCCACTTCCTGCTATTAGCCATTCTTGCTCCTCTAAGGAGTGGGGGACACCAAATGTCACTCTTCTATAGAGAAATGGTTCTGCCTGGTGGCACCCTGTTCCTCTCCTTCCTGAGGTAGCCCCATGTAAGGTCAGTGAAAAGTGATCAGGCTTTTCTACTCTCCCACCAATAGTGTCAATGATGACACCTGTGGCCCTGCACGCATGCCTGATAGTGGACACCTCAAGTAGGGTGTGGGCATGTGCAAGCCTCCTGCCCCTCCCACACACACACACACCCTCCCCCGCTGCCTCCCCTGCCTGCAGTGTACCTGGTCGTCTCTGATGTAAAGAGTAATAAAAGCCTGGAAAGCCACTGAGGGCTCTAGGACTCCTCCTTTACTGTCTGCTGGAATCATGGAAAACCTCCGTGCCTTGCTGGCACTACACCCCAGCTCTCACCCTCTCCCTGCTTCAACGGACTGTTGAAGACAAGCTAACTGTAAGAGTTGCAATTTTACCATCTCCTTGGGAGCCAAATATGGGAGTATTTATGGAACTTTATGTTTAGCCAGTGGTACCTCCCCTGATTGCCTGTAAACAGATGCAGTTAGTCTCATGGCTTGACCTTTCCATTGTATTGGGAAAATGCAAAAGAACTAACAAAAGACATTTCAGAATTTTAAAAAACAAAACCCTATAAAACCCAATGTTGGTGAAATAATGATGAAACAGACTCTTGTAAATGCTACTTTCTGAGTAGAAATGGGTCTGGCCTCTCAGGAAGACAATTCAACACTACAAATCAAAAGTTTAAAACTCTGCTCACCTATTTTTACAATGCACCTTAGTTTTCTATTAGAAAACAAAACTCACAGAAGTAACCATAGAGTGAGAGTCTGCTCAGGAAAGCATGTTTGCAATGGAAAAACGTTAGACACAAAGAAACTTTCCAAGAACAGGAGCTTCAAAAAATAAATGAGGGTACAACCCCAAAGGGCACACTCTTCCTTTTCCATTGCAAATCATGTTGTAGAACATTTAATGATGAGCGAAATGCTTGTGATGCTGTGTTATGTAAAAATATTGGGTACAAAACAGCCTCTGTAAGACAACCCCTTAAAATCTGTTTATATGTGTCATTAAAAAAAAAACAAACAGAAAAAATATCTAGAGTTTATGCCCAAATATTAGTAGTAGTTATTTCTATGTAGTGAAATAACACATGATGTTTATTTCCTTTTGATACCTTCTTTTATTTTTATTTTATATCCCAAAGGGCAGTTTTATTATATAAGGAGTGGAAAAGGAAAGGACCCTTACACAGACACAAGCAGGCAGAAGGAGCCGGCCCTGAAAGTGACAAGTTTATGAAAAGAAATACCTGCATAGTCACAGGCAGTCTTAGGACTAAAGTTGCCTTGCACCCTTTTAAATGTAACTTTATGAAACAGGGAAAAGATACTCCCCTATACATAAAAGATTAAAAAGCAAAGGCCACTAACAAGTCTTCATGCCCCAGGTGAGCAGCCAGAGGAGAGCAGGCCAGGTATAGGTATCCTTTATTCTAGAAACAACCAGTGTTTGCTTCTGGCCACTCTGCTTCACACTGTTCCTTGTCTTTCTATTGGGAGAGCCATGGATTTCTGCATGGTGGAAGGTGGAGTGTGGCCTTGTGAGTTTTTCCAGTAGATCCCCCACCCCAGGCCACACAGCTGTTTCCTGCCCATACACCAACCCTCCCTGGGGTGCTGAACAGGGTGGTGGTACATGGTTTTGCCCTAAATTCAGCAACATCATGTTGGTAATGATGGGAATATTTATACCACAGAAACTGGCAGAAGCTATGATTTAAATGATACAAAAGAATATCTACCAATGTTCACATTTTTCCACATTGATGAAAGTTCCAAATACCAAAAATTTAATAATCCTCTCCCCTCTCTTTTTTCACCTTGCTTTGCTTTTTCCCCTAAGTAAGTGCTTTGCCAGCCTCTTGGGTAATCAACCCAGCCTGGAACTTCACTGATATTGGCATACTTTTTTTTTTTTAAAGATGTATTTTATTTACAAATATAAGAGCTGGGGTACAGGCTAGAGGTGCAGGAGGTGAGAGGATTCACCAGAGACAGAGTGGGGAGCAGAACAGGCACTGAAATACACTGCTGAGGGGAGCAGCAGGTAAGGCAGGAAAAGTGCTGCGCCATGTGGGTCCCCTCCCTGGCTGGATATTGAACTTGCACTGCTATGCCACAGATGATTCACAGTGTGGCCCTCAACCCACTGCGCCACCAGGGAGACCCAACATACATTTTCATTCAAGGCCTCACAAACAAACCTGGGAAGATGAAGTTCCCCAAACACTCACCTCCTTTCTGTATATTCTCAGGGGCTGAAGAGGAAAAAGGGCTCACCATAACATCTGTCCCTTGCCTGGGGGAGGCACTGAGAAGCTGTGAGAATGAGACAGATCATCCTAGTCTTAAATTGATATCAGGATAGATGGAACTTTTGTACACATACTTGACCAATACTCTGGATGGGGATGGGGCACAACCACAAAGTAACCTAGGCCCTTGCCAATCAACATGAAGGCAATTTCATCCTCACTCTGCCCTAGAAAACTTAGGCATAGTTGGATCATCTTGGACCCAACTGTTACTTCCTGACCATTTGACCATCACCCTCATCTCTTATTTCAAAGGCAGGCCTCTTTCTACCCGCACCAATAGAAGAGAGCAGTCACATAAATAACTTGCATAAAAATAAAGTCACTTGCATTTGGCTCTGTGGTGCACAGTGTGTTTCAGGAACAGCAGATTGGAGCTTCTCATTTACTTTGGCTGCAATTAATATTAAAACGAGGTGGCAGGGAGCAGGGACAGAGCCTGGCTTTAATGATAGTTACAAGTAGAAGTTGAAGAGCAGTTAGCACCTGGAATTGTGCCCTGTGGCTGTGAATGGCTGGCTCAGCAGAAGTGGGACATTAAGGTGCTTGGTAACCTCCCCCACAATTATGACCCCACACCCTGACCTAGGACCACAGCATCACATTCTTCATGCTGGTTCTCAGAGATCCCTGCTCTCCACGTACCCCAGCTCCAAATTGTATTCAGGGTTGGGGTGGGACTTATGAACTTCCAGTCCTTTGGTCTAGGTAGCCATGGCTCCAGAGAAATCTTCAGCACAGAGTTAAGGTAGAGATGAGCTATTTTGAGATAATCTGCTGCAATTTATTTTGAAAAAGAAAGTTATGTCAACACTTCAGCACTTTATTAAAAACAAAACACTTGCAAGGGGCTTCCTCACTGTTAATAGGCCATCATGGAAACACAATATCAAGTGAAGAAACTGCCATGTCCTGTTGTAGCCCCTGAGCTCTGCACAAGGTAAATGCTTAACTGGTGGCAGAGGGATGATGGCCCAAAGACCCAACAGACTGGACTGAGGGAGAGTTTCACTTTTTACACTGTCCCCAGGAGGAGACTGGTGCGCCACCCCAATGTTCCAGGCTCTCTCCTTATCCCATTTGGGACATCATCTGCATTAACAGCCCACAGTGGAGGCTTTTGGCTCAGGAGTTTGCTGGATTTGTTACAGGGCAGGGAGAGACGCACCCCAGGAGAGGAGTACCCTAGAATTCCTAAGCCTGCCCTCTCTGAATGGGTTCTGCCATTTGCCGCATTAAGACAACATATAAGGTTTTTAATGGAAAGGAACTTTAATACAATTAGGGTACAGTACAGAAAGGACAAAGAACATAGTGACTAAGTTAAGCATTTAAAGTTACCCATCTCCTTGAGGGTAAAAGTCCAGCCAAATGGGATTGGCCTAAAGCAAAGCCCAAAAGCCTGCCACACGTCCAAAGGACCTTTTGTTAGGGGGAAAGACCTTTCTGAATGGATTATATAAATAAATTATGAACTTTGATCCCCATTCCAAACCTACAAGATCCAAGGACTACAAATCCCATAAGGTCATTATCGGAAGAGCAAATCACTGGGACCTGAGGGTGGAGTTGAGCAGCCAGGCTGAATATAAAAGCAAACACGTGGGCCTTGGGGGGTCCTTTTTCCTTAAGAGTCAGCTCTCAGCGCACCGTTGGGTTCCAGCTCCAAGGAACTGGTAAGATATTTACAAGTCTGTATCCCTCTCTTCCCCTTATGTTATTCACTACGCTATTTCTCCTTCCCTTGTAAATAAAACCCTTTATTAACCTTTGTTGTGTGTGCCTGCAGTT